>OZ024688.1:13426193-14026193 GCA_964016905.1 Perithous albicinctus
GGGTATTTAATGGTAAATGGAAATAACGCTAACATTCGCCAGATCCATGCGATTTTTTCGATCACTCCATAGCAGTCGTATATTCTCGATTTTTTGCCTATTAAAAAAAGTATTTCTGCATTTTAAAAGTATTTTTAAATTTTTTTATAAATTTCAATTTACATTCGGTAAAATTTAAAAAAAAAGAAAGTTATTTCACTAACTTATTGTCCAACCATTCTTTGATGTCATATTGTTGTGAAAGACTGAACTTCGTTTGCACATCACGCACAACTATAGCTTCGATACTGGAATATAACGTTTTCGCACAGAGTTACACACGTTTCGCGGGGTCTTGTCCTTCGATCAGGTTTATTATTACTCGAGGAATCCTATTATTTTAATGGCTTCGTATTTCAATTACTGAGAAATTACTATCGGCAAGATTAGCCGATAAAAGGATATTAGATTAAGTGCATCAAATGTGGTCATTTTTTTTTCTCACTAATACACGCCGTCCACTCTCTCGTTATGTGATGATGATTACTAAATGTTTTGAGTCATAGCAACATTCTTCTTCTGGTGAATTAAAATAATGGATAAGTTTTTTTTTAGTGAATAGCAATTTTATTATAGCAACACTCGGAAATATTGGTTATTTAAAGGACATTAATCTATCAAAACAGTTAATTTAATGGAAAAACCTAATGGAATTGAAATATGAGTATGCGTTGCTTCACCAATCTTTAGAAATACATGAAAATGCATCATTGAAGAAAAATAAAAACATTAGAAGTTTGCAAGCTTGTTTATAATTGTATTAATTAGCTGTGCTTAAAATAGCGTTAAATTGTCCCTAATCAACAAACTCTGTTTTAAAAAGTTTCTCACAAATTCTATAATTTTAATCAGAATGATACTTTGTCATAAATATTTAATTTTAAACCATTTTATCAACAAAAAATGTAAATTAGAAATACATTAAGAACGATATAAATTATCGTAGATAACTGAGATATGGATTTCAATTGGATGTGGTTGATGATTTATTGGTCACTTATAGCTGTGTAATCATAAGAGTGTCGCGAAATTAATCGATAATTCTAATCTTCGTTTTTTCTTGGAAATTTCTGAGTTTCTATATTTTTGTAAAATAAAACCAGTACGGAACAATAAATTGTAATACTAATGGTAACTACATTCCCAACATTTACAAAAGATGTATTCTGTGTCGCTAATATGAATAAACACAAGAAGAGGGTAAAATAAAATAGTATATTGTGCAACAAGGGCCGAAAGTAGACGTTTGCGACGAGTGTTCTGTTTGCCGCCCCGGCGAAGCGAGGCCTGAAATCACACGAGTCGCAATCGCCAATTCGGGCTATGTTACTCACGATACTTTTTGTAACGAGTGCAGGAATAAGGGCGCTTTGAGTAGCAGTGTTTGTGGGACGAACGATGACAAGTGAGGTTAGGATTTTTCGTCCCTAGAGCTGAAAAGTGAACTTTTCTGCCCTAGGGACGAAAAGTAACGTACGGCGCATGCGCGAACCAACTTTTCGACACTGCTACAGAAAGAGCCACTTTCGTCGCGCAAAACTGCCACGAAAAGCGCCGTTTTTAATGCATGAAAAAAAAACGATATTTTTTTGTAACATCATGAAAAGTGGTGTTTTTCATGGCAGTTTCGAGCGGGACGAAAGTTGCTAACATTATGACAGTGACGAAAAGATGTTGAATGGTGGCGAAGTTAGCGCATGCGCAGTTCGATATTATTGCTCTTTCGTCTCCCTTCATTTTTTTGTCCCTAGGGACGAAAATCTGTAACCTCACTTTTCACTGTTCACTGTTTTGTATGGTAGCTAGCACCACTATTTATGCGCTTGTTACTAAAAATATATAACGTGTGATTGAACTTGACACTCGTCGTAATCGCCAACTTTCGGCCCTTCTCGTATAATATATATATTATACGAGATATATTAACTTCCGTTATATGTGGTATTCGAATTAAAAAAAAAATCTAATTATTGGGTCCAAATCAAACTTCAAAAATATCTAAAAATCGAAACCACATCAATTTTCGAAAAAAAGACTAAAATTTGACAAAAAATCAATTTTTTTGAAATATCTAGAAATCGGAATTAAATTAATTTTCGACAAGAGTCTACAAATTGAAATCAAATTAGTTTTCGAAAAAAATTAAAAACTTTTGTGACCAAATCAATTTTTGTAAAAGTCTGTAAGTATTGCGAGCAAAACAATTTTCAAAAAAATCGAAAAATTGAACCCAAATCAATTTTCGAAGAAAAGTCGAAAATTTGAGAATAAATAGATTTTTAAAAAAAATCTGGAAATTGGGATCAAATCAATTTTCGACAAAAGTCTACATATTGAAATCTAATTAGCTTTCGAAAAAAAAACTATTGTGACTAAATCAATTTTTGGAAAAGTCTATAAATATTGCGAACAAACCAATTTTTAAAAAATCGAAAAATTGAACCCAAATCAATTTTCGAAAAAAGGTCTAAAATTTGAGAATAAATAGATTTTTAAAAAAATCTAGAAATTGGGATCAAATCAACTTTCGACAAATGCCTACATATTGAAATCTAATTAGTTTTCGAAAAAAATTAAAAACTTTTGTGACCAAATCAATTTTCGGAAAAATCGAAAAAATGAGACCATAAGAATAATAAAAAAAAAAATCTAAAAATCTGTGTGGGTTTTTTTTTTAATACCAGAAACCACAAGAGTGTGTTATAAATATAATATACCCTGTCGTTATGCCCTCTAGAATGGCCTCTAGAATGACCCTCTATAGCCCTCTGGGTTAAAATCACTAGATACTTCACGCATTACCCAGAGTCGGTAAGATCTGTGCAAGATTTTGTAGACATATTTGCCGTGTTTATCCCCCACGCAACAGCGATGAGAAATTCTTTCAGTCCCGCGGTCATCGCCTCCTCCTCGATGGTACATCGGGGCTTTCTCATTGGCTCACAGTGGCGCTGGCAAATCTCGTGGGAGAGAAATACATACAAGCTAGTCGTTTAATATAAGTCATATGTATACATAATCACATTCACGATCTCCTGTGATGTGTATGCGCGTAAAGCAGTGTACGTTGAAACATCAAAATGTCTGCGATCTGTGATGTGTTTACGGCAGTGGACGATCGGCACGTAACGTGACAGATTTCACGTGAAAATTTTAAAAAAAGATAAAATTCAATACATAGAAAAAAGAGCAAGTACAAATGATTTGTAAGATGCAAGCGGAATTGTGGCGCTATGGCCGTATCCTTTAACCGGTACGCCCTTAGCCTGCCGGAGGCCGAAAAGTGCGAACTCGTTGGCTCTGTTGACGACTCCGAACGTGTCTGTCCTAATGTTAATTACGCTAGAAATCATTACACGACGACGACAACAACGACCACCAGTCATTCCAATCAAGTGACAGTTCCATTGTGCGTACTTGGCGAGGTACAGCTTAGGTTTCTCTGCCCGGAGGATCTCGAAGAGGTTCGGGCGCTCTGTCAAGACTGGTTTCCTATAGGTGAGTCTTGAAACGTCATATAACGAATGATAAACATTTGTCACATGCATTTTTCGACGTAGAATCTCCTTCCTGGGACTACGTTTTTTTCTTTTTCTTTTTTTCTTTTTACTTTTCTTAATCCGGGAAAAGTGAATTATTATTCAAACCTGCAAGATGATTTGGGATAAGTGTCAGTTTCTTTTTTTTCTAAGCGATAGCCAATGACAACCCAGAAAGCGTTTTATTGGTAATAGTACTGCCATTAACATTGCATTGCAGTTATTCAAATCCGCAAGGTGATTCACGATAAGTGTCAAAACTTTTTTTTCTGAGCTATAGCCTAGAGACAAATCGGAAAGTGTTTTGTTGACAATATTGCTACAATAGTGTGTAAATTATGCTCCAAACAATTGCACAATTATTGTATTAAGGTGCTTCGATGGTTGTGATCATATATTAAACATTGTATTCCGACAATTGAATCAGCAACCTTTAAGCTGGAGATACAGTTTATCTTATAGCAAGTGTTGTGGTGAAGATTACAGTAACTGTTTTTGTAAACATTCAAAACAGAGACGCAAAGCTACGATACATAATCAGTGAGAAAATGACTATAAATGGAGCAGCGCTTAAACACGATAATTTTATAATTGCTTGTGGATAAGCAAGTTGATTTTCTGTGACTTCGGCTATCTGCGGAGTTTAATTACGGTAACATTATTTGGCTATCTGGGTGAGTTTAATTAGGGTAACATTAAAAAATATCTCTGAAAAATGAATTGCAATTGTCAATTGTTTTACTAAAAAATATATTTGTCACAGCATTTACAAAAATTAAATAATAGTATCCTGCAGACAAGGAATCTGGCAATTGCATAATCACATTTTGCATAGCTCTATTTGTTCACTTAAAAAATATAAACAATCTAAAATATAAACGCCATATTTAAAGAGGGATTTCTGTTGTTGATAAGAAAATAACTTTTCAATTTTATTTGCAGCAAAGAGTTATCATTGCAAAAATATCATTTGCTAATTGACATGCTTCAAAACAATTGAAATATTCAAAATGTGTATTTTTTAAATAAAAATCAATAGCCAAGTTATTTCAGTTAATTATCATTTATATTTTTTATTAATTCGTGAATAAAAATTATTAGGGAGACAACAACCGGGATATTAGAAGTATATAGAGTTGCAAGTGTTGGGTGACTAATTAGAAGTACCTGTGGGAGTTAGTAGCACTCCTGAAAAATTCTAAGGGATAAAATATACCATAAAGATTAAAAAAAGAATCATGTCCCTTACTTATTTGATTCTACATACTTACATGTGCCTTCTCAATGGATAATATATCAATTAGAATGAATCGTGATATGAGTCATAGTATCATAGATATGAATAAGATCTCTTTTTAACTCGAGGCAATGCCTATCACATCATCAACAAGTATCTATCACATCTGCAATCTACAATCATTGGAGATAAAAAATTAAAAATAAATGACAAAAAAAAAGGAAAACAATACGAAAGAGTCTTTGGATTTTGCATAAATATTAACTTTATCATGTTTTTAAAAATTTGTGAAAAAAAAACTTCAATGAAAATATTAAATTTCCTTGCTATTAGCGAACCTTCTTTAAAGGCTGGTCTTTTTTCACAAATTTATTTTTTTACAACAAGAAATAAACATTTCAATGAGTGAAACAACTAGAAATATTGCTTCTGTTTTACCCTCTCTATAGCACAGTAAAATAAAATTTGAATGCTTTTTCGTTAAAATGCAGCCAGTCCCGAATTCGCATTATCTTAAAATATCCTTAACACAACTAATGCCTCAATAACCCTTTAATAATTCATCTTCTCTTCAGATTACCCCTACACTTGGTACGAGGATATAACAAGCTCGTCGCGATTTTACGCCCTCGCCGCTGTCTTCGGCGGCGTGATTATCGGACTCATAGTAGCAGAAATAAAGCCGTACGCCAAGTTGAACAAAGAGGATCGAGGTATTCTGTGCTCGAGTCTTGGAAAGGATTCTCTCGTCGGTTACATTCTCAGCCTAGGCGTTCGACGTTCATACCGACGAAACGGCATAGCTTCGCTTCTCTTGGAGCAACTATTGGCCCACGTAACAGCGCCCGAGAGATCGACCGTCAAAGCCGTTTTTCTTCATGTCCTATCAAGCAACGCGCCAGCTATCCTATTTTACCAAAGACGCCATTTTCGGCTTCACAGCTTTCTTCCCTATTACTACCTCATCGACGGACAGTGTCAGGATGGATTCACCTACGTTCTCTACATCAACGGTGGACATCCGCCTTGGGGACTCTGGGATTGGATGCGACATTTGGTCGGGGCTATGGCCAGTCTCGGACCCTGCCGTGTTCCACAATGGATATGGCAGCGTCTTCTATGGGCAGCTACACTCATATCTTACCACAGATGATATTTTGTACATTATCGGACACACTTAAGAATCGGAAATTTCGCCGAATGACGCAGGGTATGAAACTCACGTGACCCAACGCCAATGTTTGTAATTTAAGCTTTAAAGATGAAACTCGATAATCGCAACGTTTCGCGATTAGCGTTCAAATGATATTGATAATATTCGTATAAACGGGTTCGAAAGAGCACGGATATTCAAGTGTTTATGAGACAATGCGGGAGACAAAAGATACCGTTCTTAATAGGTTTTCTAATTAACTAATGCCGAATACCAATTATTTCATATTGTCTCTTATCCCTTGCATTCCGTCTCATGCGCAATACTCCAGGACTGTTATCACGCCAGATATTCAGCCGTACGACAGCAGCAGGAAATTATTAACTCTTTGATCTCAACAGGCAGGATCGAATAGTATTCGTTACGTTCTTGTATTGATATTTAACATCGTATATTGATTGATATATATATATATAAACTCACGCGCATCACTATATATATATATAGATACATACATATATATATATATCTTTATAGATAGAAATTATATTGGATTATCATAGATGTACATATAATATTATTATATAATGTAACCGAGACTGTTTGTAATAAACCGATATGTTATAAACTCATTCATGCTTTTCAAATTTATGCTGCGTTTCGTATTTTCAATCGTTCAGATTTTCCTGTAGCAAATCATTTCCTGATCACCGTGAATAGTACAAATTATTGATCGCTTGTCATATTCTGAATTTCTTTTTAAGTAAACGGTAAATTCAATTTGTTGAATTTTTTAATATCAGTCTTCTACCTATGTAAGATAATATTATAATATTTTAAATATGTTGATGAAAATTCACGGGCTCGATTGTGGATAACTCGTTGGTAAGTTTAGCTGGATAAATGAAACCAAAGTTTTTGTAATTCATTATTAGTCTCTAATAAGAATGAACTATAAATGTAACTATTATTAAAAAATGGTTGCGTTTAGAAAAAAATTCAAGTGTTTAATTGAAGTTTTAGTACTGTATGCTACAGTACGCATCATTAAAACGTGTATATTTTAAGTCAATCGAATGATTAAGTTTTAGAGTTTTGTATCACAACATGTGATACAAAAATTAAATGACAGAACAAGCGATAAGATAAGGATTCATTTAACGAATCCTTATTTTTAAGAACAGAACGAGATCTTCAAGTCAAATAAGGTGCAGCGAATTTTTTACTCCTGACTATCGCAATGCGTTTCACTAGGATCATCTTTTGGGAAATAATTTCGTTATTTTTTAATTTCTCGGAAATTGCGAATAATTAATTATGGATGTATAGGGTTTGAATTTTTGGATATAAATTCGATTTTCAGATCGATCTTGAGATCGAACTTCAAACTTAAGGAATAATATCTAACTCGCGGCCGGAAAAAAAGAGTTAATTTTTTCTGGGAAAATACGTGGCAATTCTTCAAATTTTTTTTTATTGAAAATTATTCATAAGTGTGATAGACACAATGGCTTGTGCAAACAGTTGTTTGAAAAACGTCTTTAGCGGTGAGCACTGCTGCTCGGAACCAAATCATGTGAAATAAAAAAATCAACCGAATTTCGTTTTTGTATGAAATTATATAGTGCTTGATCGAAGGATCTAATAAAATATAGATTTTTGAAATTATAGCCGCAGTCCAAAATGGTCGTGAAAATTTCAGTGAAAAGAAAACGCTGTATTTTCGTTGATACAAAAAAACTATGCATCGAAAAAAAAAATTCATACTACAAAAATGCAATGTTTCAAAATGATTGAACGAAAAGTTTAAAAGCACGAAGTAAAAAATTCTAGTGAATGGAAATTCCAATGATACTAATTCCAAAAAAATACTGAATTCATTTGATAAGTAAAAAATAATTGTTTTTAAATTTTGTTGATCAATTTTTATTTTTACTCATTTTGGAATCATTGTTTTAAATTAATGTTCAATCTACAATATTGTTGGTTTTTTAAAAGATTTTCCTCCTAACGCCATGTACTTTAATTCGGATTAAATTTTTTTTAAACCAAAACTTTTACAACTCTGTTTTGCGTGTGTGAGTGAGCTGCTGTAAACGTCATACGATTCAACGTGACGTTGACGTTTCGCTGTTGTTTTTGTTGCGGAGAAAATTTCGCCGGTGAATTTGCTTGTCAGTTGTGGCGAAACAATGACGATAATAAAAGAACTACGTCCCGACAAACGTCTGATAAATCAAAACTTTGAGAAATATCAATTTTCGTCTGATCTGGTAATAGTAAGCCTGGAAAAGAGTTTAGCAAGAGGTAACCTAAAAAGCTTCTAATATAATAATTAACCTAGAAATCATGTGAAAAACAGATAATCTTCAATTTTTAGATGTTTATCGACAGGAGCCAGGAAGCACTCAAGACTCTTGGCTCGAAGCAAGACTCTTTGCCTTTCACAATCACCTCTTTAAAAATCCCTTCGATTTGTCAAGTTGGTTTATTGACGAGAGAAGGGATGTATGGCGATTGACGAGAGATGGAAATCTCACAATGGTTCATAGTCGTTCCATCTCGGATGAAGAATCTGATTGTATTTACAATCCTTCAATAGCATTTGCGAGCGCCAAAATTGTTGCTCTCACAAATGGAGGAAAAACGTTTGAAATTTTAATGGAAAATGATTCCGAAGAGAAGAAATCATTTATTTTTAATAATATCGACCCTGGAGTCATATTAGATGCACAATATGTAGAAGACAAATCTATAGTAATTGTAGCGATGTGCTATGTATCCGAAGTGAATGGAAAAAAATGCTCAGAACTTGTACTTCTGTCCTACAAACTGAAATCTGATTGTGACGATAATACGTTAGTATTACACAGAAAACAAATTTTGAATGTAAAAGGTCCGATTGAGTATGTTTATGTAGAAGCTAGTGGCGATTATGTACATGCGATAAGTCAGGACAGCGCTACTTTCCAGTACGATTCGTTGAAACCCGTGGTGGAAAAAACGTGTGAAACGTTGACCGATAGTAAAGGCATAAAAATCCCAAAGTACTGCTGGTCGCAAGACGAAGATTCTCTGACTGTTTGGGTTAAAGTACCCGAGAAATATCACGATGATCGGGCGAAAATAAACGTCACCGCTACCAATATTTCAATCGTGATAAAGGATAATGTTTTGATACAAGGCGACTCGCAGCACAGACTGGATCCGGAATTGACGACGTGGACAAGGGAGAAAGATACAGTACAATTGGAGTTGGGAAAATTTGAGAGCGGTCTCATGTGGAACGAGTTAATAAAGGGCGATACAGGCGGGGAATGCCTCCCAAATGCATCTTTAGCTGCTGAAATTCATAATAGGTGATGAATAAAGAATATCGTATATTTTCGGTGAAGTGAACCCACTTTTTGGCCGATATTTTTGTTACTTTATTTAAACTTGATTTTCTTTTAACACTACCGCAAAGATTGTCACACGCCAAATTTTAGAGCTCTTTTTTCCACTGATCTACACGGTAATTTTTACTCCAAAGCTTCAAAGCTGTATGGTGAGAAAGTTGAATTCAATATTTTTTTTTTACGGGATGTTAATGTAATACGGAAATACAGAAATTTTTGCGCTTTTCAAAAAAAAATGTAATTGATTGTGAAAAGAAATGCCTTTTTAAAACAAAAATCGAAATTTCGAAATGACTTATCCCAAAAACAATAATTTATATGCGCGAAACATTTTTTAAAAATGTTCTGTATATAAACGTGTAGGTACAGCCTCGTCATCCAAGTTGGACTTTGAATTGTTTAAGAAATAGTTCTATTGTTCGTATGATCAGCAAATTGCAAACGATCCTAATAATTAGTTTCTGGAATATCTTGGAAACATTGGATGATGTTAGTAAAAAATGTGCGGATAATTTTCGATCGAAATACCGAAAAAAAAAATGATTTGGTTTAATTTTATCATCTTCTTACGGCTCTGAAGCGTTGGAAGAGTAAAAAACTGAAAAACACTAATTTCCATGTAGATCAGTGAATAAAATAGAGCTCAAAAATTGAGTGACGTCCTTTACGCTACTGTTAAAAGATAGTCAAGTTTAAATAAAATAAAATCTGCAGAAGACGTTACTTTGAAGTAGTTGCTTTTTTAATCGGACGTCTTTAATGTAATTTAAATTTCAGATTATCCCACTTGTGTACAAGTGAGGAGCAAAGTAGTGCAGGCGATGGTCAGCCTGTGGTAGGATTCAACGCCGAGCAGTTGGAAGAGTGCGACTTGCAAGGTCGTGACAATTTTCTTCAGAGAATCAATCTTAACGATCATTCAACGACGCATCTTGTTATGCTTGGCTCGAGCAATCACGTTCTGTTCACTCACAAATTAAAATCCGGACAGACTTTGTGTCTGAGACACGATCATCATGGCATCGTCTGGAGGCCTGAAGAGGATGAGTCCAACGAGTGGAAAATAAGGCACGTTGATACATTCCCGGGTTTTGGATACGTTGAAGCGAGCAAAACTAACAAAAAGTTTTGTGTCTCGCCACCGAGTAAGTTTCAACTATGAGCGTATTTTTTTCCAATTTCCCCGTATTTGAAATCGCTAAACCCAGCATTTATTAAGGGAGTGCGAAACATCCTACCCCTGATCATTCGATGCTCAGTTGGCAACAACAACTGTAACCCATATTTTTTAAAGGGTGCCGGTAGCTTCTCGATAAAACAAAAGTCTTACGTCATGCAGATTTACGAGACGAATGATATTAGGCTCGACTTTTATTCTTAGTTATTCTTCTTCTATTCTTTTATTATCAGTAGCGTTCAGCGCCTTTAAAAAAAGATGGGTTACAGTTTGTTACCGACACAGCTTTCTAAATATCCAAAGCAGAGTCCAAAATCATGCAGTAAGGACAAAAATAATTGCAGCTGAAGTAATAACGCGTTACAAAAATTTCACAAAGTTTCGTGTATCTTAACTAATTTCTGGTTAATAGATATTTTAAAATATAAAACATTGACACCTTAAGACATGTCAAGGTAAACGTACCCCTGGTGGGACGTTTAAAACGATGTTTGTTTTGTATGTCAATTTTCGCATGCATACGTTGATTATTCTAGCAAATGTTGGTAACGAATTGAAAGGTTGGAGTTTCTAGTTTCCGAAAACCATAGAATAAAGATATTTCTGATCGTTTAAAAAATATTTATTCATTAAAATACTGAAAAGTTCAGATCTGCCAATGTAGTGACTCCTATTTTTGTGTATGTCCTGATGTCGGGTCATCAAATGTACGTATCGGCGGACATCTGTAAATTTGAATCCACCTGGGAACAATTAATTATAATAGTATATGTACTTACTGGTGACGGTTTATAAGAAATCCGGGAATCCTTGTAACTGCTATATTTGTACACTGTCGTTATTACTAAATAGATCAAAAGAAAACGTTTTTTTTTTCGC
This sequence comes from Perithous albicinctus, assembly GCA_964016905.1. Lineage (NCBI taxonomy): Eukaryota > Metazoa > Arthropoda > Insecta > Hymenoptera > Ichneumonidae > Perithous > Perithous albicinctus. The sequence continues at coordinate 13,437,616 of OZ024688.1, forward strand.
GAAGGAAATGAACATGATTGTGTTTTCAGTGATGTTCCTACGGTTGCAGATATCGTCAGTTGAGAAAAAGATAGAAATGTAGATTCTTGTAATTTTTCGAAAAGGACTTTCGACTTTGAAAATTTGATTGGCCGTAGTATATTTTCTATTTTGATCTAAAAAGGTCGCTCGAAGACTGAAACTGGGATTTTAAAATCATATTTTATGGCCTCGAGGTAATTGTTCTTACTTTTTGTAATTGTAAGAATAAGTAGGGTACCCATTTAAATCTGTTTAAAAATGCCGGTTTTAGCAATTTTACTAGAATTTGCACTTGAAAATAAGAAATTGATTGAATAAAATATCGCAGATGGATCTTACGTGGCGATAGTGGAACACACGAGGCACGCTTTTCTCTACGAGAAACCCGAGGGCTTCACACCAGTCGCAAAGCAACGAATTGTCGATTTGGGTCCCGAAGCATCTCCCATAATGGGCGTAGTAGCCACGAACAAACACCTCATCCTTCTCACCAAGGACAAACTCTACGAGCTTGAGATTTATCCGTGATCTTCAAGAACTTATTTCTATTTTGATACAATCCGCCATTATGAAGGGTATAATATAAACAAGTTTTGTGCTAACTTTTTCTTTATTCATTCTCACATAACATGGCCTCTCGATTATTCATTATATAAATATATATAACATCGGTACAATATAGCGTATAATTTATATATATATATATACTATCTAATACCGTCAGCCAAACGGGATGAAACGATAAAATCAACAGGCTTACTGAGCGCGTAGAAATCTCTACGATTACGTGGAAGTTACTCCGCGCTATCACTTCTCTCGAATCGAATATTATCACCAAAGTGCCAATATTACCTATCGTCGAAATACATACAAGTTTTAGGCCCGTTAAAATGACTGAGCTTCAAATTGCTTTTCAATGTATATATCACATTTATTTAATTTTTTTCACTTTCGCTCAATCGCTATCTTAATTATCGCGTGTCGATTAGGATCAAAGAATTTAAGTTTAACTTTTTTTCTCGAAATATTTACCACGAAAGTTGACAATTGGCACTATGAAAAAAATTCGAGACTATTATTACATAAGCTTATGTACTCGAAAAAAATGTTTTCGAATATGCTGATGAAAATATCCTAAGGAAGCATTTGCGATCAGCCTTCAAAAACAAGCTCATCATTTTAACTTACATGATCAGAAGAAAAACTATAAGAAAAACTATCTGCAAAAGACAGAAATGAAACAATAAAAAATATCAGAGAGATTTAGTACACGCTTATAATCTCAACGTATTCCTCAACAAAAAATATATAACAAAACAAAAAATAAAAAGTATCTCTATTGCGAATAGTCAACATTGTCTTACGCAATCTTTATAGCCATACATACTGCTTTATGTACAAGAATTTAACACGATCTTTAATCGCAGAGACACGCAGTCCGAAAGAGTTTATCATGCGTCAAATCGATTAATTCGATTGCGATAAACCTTTAACGATTCCAATGAGACAACTTTCCTCTAAATTTTTACTTTCAGGTCATTTATAGTACAATTTGATTTTTACGTTAGTGCCACTTCGTTAATAAAACTTATAATTATCAGCAAAGATTTGATATAATTATAAGCAAATGGTGGCTTGTCTTTTGGATGACCGTTAAAGGTATAATGAGGTACATGTCGTTTTGCTCGATCCAGCATTTAAAGTATTAAGGATTTGCACATTTGTTTCTTATAACTCTGCAAATTCCCTCTATCGTGAGCGCCGGATCGGCTCGCCAGTGGAAAACTGTTCGAGTATCCATGCATTCGGCAAAACCTGCGTTCGCTGTGACCGGTCTGTCTTTGTCGAAAAGCGTCGTGTTGCTTTTACGATTGAAGAAATAAGTTTGACCGTATTTGCGGCTTACGTGACGAGACCAGTTTTGCGCAGTACCTTTGAGAAAGAGAAGACTATTTGGAACGTAGTAGTAGGGTTCGTCTCCATCGTTGTCGTAATTGATTGGGTTGCTCGGCGGCAAGTAAGCTTCTGCGTTGGCGCCGTTTTTCATTACACACGGCTTCAGGCTCAGATTCCCTTCCAAATTGTTCGGTAGGTAATACAGATCTTTGGCACGAACTCGAACGAACTCGCTGTTCGTGGGCTTCCACAGTGCCTCGCAAAATAACTTTGTCAGCTCGTGTCTGAAAAAAAAAAAAATCAAAAATTAAAAAATCTATTTTTTGTTAAGTTTCTTAATATTGGGGAACATATACGCTTTACACTGTTGAATTTAAATATTTCCTGTAAGACTGTATTTATAGTCTTTGAATTATAGAAAAATGTTAACAAGGATAAAGCGTTTCACTCTGATCAAAATTTGAAATTGGATTTTTTTTCTGTTTTCTATTCCAAAGAACAAAAATCTCGACTAGAAGCTACATTAAGAAATGAAGGGGTTTTTTTTTAATAGTTACTAAAATTTTAATTTTAGAAATTATATTTACCTTTCTTCCAAGAACTTTTGGCTGACGTCCTCCGATCCGAGCATATAAGCATCGATAATGTGCAACGACGTCGTTTTTCTTTGATGCCTGTACTCGCCCCTCAATTCAGGTATCATTTCGCCGTAAACGAGAGTATCGGGTGGCAACTCGAGATTATGAACGCGAATCCATGAGCCTTTGGAAAACCGGAAAGTCTTGGTCCTTCCCAATCCCAAATAAAACGTCGCTGCCTTGTCATTGTCGATATTCTGAACAGATCCGCAAGGTATGCAGTACCAGTTATGCGGGTTATCCGTTATCGTACTCTCAAGATTTCCCGTCGTCAATTCCGTCGCTTTACTCGTTAGAAATCGAGCTTTCGCGCTCTTGAGAATGGTCCTCAGTTTTTCTTCGGGTCTCATGTTCCGTGGTATCGTACGTGTCTGATCTGGAATTTCCCAATACTCGAGGCACTCTTTTCTCATCTGAGACTGACGATGCTCAAAGAGTGTCGTGTCTTCGCAAAACGCTGCTATCTTCAACAAACCAACGATTTGTTTCCTTCCTAAACTATCGTTAGAATTCTTCAGATACTGGAAGAATTGTACGTCTCCCTCCAATACATCTTGAGGCACGAGTTCCATAACGTCGCGACCATCTTTCTTGTCATTTAGAATGCGATTCGCTCGAGCCAAGTAATTGATAACGTGTTGAATGTTCGGGCGCTTGCCTCTGCATATCAGATATCGCTCGGAGTTCGCTGGTCTTGAGGTATTCGGCTTGAATATCGAGACGCTCTCGAAACAACGATGCATAAGATACACGAGACCAGCGCTGAATGGCGTAAAGAGGTCGAAGACCTTAGTTACGAAATGTCCACCGTCTCTGACGATCATCAGTGCAACAAGGCACTGACACAGGTACAGTTGTTTCGATAAAATCTCCTGGATGCTTTCCTGTCCCTCTACGGAAAAGCCTCCGTCCGACATCATAAAGTGAACGCCCTGGTTCTTAGTTTGTCGCATTATAAGTTCTCTGAAAGCTTCCTGATTCTCGGGACTGTAAACATCGCCGTCTCCTCTCGGTCCGTAGTAAGGATGAAAGCTCTCTGGCGTTCCCGCGTAAAAATCTTCGAGTTTGAAGTCATTGGATTGTTTCAACGTGAAACCAAAACCCTTGGAGTGCCACTTCTTTCGCCAGAGCACGTATTCACTAAAACCTCCGGGTCCAGCACACACGTCCGCGAAATAGAGCAATTCACCACTCTTTAGTGTCTTCGGCCTTGTGAACATGAAATCGCAGGCTTTGTCCATGTTGGCCATTTTAACGGCAGCGCGATTGAGAAAAAAAGCCCCGCGTATTGTCTCGAAAGGATTCGATCTCGTTCGTGCTCTTCTCATCTCTTTTTTGTCGAGATTGTCGAATACCGATTTTGAGTTAACGACTTGCATAACTACATCTGGATCACAGAACAAACACTCGTCCTCTATTGTTTTTTTGGAGGGACCTAGGCCCAACCACTGCTCTAATTCTTCGGAGTCTACTGGACCTTGAGAATTATCTAGCCATTCTATATCTTCCCTCGACGTTACTACTTCTTCGTTGGCGTCCCATCGAAGATTCGCTTCTTTTAGCTTGAGGTTGTAATGACCAAGACCACGACGACCTTTTTGTTTTGATGCCTCCACCGGTTCAAGACGTCCCTGACCGTGCTTTCCGAGGCCCACGCCTTTCTTGTAACCCATTTTTTGCATCATACGCTCAGCTTTGTCCTGAGCTTCTAGCTCCTCTATGAGACGCGATTTTTTTACGGCAATCTCGAAAGATGAATCCGAGTCCTCGGTCAGCCGACGCTTTTTCCCGGGGGTATCGAAAGAATGGTCGGATGGCGACGAGCTTCCGACACGAGGCTTTTCCATGTCGAATCCGCGATGCACAGATCCACCGAAACTCGGTCGTTCGTCCTCTGATGAGCTGCAGCTCGAGTCTGAAACAAGATAATGGTTTACAATTTAATTTAAATACCATAGTAATATGACTGTATATTTGATATTATAAATGTTACTTGATTTTTATATTAAAAAAAGAAATTTGTTATTATCCAGTATACTGTTTATTATATTGAAGGTACAGTAGAAACTTTAAACTTGAGATCAAAATTGAGTAAAATCCCTTTCATGCTATTGCAGAGAGAGATTTTACTCAATTTTGATCACAAGTTTAAATACAAATTCAGTGTTGGATTAAACTCAAATTTGATCTCCAGATTAGCTTCATACTTTATTCTATATGATTTGAAATTCCAGAGCAAGTTGGAATTGATTCTTAACATTGAATTTGTGTTCAACTGCAATGGCCAAGAAAAATGCTGCACAATTTATGATATATGAAAACACACTAAATTGATATCATTTGAGAGAGCTAAAAACACTGAAGAATACTTTGTATATTGGTGTTAGTTAATGAATGAAGGTACTGTTACATAACATTGAGATAAAAATTGAACTCAAATAAAGTATAATACAATTTTAAAAATTATGAAATTAATTACAAGAGACAGTACTATCTATTTAAATTTAATATTTTACTATCAGTATGCTGTTGAAGACCTTTTATCATTCAGTTTAAAATTCAACTGACTTTGTAGTTTAAATTTATGGGATCCTCTAAAACAAGGGTGCAAAAATAGAACAAGGGCAATACTGAGCATCCAAATATACATTAAACATTTTAATGTTGAAAAATTGCTTTGTGGTTTCTCTTTTATAAAATTATTCATTTACAATAAATGAAGCTAGAATTTTGAATTTTTTTACCAGCAAAAAATACTTAAATTCTTACTTTTTATTTAAAGAAAAAAATATGCAAAGTAGAACCCAGCCTATTGCTTCTTCATTATTATCTATTTTTTCAATTGATTTCCTTTAAGAGGAATTATTTTCTAGAATGGAAATAGAAAATAATCAGGAAACAATGTACAAGATTTTGGTTTTCATTCTTGTATTTTCAAGTATAAATACTTGTGCTTAGCCATTAAATGAATCAACATGGATGTTATCTATCTAATGAATTATACAATAAAATATAAACAATTCCTAGCAGCATGAATTGTTTATATTTTATTGTATAATTCATAAGTTACATAGCATCTATGTTGATTAACTTAATGTCTGAGCACAAGTCTAATATTCTATATACTCAAAAATACAATAATGAAAACCAAATAATATGAAGAATCCAATCATAATAAAGATTTGTTATCAAGTATAACGATACATACCACTTAACCTCGAATTCATGTTTATGAAGTGTTGTAACTAAAGTTCTATTAGTTTCCCGACGATTGAACGTACTTCCAGTCTCCGACTCAAGCTTCAAATCGTCCTGTCGTCCGATAAATTCAGAATGAAAACAATAAGTTTCCGTGTGCCGGGCAGCAAGAATGTGCGCAGTTTTTATTGAAAATCACGGATATTGTTTGTGCTCTTCTTATCGCAGCGATATGCAAAGAACTTTACAAATTTTCGCGAACTTTCAAAACTTTTGCACACTCACGAAATAAATTGTTCACAATATACACAAAGTTGTTAATGACAACTTGGATTGTTATTAATAATTATTAATAATACAGCGATCACAACCTCGTCGTTCGACCCAGTCAGGAAGACGGGCCGCAAACGCAAAGCGGCAAAATTCGTGAGAAACAAACTCACTGCTGCGCTTGACCCGTAATGAGCCTTAAGCCAGGTTTTTAAATGCACGACTGAGAGACGACCGCCAATGGGCCGATTTCCTTTCGGAACTTTACACTGATTCGTTGATTCGATACTGTATTAGCTATATAGATAGCACAATGTAACCGCGAAGATTCAAATGGTTAAGACACATACGCTCGTAATGAAAACTAACAATAAGTTTGAAATGCGAGTCGCATGAACTTCACTCGTTGTTGGCTAGCCACAGAGTGCTGCTGAGTCGCTAAGGGCTGCCGATTATAAGGGCTCCGCGACCCAGCGCCCCTGCTTACCCCCAAGCGCGCCGCGTCAAGCTGAGAGCCAATCAGAGATCAGCGCTCCGAGCAGTGGGCCGCAAGGCCCGACCCCGGCCTACCGGGTCAACGTGGGGACCGACACTCCATGCTCTCCCCACCACTTCTTGCTTGTCACTCAGTCAAAGGGTGCGCTGCCGGTTTCAACTTGAGAAAACAAAAAAGCTGCAAAGTAAAACTTTGCACATTGCTTCGTCATTAAATTTCTTTTTTCACAAAGCTACGTCTATGGGGAAGTTTATTTATTAATTTTGGATTCCTCATAGAGGAAGCTTTGTGAAAAATGAAATTTAATAAGGAAGCAATGTGCAAAGTTATACTTTGCAGCTTTTTTTGTTTTCTCAATTAGCAGTGTTCCAGTTTGTTACCTCCATATTTTTGGTAGTTAGAGGAGCAACACAAAATTAAATCTCAATAATTAAATATTAGTTTCTACTCTACTTGCGTGCAAAATTTTATATATATCCATCGTGTCGTTCTCAAGTTATGGGCAATTGAATTTTGATACTTAGGGTCATTAAATATATAAAAATGCAAATTTCTATAAAAACTTAACTACTTTATGAATTTTGCCTAAATTTAGTATTAAAATTTCCCCGTTAAATTTCATTTTTCACAAAGCTACCTTTGTGAGGAAGTTTATTTATTTGTTGTAATCCTCATAGAGGAAGCTTTGTGAAAAACGAAATTTAATAAGGAAGCAATGTGCAAAGTTCTAATTTGCAGTTATTTTTTCTCAATTAGCAATTTTTCAAAATTGTTACCTCCATATGTTTGGTAATTAGAGGTGCAACACAAAATTAAATCTCAATAATTAAATATTAGTTTCTACTCTACTTGCGTGCAGAATTTTATATATATCCATCGTGCCATTCTGAAGTTATGAGTAATTGTATTTCGATGCTTACGGTTATTGAATATATACAAATGCAAATTTCTATAAAATCTTAACTACTTTATGAATTTTGCCTAAATTTATTATTAAAATTTCCTCATTAAATTGCATTTTTCACAAAGCTACCTCTGTGAGAAATTTATTTATTAATTTTAGCTTCCTCATAAAGGAAGCATTGTAAAAAATTAAATTTAATAAGGAAGCAATGTGCAAAGTTCTAATTTGCAGTTATTTTTTCTCAATTAGCAGTGTTCTAATTTGTTACCTCCATATTTTTGGTAGTTAGAGGTGCAACACAAAATTAAATCTCAATAATTAAATATTAGTTTCTACTCTACTTGCGTGCAGAATTTCACATATATCCATCGTGCCGTTCTGACGTTATAAGCAATTGAATTTTGATACTTACGGTCTTTGAATATATACAAATGCAAATTTCTATAAAAACTTAACTACTTTATGAATTTTGTCTAGATTTAGTATTAAAATTTCCTCATTATATTTCATTTTTCACAAAGCTACCTCTGTGAGGAAGTTTATTTATTTATTGGAATCCTCATAGAGGAAGCTTTGTGAAAAATGAAATTTAATAAGGAAGCAATGTGCAAAGTTCTAATTCGCAGTTATTTTTTCTCAATTAGCAGTGTTTCCAATTTGTTACCTCCATATTTTTGGTAGTTAGAGGTGCAACAACATAGAATGAAATCACAATAATTAAATATTAATTTCTACTCTACTTGCGTACAAAATTTTATATATATCCATCGTGCCGTTCTGAAGTTATAAGCAATTGAATCTTGATACTTACGGTCATTGAATATAAAAAAATGCAAATTTCTATAAAACCTTAACGACTTTATGAATTTTGTCTAAATTTAATGTTAAAATTACCTCATTATATTTCATTTTTCACAAAGCTACCTCTGTCAGGAGAGTTTACTTATCAATTTTGGCTTCCTTATGGAGGAAGCTTTGTTAAAAATGAAATTTAATAAGGAAGCAATGTGCAAAGTTCTACATTGCAGTTTTTTTTTCTCAATTAGCAATTTTTCAAATTTGTTACCTCCATATGTTTGGTAATTAGAGGTGCAACACAAAATTAAATCTCAATAATTAAATATTAGTTTTTACTCTACTTGCGTGCAGAATTTTATATATATCCATCGTGCCATTCTGAAGTTATGAGTAATTGAATTTCGATGCTTACGGTTATTGAATATATACAAATGCAAATTTCTATAAAATCTTAACTACTTTATGAATTTTGCCTAAATTTATTATTAAAATTTCCTCATTAAATTGCATTTTTCACAAAGCTACCTTTGTGAGAAATTTATTTATTAATTTTGGCTTCCTCATAGAGGAAGCATTGTAAAAAATGAAATTTAATAAGGAAGCAATGTGCAAAGTTCTACTTTGCAGTTTTTTTTTTTCTCAACTAGCAATTTTTCAAATTTGTTACCTCCATATTTTTGGTAATTAGAGGTGCAACACAAAATGAAATCTCAATAATTAAATATTAGTTTCTACTCTACTTGCGTGCAGAATTTCATATATATCCATCATGCCGTTCTGAAGTTATGAGCAATTGAATTTTGATACTTACGGTTATTGAATATATACAAATGCAAGTTTCTATCAAATCTTAACTACTTTATGAATTTTGCCTAAATTTAGTATTAAATATTGACACAGTCTGTCTAAGTTTTATGCAAAAATTTAAAATTAGTTACTTAAACTGTGCTCTCGAGTTATAGCATTTTCAAAAAAATTACGAAAATTTAAAAACTCCATGAAACCTGAGCCGCTTTTCCGATTTCGGCCAAATTCAATACCAAACCACATTAAATGTACCTACGCAACTGCTATACATGTGGTGTCATCAAATCTCATAGTTTCTCATTGAGTCGCTCGAATCGTTTCAATTTCAGAGGATTTCGAATCTTTCGAATTTCATGAAAATATATTATAAATTTTCCAAATCGAAAAAAGAAATCTTTACTTAACGAGCTGGAAGTTTGTATGATTGTTAAACAGAATTTCATCAGAATCTATGCACGCTGAGTTATAAAATTTGTTAATGTTATAAAACTTTAAAATGTTCAAAAAATTTATATAAAGATTTTTAGTCTGCTAAATCTTCCCAGTTATAGAGCTCAAAGTTTGAGCACTGAGAAAAATCTTCAAGAGACCAAAAACAATGTAAATATAATTGTATTGAATAGAAACATTCAGTCGCTCGGACCGATAATGGGACTTCAAAGTTATGATATTAAATATTGACTATATATTTCCTCATAGTGGAAACGTTGTGCAAGATGTAAAAATAATGGGTGTAATGAGAGTAAAAGCAATGTGCAACGTTTGACTTTTGACCCTTTTTTTTCATCCTCTCACGGAAGACGCTTCCTTTTCTTGAAAATAAAATCGTGTCTATTACAAGTTATTTAATGTAGACTGTCGTCGTATTTATGTCTTTATTGGAAATGAGTATTTTTCGCTAGGAATAACAGAAAAGTCATTGGTAGTCCAGAGCGTCTAGCATTGACTTAGTGAGCCGAAGGGATTAATCCTTTGAGTCTGAAGGCGCCATAACCCATTGGCATTATTACCGTTGGCGGGTGAACTACAGGTACCTAATACCCTATTTCGGAATTGCTGGTTGACCAAAAGGCCATGTTCCATGGTTACCTACGGGTAGCATTCAATCGATGGAGTGTCTGGAAACAGTCAATCGGTCATTATTAAATAATATTCCATAGCATAGTTTTAGCGAACAATTGCAATGCGTTGGTTTTTCCTTCGAGAACAAAATTGTCATTGTTCCCTAGTACAAACGAGAAAAATTTGTTTTGTATTCAAGTATAACAGATGATCATGAAATGCTGCTTATTTTTAGAGGAATAAATTAAAAACTTTTTTTAAACTTTGAGGGTTCATATAAATTTTGGTCTAAATTTGATAAAATTTTCGTTATTACAAATTGGCTGCCGAATTCCTTGCGATGATTGATTGAATGGCCCACATACGTAGAGATGGTCGAATATTGCTACTTTCAAATGTGTAATTTTTGGTTATTTATCCTATAATTTAGTTATTATTGAATACTTTTTATATAACTATCCTCCACATCACGTTATATAACTACATATTTTTACTTCATATAAAATACTTGAAACACATTTTACTAAATATTACTAAAACGTGGATTAAAATGTTAATTTAAACTTAACATATATGTCTATTAATTCTAGCGTTAGATGATGAAGGCTTTGATGAGTTGCAGGGATTATTTTATCGAACTAATGGAATTAAAACTTAATAAAAAAGGAACTAACCGAACAATCGATATGATTAATATTGAGGCATTCCATGGGAACCAAGCTACCCGTGTTTCAAATTATCTAAAAAATAAACTTAAACATTTTTTGTTGTTAAGAACATCTACAAATGATTTTAGATTATTTCGATTGTAGTCATATTTTGCTTCTTATGTTCAGACGATTTTTCAGTAAAGGACTTGATGGAAAACACAATGGTTCTTTAAATATTATTTAAGACGAAAAATTCAGTGACTATTTTCTGTCTTACAAAATTCTCCAGGATCAATAATGTTACGACGGACTTTACAAAATTAGTATGAAGTCTGCATAACATCTTTCAATATATTTGTAAAGGTAGTAACGAAAATTTTATAAAATTTAGAGGAAAAATTAAATGAACCCTTGAGACAAAAAAAAATGTTTTTAATTTATGTCTATAAAAATAAGCAGCATTTCATGACCATCTGTTATACTTAGATACAAAAAAAAAGTTTTTCTCGTTAAGCCAAAAGAAAAATGACCAACGCAAAACTAAAACTGTTCGCTAAAACTATGGCATGAAATATTATTTAACAATGATGTATTTACGGTTTTCGTAGACTCCATCAATTGAATACTATCTATAGTTAACAATGTGACACGGTCTTTTGTTCAACCAGCAATTCCGAAATAGGGTATTAGGTACCTGCAGTCTCCCCGCCAACGGTAATAATGGCAATGGGTTATGGCACCCTCGGACTCGAAGGGTTAATCCTTTGCACATTGCTTCCTCATCATTTTTCCACCTTGCACAATGTTTCCTCTATGAGAAAGTATGTCGATAAATATTGACTTTCTTATAGAGAAAGCTTTGTCCAAAATGAAAAATAATATAAAAGCTACGTAGAAAATACGATTTTCCAGTCTTTTGCTTCCTCATAGAGGAAGCTTTGTTTTATTAAAAAAAAATTTACGAGATTTTCATATCAGCATACTCAGAATGGTCCAAAACGTTGAGAAAAGTGATTTATACGAAATGTCTGTATGTGCAAGTTACCTTGTGAGTAGGATAACTGCCGTAATTTTTCATGTGTTTTCCTCAAATTTGTTGCGCAAGTGGGCTATCATACAACAACTTTTGGGCTTGCAGTTGACGCGAATCGGTTGAAAAATTCAAATTTTACAGTATTTTGAACATTTTGAAAAATCTTTTTCACGCTATAACTTTTGTAAATTACGATATATCAGGCTGAAATTTTGAAGACGAACAAACTTACAGTGAACCATGATTGGTGCCAAGTTTGGCGAGAGTCGATAGATTGGTTCAAATTGTATTGCAATTTTATAATTTTATTTTATATAATTAAACACTTCTACTTTTTTGAATCCGGGGATAACCGGCTGCAATTTACCACGTGATTTCACAATTATTCAGTATCGAAGATGAATTTATTTTAAGGAACCGTCGCTATGTTGATAAATTTCGATTCTATTAAAAAAAAAGCAAAACATTGCTGTCGCGAAAAAAAAATCGACTTTTTTAGGCAGATTTCAATCAAGTTTGGCACATACGTGGATTGTCCTAGAACTAGGTCTGGGTATAAATTTTACGCAAATCGGTCGAGCGATTCAAATTTTATAACGTTTTTTAACTTTTGAAAAATGTCGTTCGATCATTCACTCTATGTCGCAAATTGCGACATATCGGGCTTAAATTTGATTTACTTCTAGACTATGCTAAAACAAGGTTTTTTCAAATTTGGCACAAATCGATCGAGTAGTTCGAATTTTATAACATTTTTTAATTTTTGAAAAATCTCGTTTGCGCACTAGCTCGCACAATTTAAAAGATACCGGCTTCAAATTTATTTCACGTATTGACCACTGTGAAGCAAGGTTTGAGTACAAATTTGAAGAAAAATCGGTTGAGAGGTTTAAATTTCATGACGATTTAAAAATTTCAAAAAGCTTGTGAATGCAATTTTTATAGTAGAGAATTTTTTTCATGCACAAGCCTGCAAAGTAGCACCTTGCAAATTCCTTCCTCATTATTTTACATTTTTACGATTTTATTTTCAAGTAAACAAAGCTTCCTCTCTGTGCGAGGATGAAAAAAAGCCTGCAAAGTAGAACCTTGCAAATGGCTTCCTCATTATTTTACATTTAAAAAAAAAATTTATTTCTTAAATTCCTTCTTTCTCATTATTTAAAATTTTTTTTTAATTTTTAATTTTTTTAAAAATGTGAAATAATGAGGAAGCAATTTCCAAGGTTCTAGTTTGCAGGCTTTTTTCATCCTCTCACAGAGAGGAAGCTTTGTTTTCTTGAAAATAAAATCGTGTGAATGACAATTTATTTAATGTAGACTATCGCCGTTTATAAATATTCATGTTTTTTATATTGGAAATGAGTATTTTTCGTTAGGAATAAAAGAAAATTCACCGGCAGCCGAGAAAGTTAGAGCATTAATGGGAGTGTCTCTTCGCGTCCGCAGAGGAGCCATAACCCATTGTCATTGTTACCGTTGGCGGCTGGACTCCCGGTACTTAATACCCTATTTCGGAATTGCTAGTTCAACAAAAGGCCGTGTCTCATTGTCAATTATGGATGGTATTCAATTGATGGAGTGTACGAAATCGTAAATACATCATTGTTAAATAATACTTCATGCTATAGTTTTAGCGAACAATGAACCGAAGGGATTAACTCTTCGAGTCCGAAGGAGCCATAATCCATTGTTATTGTTACCGTCGGCGGGTGGACTCCAGGTACCTAATACCCTATTTCGGAATTACTGGATCAACAAAAGGCCGTGTCTCATTATTAACTATGGCTGGTATTCAATTGATGGAGTCTACGAAATCGTAAATACATCATTGTTAAATAATACTCCATGCTATAGTTTTAGCGAACAATAAACCAAAGGGATTAACTCTTCGAGTCCGAAGGGGCCATAACCCATTGTCATTATTACCGTTGGCGGGTGGACTCCAGGTACCTAATACCCTATTTCGGAATTGCTTGTTCAACAATAAGCCGTGTCTTATTGTTAACTATGGATGGCATTCAATTGATGGAGTGTACGAAATTGTAAATAGATCATTGTTAAATAATACTCCATGCCCTAGTTTTAGCGAACAATGGACCGAAGGGATTAACTCTTCGAGTCCGAAGGGGCCATAACCCATTGTCATTATTACCGTTGGCGGGTAGACTCCCGGTACCTAATACCCTATTTCGGAATTGGTGGTTCGACAATAGGCCGCGTCTTATTGTTACGTATGGATGGTATTCAATTGACGGAGTGTACGAAATCGTAAATACATCATTGTTAAATAATACTCCATGCCACAGTTTTAGCGAGCAATGAACCAAAGGGATTAACTTTTCGAGTCCGAAGGACCCATTGTCATTGTTACCGTCGGCGGGTGGACTCCAGGTACTTAATACCCTATTTCGGAATTGCTGGTTCAATAAAAGGCCGTGTCTTTTTGTTAACTATGGATGGCATTCAATTGATGGAGTGTACGAAATTGTAAATAGATCATTGTTAAATAATACTCCATGCCCTAGTTTTAGCGAACAATGGACTGAAGGGATTAACTCTTCGAGTCCGAAGGGGCCATAACCCATTGTCATTGTTGCTGTTGGCGGGTAGACTCCCGGTACCTAATACCCTATTTCGGAATTGGTGGGTCAACAATAGGCCATGTCTTATTGTTACGTATGGATGGTATTCAATTGATGGAGTGTACGAAATCGTAAATACATCATTGTTAAATAATACGCAATGCCATAGTTTTAGCGAGCAATGGACCGAAGGGATTAACTCTTCGAGTCCGAAGGGGCCATAACCCATTGTCATTGTTGCTGTTGGCGGGTAGACTCCCGGTACCTAATACCCTATTTCGGAATTGGTGGTTCAACAATAGGCCGTGTCTTATTGTTACGTATGGATGGTATTCAATTGATGGAGTGTACGAAATCGTAAATACATCATTGTTAAATAATACTCCATGCCCTAGTTTTAGCGAACAATGGACCGAAGGGATTAACTCTTCGAGTCCGAAGGGGCCATAACCCATTCTCATTGTGACCATTGGCGGGTGGACTGCAGGTACCTAATACCCTATTTCGGAATTGCTGGTTCAACAAAAGGCCGTGTCTCATTGTTAACTATGTATAGTGTTCAATTGATGGATTGTACGAAATCGTAAATACATCATTGTTAAATAATACGCAATGCCATAGTTTTACCGAGCAATGGAGCGAAGGGATTAACTCTTCGAGTCCGAAGGGGCCATAACCCATTCTTATTGTGACCGTTGGCGGGTGGACTGCAGGTACCTAATACCCAATTTCGGAATGGCTGGTTCAATAAAAGGCCGTGTCTCATTGTTAACTATGGATGGTATACAATTGATGGAGTGTACGAAATCGTAAATAGATCATTTTTAAATAATACTCCATGCCATAGTTTTAGCGGGCAATGGAGCGAAGGGATTAACTCTTCGAGTCCGAAGGGGCCATAACCCATTGTCATTGTTACCGTTGGCGGGTGGACTCGAGATACCTAATACCCTATTTCGGAATTGCTGGTTGAACAAAAGGCCGTGTCTCATTGTTAACTATGGATGGTATTCAATTGATGGAGTATACGAAAACCGTAAATACGTAATTGTTAAATAATATTCCATGCCATAGTTTTAACGAACAGTTTTAGTTTTGCGTTGGTCATTTTTCCTTTGGCTTAACGAGAAAAACTTTTTTTTTGTATTTAAGTATAACAGATGGTCATGAAATGCTGCCTATTTTTATACGAATAAATAAATAAACATTTTCGTTACTATATTTACAAATATATTGAAAGATGTAATGCAGACTTCATTTTTATTTTGTGAAGGCCGTGTTAACATTATTGATCCTGGAGAGTTTTGTAAGACAGAAGACAATCCCTGAATTTAAAAAAAAATGTATATTTGCAGTACCGTTGTATTCTCCATCAAGCTCTTAGCTGAAAAATTGTCTGAACTTAAGAAACAAAATATGAGTATAAATAATCTGAAATAATTTGTAGATTTTCTTGACAAACTTTTTTTTTTAAGAATATAAACGCTTTTTTAGATAAATTGAAACTCGCGTGGCTTGCTTCCCATAGAATGCCTCAATAATAATTATATCCATTGATCAGTTAGATATTTTTTCCTAAACGATTGCATGTAACTTTGTTTGGTATAGGAATTGTTAAAAAAACAATAGAATACAAACTGCTGTTACTTGAGAACGGTCTGAGATATAAAGCTGGAAATTAATCACACATGTGTAGTGATCATATCTCATTATTTCTCATTGAATCGCTCCAATCATTTAAATTTTAGAGGATTATTTATCTTTCGAATTTTATGAAAAATGATTATAAATTTTCGAATTCGAAAAAAATCTTTACGTAACGAGCTAAAAGTTTTTATGAATGTTAAATATAATTTAATCAGAATCTATGCGCGCCCTGTTTAGAATTTCCGATTAAAACTGATACAAACCGATTAAATTCACAAAATTCCGATAAAAAATTACTCGAGTTTTGATTGAACGGGTTCAATCGGATTTTTCTCCGTTTAATTAGGATCCTTTTTTCAGGGCGGGTTGCAAAATCTGTAAATGTTATAAAATTAAATATTTTTCAAACAATTTATATAAAGATGTTTAGTCTGCTAAACCTTCACAACTATATACAGCTGAATGTTTGTGCACTGAGAAAAATCTTCAAGAGACCAAAAACAATGTAAATATAATTGTATTGAACAGGAACATTCAAAAGCCCAGATTGATAATTGGATTTAGAAGTTATGAAATTGGATATTGAAAACAAAGCTGCAAAGTTGGACCTTGCACATAGATTTTACATTGTTTTCTATTTTGCACAAAGTTTCCTTTGTTAGAAAACAAAAATGAGGAAGCAACTTAAAAAAATTAAAAACGATGTTTAAGCCTGACAATAAAAAAACTCTTCTGACGTATTTTTACAGCAAAATCATATTATTTGCATGTACATTAAATTATTAAGTTTTAATAATAATAAATTATGAATATTATATACTTTTTTTAATGAGCAAAGTTATATGCAGGTTTGAGATTTTTTGTACACTCAGAAGAAAAAGGTTGAATGAACAAAAATTCGTGGTGACATACGTTCAATGAAATATTGAATTCATAAGATTAAATATTTATTTTACCTAATAATTATTTGTTTAAGTGGATGAAAATAGGATTTTCAATCACATCAACATTTTATTAATTCAAAACTGTTTTTTTTCTCTGTGTAGACTGAACATAATTTAGTCGATCACTCGACCAGAAAATTTTTGTTTTAAAGCTACAATAATTGCAATGTCTCAAAATAGAAACATCTTCGTCCAATCTTCAGGTGTGAAGTCCCAACTTTTTTGGAACCATGCTTGCTCAATGTTTTATTTATCAAACCTTTCACTTATTCCAGCTCCTTCACATTGTTTTTTAAAGATATTTAACGAACCAAATGCAAAACTAAAAATCTGTATATCGATCGTTTGTATTTTAATAATGCTAAAGCTTCGTCTAAAAGAAAGCAAGAAAGTCCTGAAATGTATTATAATAGCCACTGGGATCGGGTTTTCCATCATTTCCGTAGAAACAATAGTTTCACGTTAAATGAATATTGCTGTTGCCAAGTTTTCATGGGTTTTTCCAGTTATTGTATCGCTTGCTTGCGGTGCTTTGTTGGTTACAAATAAGTTCATTGTTTCATTTTGCTTCGAGCGGTAAGAGTATTCTTGTTATAACGGAATTACAAAAAGTGCAATTGAAGGATTAGCGTTGGATGTAATAAAAATATTATTGATCGAGTGGCCCAAATAGCGCTGAAACATTTCAACCAAGCTCCAATATGATGTTTATTATTCGTTGAATATTATTGAGACACCTTTTACTGTTTTGTCCTCATAGGGGAGGCTTTGTTATAGAGACATTTTTTTTTTCGAGATTTTCATGAAAACGTGTTCAGAATTTCCCAAAACGTCTAGAAAACATATTCAGAAAAAATGTCCGGATGTATGTATGCTTGTGGGTCACGCCTCCAAAACTCAAACCCCTATAACTCGAAGACGATTAGACCGATCGGGCTGAAATTTGGCATACAAGGAGAGTGGGCCTCTATATTTAGGACAATTTACAAAATCATTGGGACTCCCGTTCAAATTTTACGAGACTTTAAATTTTTCGAAAAAAGTTTGTTCGCGCTCTAGCTGCCGCAAACATTGAGTTATGGGGCTAAAAAAAATTCCAATCGTAGACAAACATCACACGACGAATGAGTTCGAATATGGTGAGCATCGATTGAAAAATACGATTTTTATGACATTCTGAATTTTGAAAAAAAGTGTGTTTGCGTTATAGCTGCCGCAAATTTCAAGGTGTTGGGTTGAAATTTTTTAATAACATCAAAAGATGAAGGATTTTTATTAATTTACCGAAAAAACGTGTGTTTGCTGCCTAGCTTTTGCAAATTTTGAGTTCTCGGGCTAAAATGTTCTCCACTGGTAGACTAACATCAAGAAATGTATGGTTTAGAATTTGGTGAGGATTGGTTGAAAAATCCAATTTATACGACATTTTGAAATCTTCAAAAAAAAGTGTGTTTGCGTTATTTTGTGTACCAAATATTAATATTCAAACATCGTAAGCTTGACCGTTATATGGAACAATTTGAAAATTAGTTGTGTAATACTTCATAATATATATATATTAATTCTGCAATTTATGGAATTTCTAGAAATATTTTTTAAATAGGAATTAGATTATATGCTCAACTCAGTCTAAGGAAAATCAGCATCGACAATGAAAAAAATATTTACAAACTTTATTACATATTTCCTGGAAATCCATTGCTCTAATTTTGTCATAAGCCGGCTAAATTTTTTCATATTATTTTCTATGTGAACGGATTAGTTTTTTGAATGTTTTTACAAAAAACAATTACCCTTTTTGATTTCTCATAAAGGAAATTTTGTTGATATTTATAATTTACAAAGCGTCCTCTATGAGGAAGCCAAACACAAACCAAAATGTACTTCGTCGAGCAATGCTCTATGGCCAATAGGGTGGCCCTTAATATTGGTAAAACAATTTTTTTTCTCTCACCCCTTTAATTGACTCGAAATACTAAAAAATGATTTTTAAAAGTGAAATCCGCTCTTAATTTCAATATTAACCCGTGCTCCAACGGCCCATTCAAGGAGTTAAAGGGCACAATCAGTTTGACCGCCTAAAAAAAAGGTGATTTTTGGAAATTTTTTGAAAGAAAACTATTGAATCGAATTGTTTGAAATTTAGCGGGTATATTGGTGCATGTGTAACGAATACATGTTTGAATTTTTGAATGAAAATATTTTATTTCGGACAAGTTATTCGCCATCTCACAAGTCCCAAAAAAAAAAAGTTCCTCCACTGCTGCAAACAAACAAAAGTTTATTAAACCAGACCGCATTGCCAGTACCAAGACCTTCGATCGGGGAAAAAAAATTGAAAATTGACAAAATGGCAGAGTTATGAAAAAAAATTGAAATTTCGCTCAAATATCCGATGATTTTTTGCTAAAAAAAAAATAAAAATTCGTATCCAATCGGAATAACTGGAGGTTCACGGTACAGAGAAACTTATACAGAATATTTAAAAGAAAAATCATATCAATCGGATGATTTGTAAACGACTTATAACTGCAGCAATCTTGAAAAATGACGTTTCGAGAAAAACGCGTTTAAAGATAAAATTATTGATTTCATTGTGATGAGCGGCTACTCTTTAGAAGGCTGTAGCTCAAAAACCATTTGAGATACATACTTGAAATTTCAGTATGTTATTCTTGAAGGTATACACTATCGAAATATGCAAAAAATCGAATTATTCAAAATTTTAAACTGGTTGTGCCATTTAAAGGAGTTAAAATCGATTTTTACCAATTTTTTTTATCAATTTGCATATAAACAATGAAATAACATTGTGTAGCAACTTAAACTAATCTAAAAGTAATCTCATCGCATTCTGCATATTTATCTGAATTTCTTGAGGTGATACGGACATTAGAGCAATGTAAATATAAAAAGCTGAATTTTTAATATGCAATCAATTGCTAATAAATACGAATAAAATAATTTTTTGAGAAAGATCTGACATGTAGCTTTTGTGTAATTAATTATTGAAAATCGGATATTTAACATGCAGTCAATGGGGGAGCTTATGTAAAATGCAGATATTTCATACAATTCTACCACAACTGCTAAAAATAAAAATGCAAGAAACTGTAATTTATATTAATTAAATCTCGCAGATTATGCAAAAAATATAAAATGTATGATGGCGAATAACTTGTCCAAAATCAAATACTTTCGTTCAAAAATTCAAACAGGTATTCATTACACATGCACCAATATACCCTCTAAATTTCAAACAATTCGATCCAATAGTTTTCTTTAAAAAAATTCCCAAAAATCACCTTTTTTTTAGGCGGTTAAACTGGATGTGCCCCTTAACTCCTTGAAAGGGCCTTTGGGGCACAGATTAATGATAAAATTAAGAGCGGATTTCACTTTTAAAAATAATTTTTCAGTATTTCGAGTCAATTAAAGGGGTGAGAGAAAAAAAATTTGTTTTACCAATATT
Source organism: Perithous albicinctus (assembly GCA_964016905.1). Taxonomy (NCBI): domain Eukaryota; kingdom Metazoa; phylum Arthropoda; class Insecta; order Hymenoptera; family Ichneumonidae; genus Perithous; species Perithous albicinctus. The sequence continues at coordinate 13,458,037 of OZ024688.1, forward strand.
AAGGGCCACCCTAATGGGCAATCTTGGACAATGAGGAAGCAAAATTCGAATTCATTTGCACCCTTTTTTATTGAGAAGTTATATCGTTCATGTCCAGCCGTTGAAATAATCTAAATAACCATAAACGATACTGCATTTAGTCGGCAACTGCAATAGACAAAATGTAATAAAAATATAGCAAGCTCTGGTACGCTGCGTAACGGAGTGGGATTGTTCACGACACTCTTTATTACAACTTACACAGGCATTGATCCACTGGCAAAAAATCGTGTAAAGACTATACAGATTCAAGCGTGAAATGATTATAAATAAATAGAAAATAATACAGGGAAAACAATAAAAATCGTTGCTACAGGATTATACATTACACACAAAAATATTTTACCATCGCAATGCTTGGCTTGTTTAGCTGCCATTTGATATTTATTTTTATTAAAAAATAAAATCAAACATTATTGCTGGCTCAAAGAATGCAAACAAGTCTCACACGAAAAAGTGGTTCATGACAAAAACTGTAATAATAGCTATTGTTATCTTCGGTGGAGAAGAAAACTAACTGAAGGATGAAATTCGTAATTTATGAATTGGCATTGGTATTAAAAATTCACTTTGAAAGCTATGCTTTGCGCTGCCGTACATGACATCACATTTTTATCATTTACATGGTAAAAATGATTGCGAGGTCGAACCCTATGGTAATTTTCACGGCTGTCCTCATCCCCACGCCCACACGCGACGCGTAACAGCGTTGGAAAAGGACATTTTTCCCGCGGAAGGGGCAATGGGCAGGTACTCCAACAGGTACTACGATATTCAACTTTTCAGGCTGCATACTGTAAATAAAGAGTGGGGACTAAAGGCGCGTATGAATTGTCCAATATAAGCCCGAAGCTGATATCCATGAACCCAGTCGAGTATTGCAGCTCGCTACAAAAACCCTAAACATTGCAATAATTGTTTTAAATTTAAAACCTACAAGAAAAAACAGTGTAATCACGACAAAAATTCTAAAAACAAAGCATAAACCTACTCTCGTCATAAAGGCACCAAAAAATCGTGAAATCGAATTCCAAAATGTGCAATATTTTACTATCCATGCTTTTGAGTTACATTGTGTTAGTAGTCGCAAAACCAGTCAACAACTTTGCAGACATGGAAGACCGTATCGTTTTTCCATCAGACTTAGAAGATCGAATCGTTTTTCCATCAGACATAGAAGACCGTTTCGTTTTTCTGCCAGAATTAGTAGATCCTAAGGGTTTTCCATCAGAAATAGAAGATCCTAAGGTTTTTCCATCAGATATGGAAGACCGTATCGTTTTTCCATCAGACAATGAAGACCGTATCGTTTTTCCGTCAGAAATAGAAGATTCTAAGGTTTTTCCATCGGAAATAAAGGATCCTAAAGTTTTTCCATCAAAAATAGAAGAACCTAAGGTTTTTCCATCAGAAAATGAAGACCGCATCGTTTTTCCATCAGACGATGAAGACCGCATCGTTTTTCCGTCAGACATAGAAGACCATACCGTTTCTCCGTCAGACATAGAAGACCATACCGTTTCTCCGTCAGACATAGAAGACCATACCGTTTTTCCATCAGAAAACATCATCGATGATAACCCAAAGATTAAACCACTGAAACACAAAGTGTATCGAAGAATATCTGCCGAAAAATGTGAAGAATATGCGAAGGATATTGTGTTCATTATGCCATTGACGAAATCGGAAAAACCAATTCCAATTACCATTGATTGCACAACCGCATCAATGAACCCATTGATTTCTGACGGAAAAATTGCTGAAACTGGTGAATTTCCTCATATGGTTGCTATTGGATGGTTACTCAAAGACAAAACTATCGGTTATTATTGCGGTGGAAGTTTGGTGTCCGAGCAATGGGTTTTGACTGCTGCTCATTGTACTCATCATGCTACCAAAGGAAAACCTTCTGTTGTACGCATTGGTGCAAATCGTTTGAGCGACAAGAGTTCAGGTGTTATATTGAAAATTGAAAGCCTAAAGAGACATCCGCATTACATGCCCCCAACTATGTATGCAGATCTGGCATTGTTAAAATTGCGAAAACCAGTGAGCTTTACGCCTAATGTTAAACCGGCGTGTCTTGATTCACAATTCAATGGAGCAACAACACAAGCTTGGGTCACTGGATGGGGTGCCATGCAATTTGACGGTAAACCCAACGATTTGTTGCTCAAGGCAAAACTTGATATTGTTGATAATGTTCAGTGCGCTTTGTGGCACAACTTTACGACCGCGGTGCCAACCGGTGTGGTACCGAGTATGCTCTGCGCTGGTGATCCTAATGGAGGATGGAAAAAGGACACTTGCCAGGGTGATTCCGGAGGACCACTTCAAATTATCCATCCTAATATCAGCTGCATTTACAGTGTTATTGGTGTCACCAGTTTTGGTAGTTTGTGCGGTACTCCTGATTATCCAGGCGTTTATACACGAGTCTCGCATTACATCGAGTGGATCGAATCTATTGTCTGGCCGGAAGATTAGAATTAACAGTTATTATTCTTTATTTTTGTAATTATGATTGAAATGTACAGTCTTTGTAGTTATATTCGTATGTTTTTTTCTATTAATAAACTTAACGTGTATGACACTGATGACGTTGGATCGAAATTTTTTTGTTATTTGTTGTAAAAAATTGATAAAATAAATAAATTTGAAAAAAAAAGAGTTGTGCTTTTATTTCTTATTTGGGTATGAACAAATATTTGTTGGTTTGTGTAACTTTGACTAATTATACGAAAATTCTAAAAATAGTGTTAACCTCTGCTTGAATGAAAGAATTATCGCTTATTACATATGGGGCATTCCAGGTCAATTCACGTGGCCATCGGCCTGACCCTCTTGAATTCAGTTGACGAATTTTTTTTTTAGCGTATATTGATCCAAAAAAGAGGATATTTTTCAGATTTTTATCATTTGTTTTACTCTATAAAATATGTTTTTTCCATAATTTTTGAGTAAAAATAAATTTCAACCAGGTTTAAAATCTTGAAATTTTTTTCATAAAATCGAGGACTAAAAACAAGTATTTTCATCGTAGTTCGAGAGTGGGCCAAGAATAATTTTTATTGTTTTTATTTAAGAAAAAAAAAATCTGAAACTTAATTTTAATTATGGTTTCTTGTAGGAAAAAAAAAATCGACATTTTTCTTTCGCGACTGCAATGTTTTGCTTTTTTTTGGAATAAAATCGAAATTTATCAACATAGCGACCCTTCCTTAAAATAAATTCATCTTCGATACTCAATAATTCACATGGTAAATTGCAGCCGGTCATCCCAGAATTTAGAAAAGTAGAAGTGTTTACGGACATTTAAAAAAAAATTTTAATTGCAATAAAATTTGAACCACTGTATCGATTCTCGCCAAATCAATCGGCACCAATCGTGGGTCACTGTAAGTTCGTTTGTGTTCAAAATTTCAGCCTGATGTAATTTACAAAAGTTATAACGTGAAAACGATATTTTCAAAATTTTCAAAAAGCTGTAAAATTTGAATTTTTCAAATTTCAAAATTTTCAAAAGGCTGTAAAATTTGAATTTTTCAAATTTCAAAATTTTCAAAAGGCTATAAAATTTGAATTTTTCAACAGATTCGCGTCAACTGCAATCCCAAAAGTTGTTGAATGATAGTCCACTTGCGTACCAAATTTGAGGAAAATACATGAAAAATTGCGGCAGTTATCGTGCTAACAAGGCAATTTGCACATACACACACACACACATACATACAGGCATTTCGTACAAATCACGTTTCTCGACATTTTGGACCATTCTGAGTAGGCTGACATGAAAATCTCGAAAAAAAATTCAGAAAAACAAAACTTCGTCTATGGAGCAGCAAAAATAAAAACAAAACAAGTCACGGTAAAAAAAAATTTCCCATATTCTGAGAGTAAAATGCTGAGAATTTGCCCAATAATAAAAATAAAATTGAAAAAAACTATTTCAATTAGAACAAAAATTAGGGGACATTTTTTTTTCTTAGAATAAAAAAAGAATAAATTATTGTCGTCCCACTCTCGAACTACGATGGAAATACTTGTTTTTAGACCTAGATTTTGTGGAAATTTTTTTAGAATTTTATAACCGGTCGAAATTAATTTTTATTCAAAAATTATGGAAAAAAAATATTTTATAGGGTAAAACAAGCGATAAAAGTCTGAAAACATATCCTCTTTTTTTGGACCAAAATATTCCAAAAAAAAATCGTCATTTGAATCCGAGAAGGTCAGGCCGACGACCACGTGAATTGACGTGGAATAACCCATATATTATATTAATATAAAGTTTTATATTATTATAGTTCGTTAAGAATTATCGTGACGATTATTCAAACTGGTAAGTATTTTTTAAATACATTTTCATTACTTCAACATTTTTAATAATTGCAATTTTTTTTTATTACCGAAAATGTTATGCATCAGCTGGCGTATTAAATTTGATTTCCGAGTCTTCAACTTACCTGATTGCCTGCTGTAATTCTGGGTGAAGTACACTATTAAAAAATCTGAAATAATTTGTAGATGTTCTTCAAATTTATTATTAATCTTTCTTTGATTCAACTCGAACGTAGATTGGCCTATGAATGACTTATTACCGCCATTCGAGTGCTCACAACATAAATTGAAAGATAAAATGTAAATTATCGGATTCTGCCAGAAGGTTTGGTTGTTACTAAAAGTTGAAAATACGAAACACTAGTCAGTATTAATCAAATTGTCACATAGCTGATATTTTTTCGTGGCGCTAATGTAATGTACATAATAATAATACTTGCATAATAAAAAAAACAAAATGACCTGATCGCGGGTTTTAACTACACTGTAATGATTTTGTGCATGAAAATGAATATACTTTTTTTCGGAACTTTTTATATATAAACTGATATATTAAATAAAAATTTTCCGTATAATGTAATATTAATTAGCGGTAAATTAAACAGGCTAAAAAGTTACGATATCGGCTTTCGCATAAAAACTTCCAATAAAATAATATTCATTTTCCAAATATTGTAAACAATGACACCGAATCTGCCTGGTGACGCGAAATGGCGGTTATTTTTTAAGACGGTCAAATGACCATAGCATGACGGTCTAATGACGCTGCTGTCGCCAACTTGAAGAAAACAAAATATATGATGCAGAAGTTTCGGTGGCGGTTGGCAGTGAAAGCGACTTATCCCTAGAGAAGCGACCAGAGCCAGCACCCAATCAAATTAATGAACGAGTGACTGACCTATCCCCACCAGAGTTTCAAGAACGGTGTCAGCTTGTATATAAGACCGAAGTTTTGTGTTTGCTCCAAATGCGAACATTCCGAACAGAGCCGCCGCGGATTCATTTTGCTTAGTGACGAAAAAAAGTATTACACAAAGCGTATGTGTATAAAGTGAGAAAATGTCGAAAGTAAAAGTGTCCGCCGAGTGGCGGAAACGCGTTAAATCGGAATACATGAGGCTACGACAGATGAAACGATACAAACGTGCGGACGAAGTGAAAATCGCTTGGAACCAGAATCGCAGGGTTATGACGGGTCAGTTATTACGATACACTAATATTATTATTATTATTATCACTATAAAGCTCATTTAAAAAATAATCATCATCATATCTAGTCACTCTCAAAAAAAGAAAAAAGAAGAAACCTTAAAAACCAAGTTTGAAAGCGCTTTTATGTCAATCGCTGTGTCGTTTGTAAACTCAACAATGTCGTTGACATTTTATCACAACTCGCGCGCATTTTTTCGTGCGTTCAGGTGACAGACACTTTAATAATAAAAAAAAAAAAATTGTGGCAGCTTCATGACACAGTTGAAAGTTATTGAAATTTCGAAAGAAAATTTTGTTTTAACTTTGTTTTTTCATTTGTTTATTGCAGAGTTTTTGGTAGGCGAGCAAAAACGCTGGGCTGATGGAAAAGCTATGTGGCTGGCATTGCAAGAGACTCCTGCTCATGTGTCGTGTATGAAAAAAGCTGAAGCAACTAGCTCGGATGGCGATGTACAGTCGTGTCCTGTAAAAATCATAAATGCAGTTACACCTATACCGACTATGTACACTTGGGCTCCGATTCAACAGAATTTTATGGTAGAGGATGAAACTGTACTGCACAACATTCCTTATATGGGTGACGAGATTCTGGATGAGGATGGAACTTTTATTGAGGAACTGATAAAGAACTACGATGGAAAGGTACACAAATTTAGACAGATGACATTCAAACTGTATTTGGGAGTGAAAAAAAAAAGAAGAAATTTATTTCATTATTTTCTTAGGTACACGGCGATAGAGAATCTGGATTTATGGACGACTCCATTTTTGTGGATCTGGTAAATGCTCTTTTGGTATATGAAAAGGACGACAAGGAAGCTCAAGATAAGAAGGATGTTCCAAAAAAGGGAAAAGAGTCTTCGAAGGACAAGGATTCTACGAAGGATGAGAAAGAGAAAAAAGACTCTGATTCAATCAAGACGGAAATTAAGTCGGAAAAAAGCGTCGGCATCAAGGATAACAAAGATTCTAAATTTCCATCTATGCAGATATTTAGTGTAAGTAGCGATTAATGACATTACTTTCATTTTAATTACATTTGCACTGAGTACAATTATGAACAGCAATTCAGTATGACACAAAAATGTATGAAATTTTTTTTTTTTAGTAATGAGTTACATCTTGAAAGAGTAAAAATTTGCAATAAGAATCTATAAGATTAAAAAATTATATTTTTGATGAATTTTCGGGTGAAAATTTTAACGTGTATTTTAAGCTGAACTATATTTATTTTTTGAGCAAAATGACCATCTCGATCTTTTTTTTTCTGCTAATTTTGATTTTATTTCAAATTTGTAAGAGAATTTGCATGTAGAATTCACATTTAAAAAATCGAAGATGTGAAAATCAAATGTTTCAATAATCAAAAGAATTTGAAGTTTCATTTTTTGGAATTTTCTGGAATAGTACGATATCGTCGTAATTAATTTTTTCCGCTGCTTAAATGTTTGATATTTCGATTGATTTTACAAACATCATTCTTGCAAATACTGTAAAGTCGAAGGTATTGTAATGATCGGGGGAAAAAGCAAATTTCATTGTTTTGCGAAACCGTTTTCCAATTTTGTCTACATCAAGCAGGGCTTAAAGTAACTTCATGATCGTAGAAAATATCATTAAAGTAAAGAAATTTTTCGAAATTCAGGGTGATTGAATCTATTTCTTGGATTTTAAGGAGTTACCTCTAGCTCGCAGCCGGAAAAAGAAGAGTTTTCGTTAATTTTTTTCTGGGACGACGTGTGCAGATTTTCAAACTTTTTTTCACATTAAAGAGTATGGTTTCAAGTATCTTCCACAATTTTTTTATTGAAAAATATTGATAAATATAGTAGATAATAGTTTGTGCAGACCGCACTTGAAAAAACTTCCTTCGCGGTGATCACTGCTACTCAGAAACAAATAGTCTGAAATAAAAAAAATTAACGAATTTAGTTTTTGTATGAAACTATCTAGTGCTTGATCAAAGGATTCAATAAAATATTGATTTTTGAATAAATAGTCGCTGTCCAAAGTTTTCGTGAAAATTTCGGTGAAAAAAACGCTCCATTTTCGTTGATACAAAAAAAAAATGCATCGAAAAAAAAAATCGATCAAGTACTGCCTTTTGATATGTAAAAGACGCTTTGTAAAATTTGAAGTTGAACGGAGCAGTGCTTTTTGAGATATCTTGGTCGTCGATTTTGAAGAAAAAAACACGATTTCGAAAAAAACACGTTTAAAGTTTTAAGTCGGCTATATACGTAGATAAAATGTAATGCAATAAACTTAAATCTTACATGGAATCGTCGTTGCCAGATCCATCTAATAAGCCATACAATTAGCTGTCGCGTTACTTGTGTACATGTATAGAGGGTATCGCTGTTTATAGGGTGCAGCTGCTCCGTTATACCTGCTTCGGTCGATTCACGGAACCTACCTATAAACGACCATAAGTCCCTCAGTTTTGAACGGATCGACTTAAAATTTCCAGAGAATACTTTTGAAATGTTATATTATCGGAATCGATCTTTTCGAAAATTCCAACTAGATATAACTCCTTAAACAATTTAAAATCCGAACCGCTCTTCCGACTTCGGTCAAATTTAATACGAAAAAATTCAAAACGTATTTCCAATTATGTACTGAAAATTGGTTGAATTTTGAAATAATGGCTTTTACCAGCTTTACTTCGAGTATTTTTGCAAAATCAAATCTTTTATCTTTAAGATATGCAGTAGCAATTTATTTTTTACCAAATTTTTACAAATTCACTTTGCAGGCTATTTCGTGTATGTTTCCGGATAAGGGAAGACCAGAGGAGCTGAGACAAAAGTTCATCGAACTAACGGAGAGATCGGATCCCAACGTTTTGCCACCGGAATGTACGCCTAACATCGATGGGATAAATGCAAAGAGCGTGCCGCGGGAGCAAACGATGCATTCGTTTCACACGCTATTTTGCAGACGTTGCTTCAAATACGACTGTTTTCTTCATCGTGAGTTCTATCGAGATAACTGAATATCAAAAAATTTCGAGTTGTATCCGATTTTGTCGTCCCGAAGTTCGTAGTTAATTATTTTTCGTGCACGTTGGCGTCGACGCAGACCGACCAATCGTGTCGCGGAATTTTACTCGCGAGCCTCGTAACGACGATATCGTATCAGATATGACGTAACGGTGAATTTATATATTATACATTTAAAAAAAACCATGAGATTGCATAGTCGAATATTTATTAATTACAACAATTTATGATTCTTGATTTATCATAGCAGCCAGGGGGACCTCGCCGCAAGGTAAAGATAAACTTAGCATAAAAAAAAAAGAAAACGAAAATGAGAAAGCGCGAAAACCTCTTTTTGGGATTCTGAAAATATTCTTTGTCTAGCGCAGAGGCATCAACAAGGGCTCATCTGATATCATATTTCATTCACCGTTCATCGCTCTGTCGATTTATCTATTATTATCGTAGCGTGTTTAATTAATATCGGTTCGCGGTTCTCGAGACTAGGCGACACTCCAATTCATTTCCTCAAAATTGTCATATTATTTTTAAGGTCTTCAAGTTTGTCATCCGGGACCGAATTTGTTGAAAAGGAAAGGGCCGGATCTGAAGCCTTTTTCAGAACCTTGTGGATCGGAATGTTATATGCATTTGGTAAGAAAATTTTATAGAAATATTGATTATTATTATACAATTTGCGATGCGATGGATTTGTATTATTTTCCTTATTGTTAAACTAATATTGATGTGTAAATCAATGTTGCTGCAGGAAGGAATGAAGGAGAAGCTCGCCGCCCAAGCAGCCGATATAAAAGAAGAGGATGGCGACGAGAAACGCGGCGGTCCACGAAAAGTGCGAAAGCAGGCGAGCGTGGATTCCGGTAATGAGGCTAGCAGCGAAGATAGCAACGATAGCAACAAATACAGTCAGGGTGGAAGCTGTCAAGGTATAAATCCTTTTCTGCTGCTTTATAGAGAAAATTTTGTTTCCGTGAAAAAAAAGTTTGTAAACTTTACAGAAAGTAATAGTAACATGAAGACTTGATTTGAAAATTTGTCAATATAAGAAAAGGAAAGTATATTTTTATGTTTGGCTATTCTCTTTGCAGATTTTTTTAATAATAGAAGCAACAATGATGGGAAAAAATACCTTATTTTTGCGCTGACTTAAGACTGGCATTCGATTTATATAGACTATGCAAATTATTTAAATAATTGATCTAAATATAATTAGAATAATCAAGCCGTGCGTTCTAGTATTTGGGTATAATTTTCTTTACAATATATTGAAGAAATACGATTATGAAGCACTTTATTTTTGTAATTTCACAATTGCAATTTTCTTAACCTTCTTCTTTATAAACAACGATTCAAAATTGTTTGTTATTTTTCCTATTTTTCAAACTTATTTTCATCCTTTCACAAAGTTTTCACTATGATTATGTCGACAATTAATCGACATACTTTCCTAATAAAGGCGATTTAGTGAAAGACGAAAAATACTGAGAAAACAAGATACAAGATTCTATTTTTCATTATTCGAATAAGTCATTAAATATTAAAATATTAAAAGTAAACTGTACGCGTTGTTACATTTTCCAGATTTCAAGCAAAATGTGAACAAAGAATCGAAGGACGAGCAGGAAATCGAGGACCAAACACAGCCGGAGAATCAGACACCGTTTATGCTTCTCGGTCTGGAGAAACGAGTGAAGAGTGAGTTCGCTTGGACTGGATCCGAGCAGAGCCTCTTTCGCGCTCTGCATAAAGCATTTCCGGGCAATCCGTGTGCTCTCGCGCAGATATTACTTACCAAAACTTGTCAAGAAGTTTATCAATTCGCACAAAAGGAGGCGTCTGATATTCCAGCTATCGAGAGCCTGAAGGACTTTACACCGCCGCGCAAGAAGAAGAAGAAGCATCGTCTATGGTCTATGCACTGCAGGAAAATACAGCTTAAGAAAGACTCCGGTAAATATAGTGTAATACTTTGATTCAGAGTCATAATCATTCAATTACTTTCTAACTGGTTGCATTTGGTTATATTACACAAATAATTTAATATCAGTTTTTTGTTTAATATACGATAAAATTAAGATTTTTCCTTACGAATTCAAACATTTTCTTACCAATATGATAGGATTTTCTAAGAAAACAATTAACACCAAATTATTTATGAAATAAAAATATAAATGGGGCGAGTTTGAAAGAAATGTGATGGTAGCAAATCTGATTCAATTTTAATTACACTTGCAATTTTTTAAAATAATTTTTTAATTACTTCTTTCAGGTGCCAATCACGTTCACAACTTCGCACCCTGCGATCATCCTGGTCGCCCGTGTGACAACTCCTGTCCCTGCATACAAGCGCAAAATTTTTGCGAAAAGTTTTGTCAGTGCAGCAGTGAGTGCCAAAATCGATTTCCCGGATGTCGATGCAAGGCTCAGTGCAATACCAAACAGTGCCCGTGTTATTTGGCTGTGCGCGAATGCGATCCTGATCTTTGTCAAACTTGCGGTGCCGATCAGTTTCATATTACCAGAATCTCCTGCAAGAACGTCAGCGTACAGCGGGGACTTCGTAAGTGATAAGAAACAGATAGTTTTTTTTAAATGTATAGTATGAGAGAAACTAAACACTATTTCATTTTCAATCAAATTATAATACAAATGGGTTTTTAAATGTCTTTATCTTCAATTTGAATGGTGCAAGGAATGAAAAAAATGCTTAAATCTCTATTAAAGGATAATTCAATTGGATTTGTATTTAAATATCTTTTCATTTGAGTTTAGAATTTGCACAAATTGTTAAATTCCACTGCTTTTAAACTGAGTTCTTAATCTTAAGAGAAAATCAATTTATGTTAAAGTAATTGTCACGAGAAATCGCAAAAGGGAAAATATTTCGAATAATAATATTTTTTTTCTGCGCCGAGTTATCAGAGATTCGTTTAATTCGTATTATTAGACAAATCGCATTTGCCAAAATTGGTAACGTTGGATTTATTTTGTATTTTTGCAGACAAACACCTTCTCATGGCGCCGTCCGATGTGGCCGGCTGGGGTATATTCCTGAAGGAGTCCGCCGGTAAAAACGAATTCATCTCGGAGTACTGCGGCGAGATAATAAGTCAGGACGAAGCTGATCGTCGAGGCAAAGTCTACGATAAATACATGTGCAGCTTTCTCTTCAATCTCAACAACGACTTTGTCGTTGATGCGACAAGGAAAGGCAACAAGATTAGATTCGCAAATCATTCGATTAATCCAAATTGCTATGCGAAAGTTATGATGGTGAATGGAGATCACAGAATCGGCATTTTTGCCAAAAGGGCAATACAACCCGGCGAAGAATTGTTCTTTGACTACAGGTAAAAATAATTGATATTTACTTTGTAAGGATGAGCAGTATTCAATGAAATAGCAATAAAAAAATTAATTATAGATATTCATGGCAAAAGAATAATTAATCTTAGCTATTCATAATTATTGCAAAAGTATGAAAATATTTTTATGTATTTTCACTTCAATGGTGCCTTATAAGTAAAAAGTTTAGTTATACCTAAACTGAATTTTTTTATTATTCATTATTTCAGATACGGCCCCACCGAGCAACTGAAATTCGTCGGTATCGAACGGGAAATGGAGTTTTTGTGATGCCAAAATTCCGCGAATGCACTGCCACGCGTCTCTAATCGTAAATACGAATAATGTAATTGTCATCGAAGGAACGATCGAAGTTACATAACATTGTTAACTGTAACAATATTTTAATCAATTGTGAACGATTGTCGAATCGGAAGTACCTGAGAAATGGGTGTTTCGGCAAAGAAAACTGCCTCGTTAAAACGCCCGAAATCCATAACGGTCAAGGCACGTGAGCATCATTGAATGTGTTCATTCAATCGTAATTGTACAATGTATCTCAACACACTTGTTAGAAATTAGGAGTAACGTTTGCACTCACTCCCTACTGTTGTACCCCTATTTACGAAAATAATTTTTTCACACGTCATATCGGTGTTTTTTTTAATTCCCTCTCGACTTCGCGACCTTATCACCGACCATTCTCAAATGCACTGCAATTGAGTCTGAAAAATATAAATTACGGTATTTTTAAATCTTTCTTGTTTTTGTTTAAAAAAATCGAGATTTTCATGTCACTATACTCAAATTTGTTTAAAACGTCGTGAAAAGACAAAAAAAAAAAACTTAAATTGCTGACTATGGAATTTCTACGAAAAATCGTGGTTTATTAAAATGTTTTTAGATTTGAATAATGATATTTTATGTAAATTTGCTTTCATAAAGAGATTTAGTTCATTTAATAAAAGTTTACAAACGGAGTAAATGAACCTATTTTTCCAAAAGATTAAAGTCTAATTAAACCCGAACTTCTCTTAAGATTTTGGCTAAACTCAGTAGTAAATAGTCTAAATCATATTTGCAATTTTAAAGTACCACTTATCTCGATGGACGAAATAGAAAAAAAAGATTTAGCGCAGAAATTCGTACTTGTACAAATTGTTTATGACTAAACTAATGTTGGTGTGAAATCTAAAAACGTTGTGGTGTTATTTTAATTTTTTTTTTTAAATCTAAATTTTTTATCGTAACATTTTCAGTGTGAAGTACGCAAAAAAATCAGCGCATCATCTGTAGATTTCACATAAACTTTTTTTTCCACACACAATATGTACATTAATGTATTTCCGCCGTAAATGTATTTGTAATTTAACAAAATCAATATTTTTTCGATTTACAAAAATTCGAAAAATATTAAAGAATTATATATACACAAGATTTTTTTTACAGGAAACAAAGCTTTAAAATATGCTGAAACTACAAACGAAAGAAGCAATTATGAAATCGAAGCTTTCTCATTAAGGTGCGTCGCCTATGACGGTGGTAATCAAATATATGCAGCTATAATTTAAAAACGCTACATATTTTACAGGCCTTAATATGAAAGTTAAAAAAATATTGAATGTTCTGAAATTAATGAAAAATCAATGAACATGAAATAAAATTCTTAATCCGCTGTAATATTATGTTTTTCTTTTTTTAATTTGTTTGTATTCAGAAACATTCAAAATATATTAATTTGTGTTTTTGAAACTTCTATTTTCGGCCTCTAAATATGTATAGAAATGATACTCTGGGCTCGTCCCCGGATTCGACAACTTCCTCAACTTCACGATTTCATATCTTAAACACTATCTCATTAAAATTACGTTTCGGTCAGCTTGATAGAGATCTATAATATATGAGGCATTCCATATCAGTTGAACGACTCAGAAAAAAAAAATCCCAAAATATGTCTAATAAAAATCAGATTATATAATTCCAAGTCACCAAATTTTTAATTATAAAAAAATGTTTGGAGGGTCTTTGGGATTATTTTCCACAATTTTGGAAAATGAAAATTAACGCTCAAATTTAATTAGGTAATTTTAAACGACTTATTTTATTTCAATTATGTTAAACAAAAATACATTTTTTGTCGATAGCATTTCATCGGATTCGAATTTGATCAAAACATTATTATTTTTTTATAAAAAAAAAAATGATGGCTTTACCTTTTGATCAAATTCGAATTCCATGAAATAAATTCGAATAAAAAATTGGTTTTATTTATCAAAATGTTAAGTCTTTACCAATTACCGATATTTTTCGCCCCGAGCACATTAATTTTTTTGTTTATTTTGCCATAAATTTCGTTCAAAATAACATTATTAAATTTCAACAACTGTTCTTCTTATAGACCATAAAAAAACGCATATTTTCATTTTTTAAATTGCGGACAGCACAAATCGTTTTCAAGACATAAATGTTTTAGTGGAGTCATAAATAATTCCATTCAAATTTTTCTTTTTAGCTTGAAATTTGGTGTCTGTTGGAATTATATCATCTTATTTTTACACATTTTTTGGGATTTTTTTTAGTGTCTGATCTGACATGGAATGCCTCATATTCCACCTTAAGTATGCAAAACAGAAATTCTTATTGCTTTCCAAATATAAAAAACTGTCATCACTAAACATCAAACACCCGTAAAAAATGATACCATTACAGTTAATAAAAAGACGAAGAAGTGATATTGAAAATTTGCAAAATTATACATTTTTGATTGATCTCTCCCTCGACGTTCGTCACACTCTGCGTAATTAACGCGCGTGACAATACGCGCTCGTGTACTCGAGTATGTAAAACCGGCAAATGGATAGACTCAACAGTTGCAATGCTCTTCGAACTCTCGCGGCGCTCATACTCTAGAATAATTAATAAGTTAATTAACCCAGATGGTGCGAGGAAGAGCGTATAGTACAAGCCGGTATATAGCAGAGCGATTCGTAATTGCTATACAGGACAGCGTGAGCGCAAAGAGCCGCCTATAAAGAGAAAACAACGCATCAAAATAACGAGAGAAACACGTTTGTTGGCTGGCCGTGAGAGGATTATTATCGCATGGAATTAAATGAAAGTAATGCGATTCCACGGAAGCCGTCGATTTTTTTTTTTTTTTTATTTCCTAAAGCTTTCTCCCTCTTTTGTCAATCGTTTTGCGCTCGCGACGCTTCACAATTTAACCGAGAAGAGCGGCTGTACGGAAAAGCTCTCGAAGCGTGCGAGGTGTTCGCTCTCTCTCTCGAGCTGAGCCACCAGTTGAGCAGGCGCCGCGGCCGCGAAAGCGGGCGTACGAAAGTCGTCCGCCTGCGCTTCAGTTACGAGCACGCAATAGTCGTGACAACTTCCAAAGAGTCGAATACTTAAAAAATAATAATAATAACAAATATAATTATAATATTATTCAAGATAAAATAAATATACCAAAGTGTATTTTAACGTCAAAACTTGTTGTTCCAAAATATAACTTCAAATAGTCGATTATTGAAAAAGAAAAAAATGTTTAGGTTTTTAAAAAATCTACCAATATGTGATTTATCATTATAACTATCATTTTGTATTTCTTCAAAATTTTCTTAACTTTAAAGAATCGAATATTTTGAAAAAATAATAACATTCAAAAAGAATCTATCAAAGTACAATTTATCATCAAAACTGCTTTTATTACACCAAAAAAAATAATAATAATCAGGTTAAAAAAGAATCTATCAAAGTACAATTTATCTTCAAAACTATAATTGCTCTAAAATTGTCTTAACTCCAAAGAATAGGATATTGAACAAAAAAATGTGAACAAGTTTCAAATACAAGTTTATCGTGGAGTCAATTTTTGATTGCTACTAAATTGCACTAACTCTTCAAACATTTTTAGTGATGTAAATGTCATGTTTACCAAACAAAATTTTCCTAAAATTGCCTTTATTCCGGTAAAATTTAATTTATGCTGAAAACTACACATTTTTTATTGCTTCAAAATTATCTTAATTCTACAAAGTCGAATATTTAAAAAAAATAGAAATCAAATTAAAAAACAATCTACCAAAGTACAATTTATCATCAAACCTATTTTTTATTGCTTCAAAATTGTCTTAACTTTAAAGAGTTAAATAATTAAAAAATAATAATCAGAATAAAAAAATCAGATATTGTAAAAAAAAACAACAAAGAAAACAGAATGTGAGCGAATTAAAAACAGAGACAAAAAATGTATCGTGAAATGAATTTTTGATTGTTACAAAATTGAATTAACAATTCAAATATATTTAGTGCTGAAAATATCATGTTTGTCCACAAAACTTTTCGGTAAAATTGCGTTTATTTCGGGTAAACGCATAATCGCGGAATTTATCGTCGTGAAACTCAGCCAAAACTACTCTATTGCGGTCGGGCAATAGCGCGTGTTTAGCTCCAAAGTTAAGCTACGTGTTTGCGAGCGAATTAGTGACAAGGTGCGAGTGTAATTACGGAAACTGAATAGCCACGGTTTACATGGAAATGCCCTTAGGTGCTGTGTGTAATTTTACGAATTTATAGGAACGACCGCAATCACCGAAAAAATAAAAAGGGTACCTTAAGCCATTACTAATATACTTGCTCGAGTGGGTCAGAGAAAACGCTTCACGAAGAGAGACGCCAGTGAGATTTATAGATATCCATAAATACCGGAGTTAAAACAGAGTGAAGAAATATAGCGTGATTTGGTAGAGGAAAATACGATTTTACGAATTTAACGAAAATACGAGAAACAAGAGTCGTGTTGAGAAGTCTCGTGTGAACAAGCTCAACAGGTCAGAGAAACAAATCTTCAAGAATCAGAATGGATGACGAAGGCAAGTATTGTATACATATAGTTATTGCAAAATATGTTACAGAGATTGTCTTTTAGAATTTTCGAAAGATCGCTAAACTTTTATTTTTTACTGCTAAAAATATTTAATTATAATAATGTGGAGAATGAAAATGTGGCTCATAGGAATTGTTGCAAAAGCAAAGTTTTCGATTTTTTTTTTTCGATGTCGGCAGTAATAAATAATATTATGCATAATCGAATAATTTTTTTTTTAACTTTTAATTTACATAAGATATATAGATGCAAAAAATGTTTATACATTTAAGAAGAATTTGTTATCTATAAATAAACAGAAATATTAATTATATTTTACGATAGACTTTCAGTTTGGAAATTAAAATATAAAAGAAAACTGTTGAACAATATTTGTGAGTTTTCACCTCATTCGTTACACTTAACTAGTGTAATATTAAGTAAATGAGGTAATTTCGAATATTTGTCGTAATTCGATTTGTTGTTTCTTTAACAAAATTAATTTTAGTTTCACTTTTGCTTCCTCGACGTTTTAAACGATTCTGACGTGAAAATATCGAAAAAAAAGAAAAATGTTTTCATGAAAACAAAGCTTCCTCTAAGAGGATAGCAATAATTGTAGCATTTACAGATTTTTGTAAAAACAAAAATTATGGCTTTCGTAGGAGTACAATAATATAACAATAACACTCGAAATAACTCTTCAGGTAAATCCGAAGATTCTCCCTTTCAATTTATCGTAAAGGTAAATTGCTCTATAAGCTCGATTCGTGTCTGCTTGTGACTGTAAAGCGTTCATTCAATTTCACTCTTCGTTATTCAATCACTCTCACTCGCGAGCCTCGACGCTCCACAGTACAGAGCACTCGACTTTGAAGCCTCTTGGCTATAAACATCGAGGATCCTCGTGGTTCTTCTTCTTCCACTCGAGGAGATGTCATTCGCACGTTCCCAAGCCTCGTCTCTTTCACGTGGCTCTCACACTAGAGCCGAGCAAATAAATAAATAAACCAATTGAGGCTCTTATAGAGAATCCTTTGAGTGCCGCAGGATATTCATTTATCAATTTTAATTTTTCTTCTGTTTTATTAAATAATAATAAACAGTAATAAAATATTAATTTAATTGAGAGAGGAATTCATTACAGGGGATGTTTTATCTGATATACAGGTCCTTTTTCTTTTATAATATAAATAAATAAATCAATTGAGATGTTGTGAAGAATCCTTTGAGCATCATAAGGATATTCTATATATCAATTTCAATTATTTTTTTTTATAATATAGTAATGAACGACTTATATGTAAAGGGCATTCCACCTGATTTCGACCTGAGCCTGACCCTTAATCCTTCCGATTGGACCCACCATTTTTTATATGATTGACAAAACTCTAAATGTACTAATTTGGTATTATTTTTTTTTTTTTTTACAAATTTTTATCTACGATTTTTTAAAAGAAATTATCGAACGAAACATTTTAAAAAATCTGGAAATCCTTAACAAGTTTCAAATAAAAAGTTTACTGTGGAGTCTATTTTTGATTGCTACTAAATTGTATTAACTCTTCAAACATTTTTAGTGATGTAAATGTCATGTTTACCAAACAAAATTTTTCTAAAATTGCCTTTATTCCGGTAAAGTTTAATTTATGGTGAAAACTACACATTTTTTATTGCTTTAAAATTATCTTAATTCTACAGAGTCGAATATTTAAAAAAAAGTAGAAATCAAATTAAAAAAGAATCTACCAAAGTACAATTTATCATTAAAACTATTTTTTATTGCTTCAAAATTGTCTTAACTTTAAAGAGTTAAATAATTAAAAAATAATAATCAGAATAAAAAAGAATCTACCAAAGTAGAATTTATCGTGAAAATCATTTTTCATTGCTCCAAAATTATCTTAACTCCAAAAAATCAGATATTGTAAAAAAAAAAAACAAAGAAAACCGAATGTGAACGAATTAAAAACAAAGACCTGACCCTTAACCCTTCCGATTGGACCCACCATTTTTTATATGATTGACAAAACTCTAAATGTACTAATTTGGCATTATTTTTTTTTTTTTACAAATTTTTATCTACGATTTTTTAAAAGAAATTATCGAACGAAATATTTTAAAAATCTGAAAATCCTTTTTTTGCAAAATGAATTTTTTTGGTAACAGGGCTGAAGTGGACTGGTAGTTTCTTCAATTTTTTTCGGCCTTTTTTCAAAAACGAAATACTCGAAAAAATTGTAACTTTACGAAGGGCAGCAGCTAGAAATGAATTTGCCATCATAGCAAATTTTTTTTAGTTAGTACACATAATAATAGAAATGTTGATATATTTGGAGAAAAATCAAGATTGTTCGTCTTAAAAAAAAAGGAAAATTTATTCTTCTGAAAAATGTATGACATTTATTTTGCGCAGCTATGAAAAATTGTCAGTGGAAACTACATTTTATGACAAAATATTTTGTTTGTATACGATTGATAATTTTTTTTTATATACAGAGAATTTATTTAAAAAAAATAAAAATATAAAAAATCGGTATTTAATACTGTGTGATATATAAGAATGAAAAAATCTTAAATAATTTCTAAGTATTCTAATTACTCTACATCGCTCTCAAACATTTTTTGAACTTTTTTTGTGAGGTTTCGAAATAGGAGTGGTCCAATTCGTGCGGAATGTCTCTAATGTGAGGCATTCTCTATCAACTGGGCCAATTTTTTCTAATTATGTTCTTTTTCACTAACTTCCACTCTTCATTTTCCTCTTAATTTTATATAACGTATAGTGTCATACACCATTTTTTTAAAACTGGGTGGTGTCAATTTTTTAAAAATATTTGCTTCGAATAGCTAGAAAAATTAGCAGAGTCAACAAAACATATTTGCACGGATAAAAAATGTTTGTAAAATTTATAGTGGCCCAGATGGTAAAGAATGCCTGATGTAAGAAATATGTGCCATATATATATATTTCAAACAGTGTCATACACTCTTTTTTTTTTAATTGAGTGGTGTCAAAAAATATTTGCTTGAAACAATTATATGTTTGATAGATTCAAATTCCTTTTTTTCTTCTTAAATCTTCTGATTTACCTACCTACTCATCAGCTTTTGAGTCATCGTGCGTGATGTTCGGTAATATCGTGTGCGTTGCCTGGCAGCTCGAAGCGTGGACAATTGGTTGTCGATACCAGACGTCTAGTATTGTTCAGTTGATGTATACCATATATGAGGCGTTCTCCACCAACTCGGCCACGTTTTTTTTTTTACCCTCTCGGATCTGTTCCATAATTGGTCATACAGTAGTACTAATTAAAGGTAATCTCTGTGAATTTTGCAGATTTTTTTTAATTCACTGGTTTTGAAAATCGGGGGTTTTTTTTTCAAATCCATATATCATGGAAGATTAAGGTCGGGCAAAAAATATGTCAGAACAAAAAAGTTATGTTTTTCCATGAACTATTTAATGCAATACATGTTATATTTCTGATGGTACCAAAAAGACTATTTTCAGCGAAAAAAAAAATGTAAACATTTTTCTTCTTTTAATTTGACACTTTTAATTTCACTGTATATTTTACAGGATATTTGGCACTGTATTGAGAGCGTGTAAAATAAATTGACATCGTGGAACTCGACATTTTTGCCGAGTAAAAAAAATATTTTACAGAGAAAAAAAAATGAATTCTTCGTTTTAATAAACTATGTAATGGAATATATATTATATTTTTGATGATGTCTTTTTGATGAATAGTCTTTTTCTTTAATCAAAAATACAACATATATTCCATTAAATAGTTCATGAAAAAAATAACTTTATTGCTTTAATATACATTTTTTTTGTCCGACCACAATTTTCCATGATATAAGGGCTTGAAAAAAATCCCCATTTCCAAAATGAGTGAATTAAAAAATCTGAAAAAAAAATCACAGAGCCTACCCTATAAAGTAGTATTGTATAGCCAATTTCGGAACAGATCCGAGAGGGTAAAAAGAAAAGTGAGCGAGTTGGTGGAGAACGCCTCTCATATTCGAGGCTCACAACCCTTATTTTCGTGCCGTCATATTTTCTCCTCTAACTCATCTTTAATACGTAGGGTGCGTGTGGCCCATTTTGTAAACGTCGAACTTCCGTCTCAGCACTGCGTGACACGATCTTAGAAATAGTTTTTGCCTTCTGGCAAAAGCTCACGAGTTAGTTGATACTAGATACGTTGGATATCGTGAGACGATAATGTAGCCCATAAATTCAGCGTGGTGCTGGTTGTCACTATAAATCCTTTAGATTTCCCGCCACCCGTTCTCTTCTTCATTCCCGCAGGGCTTTCCCGTCCGCTCATTCGTGAAACACGCGTGTGTTCTTCACATGCAGTTGGGCACCTTCGAACCCCTATGACAATAAGAGACAGAGAAAGAGAGATTCTCTCTCTCTCTTATTCTCTGCTTCTGCTCTAGAAAATGTGTTTCTGGCATGCATATGCGTGTCTCTTACAAAAAGTTACAAATCTTGAGTTATTCGTCTTACCGAAGGTTCGCAATATTAATACGAATAATAAATCGATATGTCTCACGGAGGGACTTCGAAAAATCAAACGGCGTTGGCGACATATTTTTATAATAAATTATATTATTAAAAAAATATATTATATATAAAGAAAAAAATGTTGTAACTATTTGATATTAACATTTTCCTTTACTTACGATGGGGAAGTTTGGGGAATTTACAGAGGTTTTGGAATGTTTTTGCGAAAAATAGATTTTTGGGAAAAAATTGTCAAGTATTGTTTCTTATATAATGTATAATTAAATATTTCTTATAAAAATTCGGTGTATTTAGGATATATTTTTTTAATAATATTCGGAAAAGATTTTGTTTATGGCCAAACTTCTTAATTAAACTCGATGGTTCGCAATATTAATACGAATAATAAATCGACGCGTTTCATGGAGGGACTTGGAAAAATCAGACGGCGTTAGCGATATATTTTTATAATAAATTATATTATTAAGAAAATATATTATATATAAAGAAAAAAATGTTGTAACTATTTGATATTAACATTTTCCTTTACTTACGATGGGGAAGTTTGGGGAATTTACAGAGGTTTTGGAATGTTATTGCGAAAAATAGATTTTTGGGAAAAAATTGTCAAGTATTGTTTCTTATATAATGTATAATTAAATATTTCTTATAAAAATTCGGTGTATTTTGGATATATTTTTTGAATAATATTCGGAAAAGATTTTGTTTATGGCCAAACTTCTTAATTAAACTGTTATTAAAAATATATTTTTACATTTAAGAATCTAACAATAAGTTTCACTTTGGTCCCTATTTCTGTGGGATGAAATAAACATTTGCTTCTGATGTTGCTCTTTTTTTTAATACAAATGTTATCCCCATAAATAAGCAGTAACTCGGTAGTGTATTTCTTTTTAGTTACCGAGATATAAAAAAGGTCGGAGATGATCCATTGAAGCTGATTTTCCCCTGAGTAATATGCAGCTCAAAGGGCTGTAAAGAGTAAAAGAGAATTTTAACAGACGATTGAACGGACGTTAAATTGATAAAAATTACTAAACGAATCTCGGTCAGCAAAAAAGGGATGGCTTTTCATTTTTTTTTAACGTTATTACACTAAGTGCACTACAGGCTGGGTATCTTTATTCGAGAGACAATACATCTCTTTAAAAAATCTTCAAAATATTATTAAAATAATTCATTTTCTTTGATCTAAAAGTTAGCTATGCAATTGTAAATATTCTCTTATATTTCTTTCTGGTAAAGTTTACATCGTCTTTATTATAGAAATCAACTCGTTTAAGGATCTAAAAACCGTTAAACTACTTAATCGAATCGACTTACAGTTTTGTGACTCAAAATTCGACGATCACTTACAGACTTCTCGAGGCAATTTTCCCGATGACGAAACCGGAAGTCTTCCTATTAAAAAAAAATGTTTTTGTTGTTTTTGCCATAAAATGTGGCCTGAAATTACACACTTGATTCCGAATCAATTTTTTTTTGTTGGCCATGAAAAAACGCACATTTTCGTTTGTTTTTATGACTTCAGTAAGACATTAAAGATTAAATGAAAAATGACAAAATTGTCATATTCCGGCAAATTTTGTTTTTTTTTTAATCTTGAAATTTGGTGCATCTATTGATACCACTATACCTGATCTTGAGAATTTTTTTGAGAATTATTTTTTTTTTTTTGAGTGGCTGAATTGTTATAGAATGTCTGATATGAGGAAATTGCTTCGACTTCGGACGTTGCTGTCCGGGGCTCGTAATAAATAATGGGTTAGCGTGAAAAGGTAGAGGCCAATTCCCTCTGGAAATGTCTGCCTCGCATAGGCAGTGGGAAAGAATACGAAGCCTTACAGAGGGTATCTTTCTCTATTCTGTGTTGCCCTGAACTGATAGACGTGACGCTCGTCAACTCGAAGGATTTACCAAACGCTTACCTTCTCTATCTCTCTTCTACTACTATCTCGGGGCTTTTATGTCTCAGCCGCGTTTTACCTTCTCGTCTTCTCTAGGCGCAATAAAGAAGCGAGCCAATCGCTCGCACCGGGACCCTCGCTCTGCGCTCACTTCCCTCTGTCTGATGAAACTTGCTATACGTAATGCCTGGCCAAATCAGATCCTACAAGTGGAACTCGACAGCGTGAGTTGAGAAGATGATCGATAAAGATGAGGTACAGGCAAGAACAAGGCTTGGATGTCGACAGATTGCGATCTCTTCCGGAATATCCCTGAATTTAAGTATTTAACTAAGCTTGAGACTCATCTGCAAAAATGTTGTCACTATGAAAACATATTTTTTGCACTCTGATACATAATAACAAATTAGTTTTATGTAAAGTAGCTACAATTTTGCGACAATTACGTTTTCCACAATTCGAGCTTTGTCTAAAATTCCGGTTTGCTATTTAAATTTTAATATTATTACGAAAAATAAAAATTGAACTTTTGAGCGGCTTTGAATTAGTTTGAAGATTAGTTTTTCGCTGATAACATTTCAGGCAATTAAGTCGTCGATGATATCGTGCGTACTTTCTTTTGTTGACGAAATATTTTTTGTAATTACACGGCAACTATATTGTTGTCAAACAGTGAAAAAATAATTACTGTAAGCTTTCATACGTAACGGAAATTTCTATGCATATAAATGTGAATAATAAATTTAATATATAGGTAGGATGTAAGTTTAAACAGTTTCTACTAAATATTTCGAAAATTAGGAAGTTTAATATCAAAGTTTTGTAATTATATATTTTTTTAAACGTACAGATACAAAAAAATAACGTTCTTGTTTTTTATTGTGCTTTCGAAAAAAATGATATGTTTCTATTTTGGTTACTAAAAAGGAGACGTGAATTTTTTTTTTAAGTTCTTATGTTGATTAAAGAAAAAATTGCGTAGTTATCCGCGGTTGAATTTAAGGTGTGCTGGATGTGAACATAAAATTTTTATCAATTTTTCTATTTTTAAGTAATAATCATAAATTTTAATCATAAATTTTGAAACACCACCAACTTTCAGAGTGTGAAATCCTTGAAAAAGTACAATAATCAATTTTTTACTATTCGCCAAATACGCGAATACAATAATCGAGAAAACGTGGTGCAATTTAATAAATTCATATTTTCTCAAGAATTAATAATTTGGTCAAATCAATAAAATAACCTGTGTACAAATAATGTAAATAAAAATCAATTACAACAAAAACTGATCGAGTAACAAGCAAAGAAAATAGTCAACAAATAGATCGAGTATAAAAGTACAATAATCTAGAAATAATTGTAAAATTGTAGTAAATACAAAAGACCGCAGATATGAGATTTAAAAAAACCAAATAAAAGTATATTGAAAAATATTCTTTTATTAAAATATATAAAATAAATATAGTCTGCTTCATATTGATTTTGTGAAAACAGTCTCAACCTTGTGAAATGCAGAGAATCATCGTAAGAGCGAAAGCAGCTTCAAGATAAATTTTTAAAAATGATATGACTCGAGAACCATTTCATTCTCATTTAAGCCCCGTGACTGAAAATTTCTTCTCATCGTGACAATCGTAAAATTCAAAATGCGAGTTGAATAGCGTTTGGCTTTTGGCATGAAGCAGCATAAAAAATAACAAAATATTCAGAGTTCGTAATTTTAACCACCGAAACATTATTTTTTTAGATGCGAAAATAAAAAAACCGTAAGTTTTCGTTTCTTCCCCACTGTGTGTACACGATCAATTTTATTTTATTTGCTTGTTTTTGTATTGCAACATTTATTTTTAGTTGCATTTTTATATATAAGTTTTTATATTATATAGAGTTTTTAATTATTGTGTTGTTGTTGTTGTTATGGTGATGTGCCCATCCCTGGTCCAATGTACAATTAATTCTTTCAATCATATTAAATGTAATACACCAACTAATGAATCAATTTTACGGTAATCTGAATTTGCAATCATTTTTAACGAGAAAGAGTCACGTGAAATTTATGGATATTTCAAGATGTACTTGGCTGCTAGTATTATTTTTAAAAAATGTGCTATTGATCAATCTGAGAAAGAATTTTTTGCCAGATGGCAAACGTATGCGGAAAATAGGGGTCACCGGCCTTCATTATCCGCATGCTTAAATTTTTCTAAATTTTTCTAAATTTTTCTAAATTTTTCTAAATTTTTCTAAACTTTTCTAAATTTTTCTAAATTTTTCTAAACTTTTCTAAATTTTTCTAAATTTTTCTAAACTTTTCTAAATTTTTCTAAATTTTTCTAAATATTTCTAAATTTTTCTAAATTTTTCTAAATGTTTCTAAATGTTTCTAAATGTTTCTAAGTGTTTCTAAATTTTTCTAAATTTTTCTGAATTTTTCTGAATTTTTCTAAATTTTTTTAAATTTTTCTAAAATAAATGATAACTTTATAAATTTTTGCAAAAACATAAAAAGCAACACGCAAGCCATAAGGGCTTATCTTAAGCTTAACTGAAAATTATTTGAGAATATTGAGCCTATATATGTGGTTTTTCTCTTTCAAAACTGTGCATACTAAAACACGAAAAAAATTGTTATGGGTGTCCCGCATTACCCGCATGATTTTTGCCAAATGGAAAAAAAAATTCTTCCTTTTATAAGTCGATTGTACATTTTTAAGAAAACTACTAGTCTTTGAATATCCGTAGATTTGGTATACCGCCAAAATATATTAGCTTTCATAACAATAATAAGTTATTTTGGCATAAGATACTTTTGTATAGTGTTGAAGTCCTTTGGCTGTATGAATTCAATGGGAAGGGTGTTTCGCGGCAAAATGGGCCGCCTATTCCCGAAGCACAATTCTCATTGATGTTTTTGTATTTTTCGTCTGGTGGATATAAATTATTTTGGCGTAAGGCATTTTTATTCTAAAATATTTTAAAGCAAATTATTTTGACAAAATTATTTTATCGCGAGATATCATCTCCAGGATATTATGGCGGTGAATCGTAAATTTGACCTGACTCTTTCTAAGCGCAAACTTCCTGTACAAGTATATTAATTTTCATAAAGAATTTTTTCTTACTGAGCGGTTGCAGTGATGATTGGTTTTAGTCATGAGTAGTAAAGGGGAATCCGAGACGAGCCTACGATCGTATACAGTACGAACGAGCAAATACCATTGAAGCAACCAGTCTCGTAGCGAGTGAACTTGAACCAGAGTTAGGAACAATTGTCGCTGACCTCCGTATGAAATGCCTCATCTGAGCTTCGTCAATTATCGGCGACATTATCATTAACTGAACAAACTGTGTTAGAGGAAGCTCGCGTCGAGCATTCTTCTCTTGTAAAAATATTAACTTACTTTTCCCTTATCTCGTTTCAAGCAGGTGTCGAAAGTTGACGATGGAAAGAAACGCTCTTTTTCGTCCACGTGAAAATAGTCGGAAACTGGCCGTGGTCCAGATATCCACTTTTCGCAGCATCCGAATATATGTATAGCTTATCGCACCAACAAGTTTTTATCGGAAACTTTATCGCAATCTTTCCTGTTTCGATGTTTTTCGGTCGTTCACGACAAGGACTAGCGCATCTATTTTCCGAATGATTAAGCATTTTGCTCTACTTTCGAAGTAAAGAAAAAGTAATATAAAGGAAACGAGGCCATTAGATAGATTCATGTAAAATTCAGCGTGACCGGTTCAACTGGATTTTAAATATTAAAAATTGATCATCCAAAAAAATTGTATTCATTCGAAAATAAGTTTGGATAAGTATTATACAAGTTAGAAAAAAAAGAACTACTCGACTGGAAAAACTGTCTACTTGAAACTTGGATTTAAAAAGAAAAATGATTGGATATGGGGAAAGAAAAAAAGGCAAGCTGAACGTTTTGTCATTTTTAGTCACGTCGTGAAATATGTTCAGTTACATTTTCCAGTGAATAAAGTAGATTGTAAAGGTAGAAAAAAAATATATAAATTTTAATAATAAAAGAAACATATAAGCAAGTGAACAAACAGAAAAGTCAAGCGAGAGTCTTGTGATGCCTTTTTGATAACGTAAACTGTGTTCACTAAACGAAGTGCTCAAAGGACTGAAAAAAATAATGATAAAAATATAGTGTTGGAGCGGTAGACACTTTTTTTTAATAAATATAATTACCATTCTGGTTGCATCATAGAAAGAGTACATTTGTACAATTACAAAGCACTGGTCCATCAGTTTTATATTTATACATTATATTCAATTTTATACATTTTGATCATTAAAGAATCGGCACGCGACTGGAACTACAATTTTCACATTTGAGCAAAAAAAAATCACACGTTCTAATTTTTATTTAAAGAAAAAAGTGATAATTGTGAGTAAACGCAGATAAAGTAAAGTAGAAGATTGGTCATTTTCCCAGTAAAAAATAATTAGGCTGCTTCAGTGTCTTATACATAACTCCAAGATATTCAGCGACATGGGTGGTCTGGATTATTTCCAGAGCCGTTTAAACGAGATCTTTACGTAAATCAGAAGTATCTGCAAACTATCTGCGAATCGAGGTTGATAGTGCCCAGTTGTTTATATAGATTCGGCGGTTATTCGAGGCCACTATTAAATTTTAATTCATGTTTCATCTCACACAATGCACACATTGATAACGCAGTAGAATAAGGGGAGACAAAATTATGGTGTAGATGAATAAATCTTTTTTTCTTAAGATTTGATCTACAAAATCAAAGTAATAACTCGTTGTGTCAATATATTTTTATTATTATTGAAAAGCATCAAAGAATACAGATTTTTTACAATTTTGTTAAGGAGTTTTGTGGGGTAGAGAAAAATTCACAGAAAAATATAATACATTTTGTGTGACACTTTTATATGACAAATGTAACAAATTTACACAATCACTCTTTTTTTGTTACATTTGTAATGAAAATTGACACCAAATGTTTTGCAAAACGGAAACAACCCATTTCTTATGTCATAATGACACAAAAATTGTGTAAATTGACAATACACAATTTTTAACACATTTATATAATTTTTCAAATTGACACAGAGTTTTTGTTGTCATCTGTGGACACAATATTTCTGTTAAAATTACACAATTGTTAATTTACTTTTTACCGTGTATAAAACTGTAAAAAATCACAAAATTATAGTATTTCATACAAATTTTGATATACTTGGCCAGATTTTTTTTTATTTTTGTCACTTGCTTCACAAAAATAAAAAAGTGTTTTGTCATACTTTTTTTTTGGCTGGAGGACTGTATGCTCCAAAGCACCCTTCACTTAGCATCCGGAGAATTATTCGCGTGGTATGATTGATGAGATAAAATTATTTGTCTATATTGATCGATTAATCACACCTGTCATTCAATTTCCATTAATGTTTTGTCCATTCAATGGGATAATGGGAAAACAAACAATATAGAAAAGAATGGATTCGTTCATCATCGTATCGAAGGATAGTAAAATCGATTTCGCCTTGTGATGCAGTAATCAGTTTGGACCCTCGGCGATGCTCGATGAGCTTCTTTCACAAAGATATCTCGTATGCATCGTACGCTTTCTCACACATTGCTTGGCACATCAAGCTCAAAATACGTCGGACACGAGCTTCGTTTATTTTCGATGCTTCCCGCTCTATTTATAACGAGGGAGTAGGTGCGTTCCTTTTCGTGCTCTCTCGCACTTCCTATCTCATGATAATACCCTCGTGCAAATCGCGCCGGTATTACATGAAACATTCTATATCAACTGGGCCACTTTTTCATCAAAAATATATATTTTTTTAATTGTTTTTTTTTTTTTTACTATTTCCGATAGTTTTTGTTAGGCTCTTAATTTTGCTCTTAATATTTCTATGAATAGAATTCATAGAAAAATTGGCAGGGTGGGTAAAATAAATTTGGAGGGGTAAAGTTTTTTTTTCTTTTTTTTTTTTCAAAAGTTACACTACTCCAGTTGATAAAGAATGTCTCATATGAGGCTCTCTCTGTCAATTAAGCCATCTTTTTCTTTGACTCTCTGAGATATTTCTTATAAATAACAAAATTTAAGTACTACTCGAAAATGTGATTTGTGATATTTTTACGTATTTGTAAATCCAACATTTAAAAAATGCTGTATATTTTTTTTCCCCATAGAGGAAACTTGGTAATGGTAATTTTTTTGCTTTAATTTTCAATGTCATTCCAATTGTGTCAAAACATAAAAAAATCACGTTTAGAAAAAAAAACATCTGGACGTAAATTTGGAGTAAAGTACGAACTCCATGTTTATTGTTATTATTGTAAAAATGCATAATCGTTAATTACGTTTTATAACGTTTTGAGTTTCTTTAAAAGAAAATGTCTGTAAACGTAGATTTCGCAAATTTTGAGACAACGAGTTAAATTGTTCAAATTTTATAGAATATTAAATTTGAAAAAAAAAAAATGTAAGACTTCTGTAGCTTTAAAAATAACATTTGTGAATCATTTGAGCTAAAAATGTCACACCATTTTAGCGTAATAATTGCTCATTATTCCCTACAATTTTTAGTAAAATATATCGAAGCAATGAGATTCTGGAGCACCGATAATTCCTCAATTTCTTTATCATTGAAATTCCGTCAAACTTCAGTTTCCGCCATGTATTTAAAAACAGGAATAAAAGTTACAACCTTGCCCACTGCGTCGATTTATAATTGCGTTATTATTTCCCATTTCTGCACAGTTTTTTCTATGAGGAAGTCAAAATTGGTCTACAAACGTCCTCATACAGACTTCGTGAAAAATGGAAAATAATGAAGAAGCATTCTTTTTACTCCGGCATAGTGTTCGGTGACACCCTGGCGCTAAATAAAAAAAAGATCGGCAGTAACTTTTGCAGATTCTATTAATTTTACAGTTATAAATGAATATGGCCTTTAAAAAAAAATTACAATACTTTAGTAAAAAAAAAAAAGGGTGCAAAATCGGGCTGTGCACATTGCTTCCTCATTTTCCACCTTTCACAGAACCACCTCTACGCGGTAATGTGATCGCCAATTTTGGCTTCCTCATAGAGGAAGCTTTGGGAAAGGTGGAAAATAAATTAGCAATGTGTAATGTCCAATTTTACACCCTTGTTTTCAATAATAATATAAATTATTGAATATTTTTATTATATATTTTTATATAATCAATCTTTTTATAAGTTATTGACATTCAACGTTCAAAATATCAGATCATTTTGAAAAACCTGTGGGCAATAGTTGAATTTTCAAAAAAAATCTGTGAAATATTAGATCTTTGTCTGATTCTCTCAAAATTCAATATCAAACAACGATACATTATATCCAATTATTATGTAAAATTCTGGGTCAGTTACTTGAATCGTTCTCGAGTTACAGCATAAAAAAAAATTGGAAAAAGTGAATTTCTGTAAAATCACAACTATTTTATTAATTTTGCCCAAAATCAGTATCAAACATTTACACGCTCTGTTTAAGTTTTATACAAAATTTAAGATTGGTTACTTGAACCGTTCGCAATTTATAGCATTTTCAAAAAAATTACGAAAATGCGAGTTTCTATAAAATCTGAAGTACTTCATCGATTTCGCCCACACTCAATACCAAAAGTCGCACCACCCCGATAATGTTTTATGCCAGATTTCAGCCCCATAGCTGGAAATTTGTTTGGGTTAGAGTGTTTACAGACTTTTTTCAAAATCTTAAAAACGCCATGAAATCAAAATGCTTCAATCGATTTTTATGAAATTTATACCAAAGAGACACTCGCCTGTCCTGTACGCGGGACAAAGTTTTCAGATGATTCCGTTGAATAATTCCCGAATTATGGCAATATGAATTTTTATGAATCGGGACAGTTTTTCTAAACCACTTTTTTCGACGTTTTAGATCATTCTGAGTATGCTGACATGAAAGTCTAAAAAAAAAAAAACAAAGCTTCCTCTATGAGGAAGAAAAATTAACTTCATCAGCTCGAAAATTTTTTCTAATGAGACTTTTTTTCTGCGATTTATAGTTTTCGAGATACGTTGACTTAAAAGATTCGTAGCGTTTTCAGAAACATTGCATTTAACAAATTAAAAAAAAAAAATTGCAGTCAATATTTTCTAGTAGGTCCTAATCGTGACTGAATTATGAAAAATCTCGAAGTGTGTCAGAAAAAATGTGGCTGATTTGAGAGGAAATGATTCGTATGTGAGCAACGCACAATATACAACGCAATGATTTTTATCAATCTACTCAAGTATATATGTTTCTCCTGCGTGTTGGCTGACATTTGACCTCGTAATTTTTATTCTGTTTCTGCTTTTGATGCGTGCGGAATATTTTTGGAAATAAGGGAAGGGGGACAATCTGACACGCAAATCGTATTCTAAAAATATGTCCTAAGACTTCAATCGTAGGGTCTCTAATTTGATAATGACTGTTACAATACACATTAATCCATTACGTAAGATCGATATTAGGATTACGATCTTCTGACATTCGTGCAACATTGCGAAGAAATACGATTGCAATATAATTTCATTTTTCCAAAGTTTTATTATAAAATTTTCTTAAATCTTGTTAGAAAGACAAAACGATATTTGCTCCGAAATGAAAATGCCCACCCTGAGGCGTTTCGAAACTCAAAGATATTATAAATTTGTTTACTTCATCATACTCTATTCTTAGTTGGAAGCAGAGACGAGAGAGCAAATCTCGAAACTTTGAGACAGGTTATTTTCTTATTTCTAATTTGTTTATTTCTTCATTCATTCCATATTGATTATCACCTGGAAATTGCCTAGACATTGTTTGAAAATTATTTGATATGTAAATATTGTAATGTATTAATACGTTTTTTTTTTTAATTGACAGATTTATACTTGTGTTTAGAATGGCTAATAAAAAAAGAGTGGGTGATGAATTAACAGTAGATATCCATTTATACGTTGATATGATTTGTTCATTAATTCCCCCATGAGAAAAAAATACATGCAAAAGAGAATGAATAATTAATTTAGTTGTAATTCACATATGAATTCATTATAATTCACATATACAATTTATGAGCGCAAAATATAATTGAAATTTCATTTTATTCCACATATATCGATTGCTAGCGAAGAAGAGGGCGTAATCCTCAATTACTGTACCGAAGTAAAGGTCGTAAGCCATAGCGCAGCAAACATGCAGATTACCACCCTTTCGTTTGATACATTTAGTCTTAGGCCCTTTTCACAATATAAACTACCTATTATACTATTTTGTAACACTATACTGAGCTCCGAGCTCTCATTCATACCCCCTTAATTATCGTTCTCGATGGCCGACAACACATATACACTGCGTCGAATATTAGTGCCATACCTATGCTGTACTTCCGGTTAACGTATTTCGTAACTAATAATACTCAATTAATATTTACGTATATCCATGAAAGCAACATCGTCAGTCCAGTATTAACGGTAAATGCTCGAATCGGCGACATGTACCAAATTTCGCTTAATTAACAATTTCAGTAATTATCATTTCTGTTTTAGATAAAGCTTTATTCATTTAAATGACCGAATTAATCAATAACAAACATTTTTTATTTATTTTTTTTTTAATTGACGCGTAATAATTAGTTTAAAAATGGAACCTACGGAGTCCAATTCTTTAAGTTAAATAATTCCTTGGAAATTCATTTCATATTGAATTTAATTCGAAAACTTGAATGCAGCGAATAATTATTAGATTATTATCTATTTTCCGTGTTGCGATTACGTTGACAATTTTTTTTTAAATAATTTAATAAAGGTGCAAACTTCTTCCCCCAAAAATTGGTCTTTCAACAAAATTTATCTTCGAATAAAAATAGTGAAATAAATTTTAATAGAACAATCAAATTATGGGTAAAATAAATACATTAACATTTTTTAATATACAATCTTATATAAATTAAAAAATATATAATTTACTGTCATTCCATGTTGATGTACATTTTTGCGATCGTAAACTAAAAATTTCAAGGGAATACCCGTCAGCCGAGTGTCTCCATTTTTTGTCAATTCATCAAATTCACGCCAATTCATGTGGACGCTGTGACACATTTTTCCAATTTCTCGTATATCTCTTCGTATAACCGTTGCAAAAACCAGATGCATATTTTTTCATCAACAATAATTCGAGTTATTTCTTTTTACGTAATTTTGCAATGGGTCAAACGACTATTTGTTATGTTTCAATATATATATATATATATATATATGCTATAGGTGTACGCATACGTTCCGCTTCACAATTATGCATAAACACGAATCGATTTTATGTAAACAATGTTTCGTGCTTATTACAAATATTCACGATATTACACGTACCCAGTTGATCCTCTCTAAGCCCTATCAACCTACATCATCTCATTCGGTTATATCTGACGTAACATCCCCATTATTATTCATGCCTTAACAGAATTCGAAAAAAATAAACAATACTCATAAAAATAGCTTTCAGATGTAATAAACTGTTAATAAAAAATTGTATATACCATTTTTTTTATGACAATAGATGAATTTTTATGGTTGTCTTTCAGAGTTAAAACGAATCTGCAAAATCGATAAAGACTCAAGGACTTTTATGTAGACATTTCCAATTAAAAGTTTGATTGGATTACAATTTGTATATATACGTCGCGAGAAGAAAAAAAAATTGAACAAAAATAATGATATTGAGGACTACTAAGAACACTGACTTTAAATAATGATAAAAGCCAAAAAGTTACTTTAAAAATATTTTTAAAAACCTTTTTTACATAGATTTTTAAACGAATTTCGTAATTTTTTTTTATTCTAAAATTTGTTTTGCGATGATTGAAAAATCCCGAATTTTACATACGATGTTTTCGGGGTATTGAATAAACGGTTTTATTTTCTTTAACTTTTGAAATTTTTCGAAAACCGAAAGTAAACAGTAATCGAATAATCCGTATTCATTTTATGAGACTGCATGTTTTTTAATTTGTTAAATAATAGTTTAAATAATAGCAAATTTAAGGAAATGTAGACTGATATAATGAATATGGATTATTGGATTTTTTTTAATGTCCGTTTTCGAGACATTTTTTAAGGCTTTTGCAAAGAAAACTGTTCATTTATATACCTTTTATTAAATATGCTAAACAACAATTTAACAAATTTAAAAAAAATGTCTCATATAAAATAAAAAAGGGTCATTCGATTTTTAAATTAAAAGAAAAAAAATCCGCCTCTTTAAAACTAATTTATTAATAACTCCGTGACATTATTATTATTATTCAACCTCGACCTTTTTAGTATGTTCAATATCGATAATCCTTTGCAGTCCTTTAAATCGTATATTGGGAACTACTCAAAATTATTATCGTAAAAATATCAAAATATTGGAGAATCCAAACAAAATCAAGTAAACTGCAAATTATATTTATAATAATAATAATAAATTAATTTCTTCAATTTATTTTTACCTTTTATTTATTTTTTAAATTATCATTGAATCATTTATAAAATATAGCTATTTCTGAAATTCATTGCTTCAAACATTGTAATTTTCCGTTTAAACAAGACACAGAACGGAGATTTTATTTTCAACCTCGGAACCGCAGAGTGGATTGCTATAAAAAACCAACTTTATTACCGTTTCTTTTTGTTCTATATATATATATATATATTCGATGAGACGATTTGAAGCGAGGTTGTTTCGTGAGATCACGAATTTTTCTGCTTCCTTTGATCCTCCTTGATGAAAGAGATAAAGCAGAGATCCTCAGCTACTTTCGAGCCCTATATATACTTTTCCCCCCGGTGTTGCATTAACACTGACATTTATCACTATATCGAGTGGCAACAACAGCATGAGAAGGAACGACGAAATCAAGAGTGCAGTCTCGAAGTCAAGTGTAAAAAAAATTGCCCTTTTTTTTTATAACGAAGCGCTAACGCTACTCTCACTCTTTAAAAGCTTTTTTAAGGAACTTAAGGGAGTGTCCTGATTTGCAAAGCTAAAAAAAGTCGACTGTCCGAATTTTCTTTTTAAGGGAAACAACGACAAAGCTTTTTTAACTTTTTGTTATATTTTGGTACACGTTTTAAAAGTGCACAAAAAATGTATTACATTTTTCTTTTTTTAATGACGGAGTTATAAGTCGACAACCGGAGCAAATTGGTGGGAAAGATTGGTCCCATAATTCTTCTCTGAAATAAAAAGATAAAAAGATAAAAATACAAAAGAACAACAAATTTTTTTTATTTTCATATATTTTTATCGTCGATGCACTAAAAAGAAAAAAGAAAAAATCGTAACCATAGCAAATTTCAAGCTTGAATGAAAAAATGACAATTGTGGAAAAAGAAAACTGTCTTATTTGTGCATTAAAAATTATTTTTATTTAATTTTTTTTTCTAAAGTTTTTATTTGGAATGGCTTTCAATACTCTAAAGAATAAAATTTGATTTGGTTTGTCAAATCATTTTTTTACTCTAACTTTAGGAACATATTTTCCAATAGTTTAACTGTCGGTTAAAGCAAAAATCAAAAATCAATTGTTTTGACCCTCTAAACCAGTATACCTCCTTAAATGAAAACCACAATGGTATGTGCTGTATCTATAGCAAAGTATAACGTGAAACAGCTGTCGTTTTATGGCATGTTGCCAAGAGACTGGACAAGAAACGATGAAACTGTCTGGGCCAATTGGAGATTCGTTCAAGGCAGTCTTGTTCTCTCTCGCAGCTGTCTCGTTCCAGAATTGAAAAGTTTTTACAAGTTGAGAATACATGACGGATCCCTGTAAATTCAAAACCACTTTTTCTCTCATACACTCTGATATTTTGGTGTAATTAGCGAGATTCTGCTACTACTGAAAAGTATCTTTTATGAATAAAAGATTTTTTTTTTTTTCAATTTGGAGTTGCATTTTTTTTACTTTTTATACCGTAGAAATGAAAAATGAAAGATATAAAATATTCATTAATCTGAATTTTCAAAATTTGAACAATCTAAATTTGAATTTTCAATTAAATTTGTCTACATATAATTTTCTTTAGTTTAAAATAGATGTTTAACTATATGACCAGTATTCAAAAGTTCATAAAAAAAATATTGTACCCTGCAGATTTATTATGTTACTTTTTTCTCTCGAGATATAAACAGTTTTAAAATATGCAGCTTCTAAATTTATGGGTAAAAGAGATGAAAAAATTCTTAGGTAGTAGAAAAATCCGGCTGGGGATGAGAAATATCTGAGAGACTCAGAAAAAAGTGGCCAAATTTGTAGAGGATGCTTCATATAAGAAATTGCAACGCGATTTTTTTAGAGAGCAAATTTATTTGAACTGCAAATTTTTTAATCTACACATTTTTTTAAAAAGCAATTTTTTTGGAAAATATTATTTTATGCAAGAATGTTTTTGTAAGGTTAAAAAAGAAATGTTCTATCGACCCATCAAACGAAGTATTGTTTAGCAGGTGACAAAAGCATGCGAATAATGCGGGTCACTTACAACCATTTTTTTTTCTTTCATTTTTATACTCTGTACACTTTTGATAGAGAACCAGTAGGTCAAATATTCCCAAATAATTTTTATTTAAACTTAAGATAAATCCTTATGTCATGAGTGTAACATTTTATTTGTTTGTAAAAATTGGAAGTTACAATTTATTTAAGAATATTATTTTTTAAACAATCATTCAAACCTACGAGCTTGCCTCAACTTTATCTCTATCCCAAATCATTACACTCATGCCAAAACCATCAAAACACTAGTCTGAAGTACAACTGGGAATTATTCGGGAATATTTGGCCTACTGGTTCTCTTTCGAAAGTGTGCAGAGTGTAAACACAAAAAAAAAATTGTTGTAGATGATCCCCATTACCCGCATGCTCTTGCAGCTTGGCAGAAAATTCTGTGTTGGATAGGGCAATAACATAAATTAAAAAAAAAATAATATCACAGCGGCCAAGTGAGATATTAGAGATATATCCGTAAATATCACCTACATCTCCCACCCTTTAATTAAATCAAGTGAATTAAATTTTTAAAAATGGTGTTAAAAAAACAAAAAAAAACGTAGATTTATGTAGATAACCGATATAAATAGTAATAATGGTTCCATGATTTTGGCTTGGAACGCCCCATATAGACACATTTATACAGAAAACAGGTCAGTCCTCATAAAAACGAAACTATTCATCAGACTGTCAGCAGAAACAGGGAAAAAAATTACAAACACAAAAATATGTTCTTATCCATTAAATTTTTCATTGCGTATAAAGCGCTACGTTGGAGAAAATGGGGGGAGACACAGAGAGAGAGAGCGAGAGAGGGTTTGGGAGGGAGGGACAGGAAAATTTCTGGATA
The DNA here is from genome assembly GCA_964016905.1 of Perithous albicinctus. Lineage (NCBI taxonomy): Eukaryota > Metazoa > Arthropoda > Insecta > Hymenoptera > Ichneumonidae > Perithous > Perithous albicinctus. Next base: position 13,495,690 of record OZ024688.1, read on the forward strand.
TCGTCAAAAAGCCCATTCGGCTTTACGATCTATACTATAATACACTCGCGTGTCTCGCTCTATCTTGTTCATCCAGTTCAGCCGTCGCCTAAGATCTTTGTGTGCGAAACCCCTCTACAATGAACAGCGGTTTCAACCCTAAATAACTTGCCGGGTGAAAGTTATTTAGGATATGCACTCCTCTTGGCCAGCCACTCTTGCTGAAAGAGTGAACAAACCCTTGAAATTTGGGAATAATTTGAGTCCGGATGAACAAAAAAATTCATTACTATTCGTATCGTACGCGCGAATTAATTAATTTTTCTAAAAATGTTATTATTATTATGTTTTTTAATTATTCGAATTTCGTAATTTTTATCTATATTCAAGGAGATTAATTTCTCACCTCCTTGAGAGGTGAGAAATTAACCGCATGAGATATAATTAAAATTGCAGGTAATCAATTATTTATACTAATAATTATTATTATTATACATATGCTAGCTGGAATGGTGGTACTAAAAAAGAAACAAATAGAATGTGTGAGACATTAAGTGAGAATATAAGAAGGATTGTAAAAACTGAGACTGATCAAATGAAGACAGTCTTCGTCGACGAACTTTGTAAAAACGTGAGGGAAATAATGGAAAGTACAAGGAAAATTATACGTGAGGAAGTAGGTAAAGAAATAAATAAGTTACGAAGCGAGTTAGAAGCAGGGAAAGCGGCGAACGAAGGAACGATACAAGAAAAAAAAAAAAAAAAAGAATCCCGGTTGAAGAGAGTGTTAAAAAAACCTATGCGGAGAAAGCTAAGGCAAAAATCGCAAAAATCGTGTGTCAAATATCAAAATTATAAAGCCTAAACCTAGAGTGTCCAGGCGCTCGTTTCTATTTTTTTCAAGCTTTTACGAAAAAAAAAATGTAAAAAATAGAAGATAAAGCCAGATTACTGTAGGTTATTGCTCGAACATTTTCATATATAACACGAGATTTTTGAGAACTTTTTCTGAATTTTCAAAAGCGATTTTTTTTTGGTAGTAAAATTTAAATCAATTATTAACGAAAGTGTGAAACTCATTTTGCCAATAAATAAATATAGTTTCTAAATATAGAAATTCTTTGAAAATAAATTTGAAAAAAAAAAATTAACTTTGTGTTGATAAAAGACCCGAGGAAACAAATAAGAGAAAATCGATGTAAGATTGTAATAGGAAGCGAAAATGTTGAAGAAGTTGCGGAAACGAAATACCTGGCTGTAATTATTGATGAAAACTTGTCGTTCAATGCTCACGCAGAATACGTCGTTAAAAAAGTGGCGAAGAAAGTAAACTTTTTGTACAGTATAAGAAAAACAGTGACAATGTACACACGGCTGACAGTATATAAAACAATTATTCCTCCGCATTTTAAATACTGTAACACATTAATGTTAAACTTAAATGATGGTCACATGGAAGTACTACATCGGGCCCAAAACTGGGCAATGCGAGTAAGACAAAGAATGGTTTATAATTTGTGTGTTATGGTGCGCAAAATGATTAATGGAATTGGCCGAGAGTGCTTAAACCGTCTTGTTAAAAAATTTAGAGAGAAACACAATGACAATACAAGAAGAAGGAATGATCTAGACGTGGGGTTTTTTCGAACGCGCACAGCAGAAAAATCGATAAAGTACAGCGGATTCCAGTGGTACAATAAACTGTCTAGGGAGGTCAAGGAAGAGGGCAGCGAGCGAAATTTTAAGCGAGGCGTAAGCCGGTATGTAAAAGAAAATGTACAGATATGAGGAATGAATGAAAAAAAAATCATATCGTGATAACGTAGTATGTAAGTAAGAATGTAGTTGATATAAGACGGCAAAATGAAGAAATGTAGAAGGAGGAAATAATGGGAATGTAGCGCAGAGTCGCAGAATGTACAGTAGCCTGCGGCTAAATAAACTCAATCTGTCTATCTATTATTATTAGGACACCCTGTACATACGCCCTGTGGCTATTAAATTTAATTTCGGGCTCAGATGATTTCATGAGCATACGCCTTTTTGTAAATAAGATTTTTTTTTCATTGAATTAAAATTCAAAGTCTCAATAATTGATTCTTTAAAAAAAAAAATGTATGGTCGTATACCAATGCGCTCTTTTACCACTAAACTCCAATTTTTGGCACTTTTGGCACAGATGTGCACTTTTCAAGATTTAGATGCAAATTCTTTTTATATTGTATCATCAATATACTATTTTCAAATGCCTAGACATGAAGAAATATTTTTTTAATAAAAAAAATATGAGCCTTTTAAGCGCTGTAATTTAAGTCGATATTTTGAACTTAGATAAAATAGGCCAGAAAATTTTAAGAAATAATTTTATTTAAATTGATTAAATACATTTATTTAAAGTTCGGCCTGATAGAATTTAGTAGTAATATTTTGGTTTATAATCTGGTTACAAAACTTTTTTTTATTTAATTCTATTTGTGTATAGATACACAGGGTATCCCGTTTTAATCTTCCAGTTGATTTATCTCGAGAAATTCTGCCCAGATCAAGTATTGAGTATGATGAAGCTTTTAGGGTTCGAAGGGGGACGTTAAAAAAAAAAATACATAATTGGTCCACCATTCAAAATGGCGGTGTTACGACCGCCGACATGTTTTTTTAAAATGGAACCATGACTTTTTTTTTCTATCAAAAAATGTGTCATATCAAAACTAATAACTTTTGCAGGGAACTTTTTTTTATAAAGTCCATATTTGTTAGGTTTGAAGACCATTTTCAACTATTTTAGCCAGTTGATTTATCTCAAAAAATATTGTCCAGATCAAGTATTGAGTGCAATGAAACTTTTAGGGTTCGAAGGGGGACGTACAGAAAAAAAATTGGTTCAACATTCCAAATGGCGGAATTACGGATAATTACAGATTCACATAAGGTTTTATTTAATCCAATTTAATTTCTATATTCAATTAAAGTACATCCCCAATTCTTCATTTTTCTGCGGATTTGAAGGACATTCCTTCAAATCCGCTGTTTTGACATTCAGGAGTCGGTCTCCTTAAATAATTTACGGCATAAATAAAAGTAGAGTGACTCAAAAAGTAATGCACAAGTGTCGCAAAACTCTCATCTTTGCCGTTATATAAACGACAATTATTACCCCATCTATCTGAACGGTTACAACTCCAGTACGTTTTCATATAAAATCAAGTCGAGAGAATATATATATATTAAGTTTCCATAAACTCACAGTGAGCGCAAGCGGAAAGCGTCGCGCTTAAACTTCGATAATTCTCCCGTATTCCGTGTTGAAACTTCGATACATCTACTTTGTGCGTTCTCCTGAGGAAACTAGGAGACACGATGTGCGCTGAAGAACAGGATGATCCACTTAGGTATATAGTTTGGACGACATCGCTGCGTCTCTGTATTGCCTTAAGGGGTATATATATATATATATGCTGCTGCATGTAACGATATACGCGTCTCGCCGCTATCACAATATCTCCCCTATTCGTGTATATATTCGCCCTTTGACTCTTCTCACCGGCGATCCGGCCTTTCCCCTTTGCTGCGACGTCAAACTTCCGGATAGGCATACGGTCGAACTGCTATTCCCTGAGGGAGGATATCCGAAGATACGACATTAAATGGCAGATATTAGAGGAAATATAGGAATTGGGTTAAACCCTTATGTACCGCTGGAGGAGGTATATACCGCCAAAATATCCTGGAAATAGTATCTTGCAATAAAATAACTTGGGGAAATTGCCACGATATGTGATTTGAATGATTTATTGTACGATAACCTGTTCGTGAATAATAATAATAATAATAATAACTAGGGGGGGCTACCTTGTCATGATAATTGTAAATGTTCCTTTTGGAGTTTTGTAAATTCAGTAAATTTGATCTATTCTTTATCAACATTCTACAATACCCTCAAGCAGCCCCGGATTTTCTAAGTCACCCCTATGAGTCATGTCTCCATGGCAGGATTTTTCTAAGTACACTCTATGGGCCTTCCTCCAGGTCAGGATTGTTGTAAGCTCCCCCACCACCTTAAGCCCATTCTAAGATTATTAGAATAATTCTGGTATCCATTCTGGTATCCATGCCAGGATTATTAGGATAATCCTGGCATGGAATAGAATTATTAGAATAATCCTGACATGGAATAGAATTATCAGAATAATCCTGACATGGAATAGAATTATCAGAATAATCCTGACATGGAATAGAATCATTAGAATAATACCCCCTTTAAGCCCCCTCTAGGCTAGGATTTTTGTAAGCCCGAAACTTCTAAGTCTAAAGCAATTTTTCTAAGTCATAGGATTTTGCTGAATCCTCCCTATGAACTCCTCTCCGTACCAGGATTTTCTAAGTCTCGTAATATCCCCTCCTCCAGGGCAGGATTTTTCTAATTACTCTCTATGAGCACCTTGTGGGATTTGGAAAATTCAGGCCCAAGAGTCCTTTGTGGGACTTAGAAGAATTCAGCATTGTCCTACACGGCGGAGAGATATTTTTATTATATAGAGAGATAATAATAATAATAAAAGCCCTGCAGGGCTGCTCAGGCACAATATATCAAATAAAAAATATAATAATAACAATAATAATCATTGTTATTATTATTATTAACAAATTAGCGGGTGGCTGAAAAAAATTTGATTTTTTGAACGAAAAAAAAATTATCACAGAACATAATGAATATTTACCTATCTTCGTTATCATAATCTGTAAAAAACTCTATCATTTTTTTATAAAAACTATCGTGTGACAGCTCATTTTGGGTTATATATTCTGTTAAGTCACTACGTTCAGATGTTTGTAGATTATTATTATCCTTACGCGTATCAAAATTTATTTTCACCTTTACTGAACATTTTTTGTTGTCAAAGATCCAATGCTTTGAACGTTTTCCCGAGCTTTTCCAGCACCTGTCTTAATAGAAGAATTTAAAGTTAATATTATAGAATAATATACTTTATTACTGCTCCTTGCGCTTTAAAAAAAATTTAAATCGTTTTTCATAAAGGATAAATATTTGTTCAAAGCCGAAAAAAATGCGAAATTGATTTTATTTGCGAATAAGTTAAAGAAATAAATCATGAGGAAATCATTATGCATAAATTAAAAAAAAAAAGAAAGTAATTTGACAAGTCATTGTGATCTTGTCGTAACGATGTATTGCGATTTTTTTTATAAACCTCTCTTCGTTCACATTTGACAGCTGATTTATTCACGGCTCTTGTCTCGCGTTATTACGAAGCGTTAGTAAGACAAAAAGAAGAGTTTTGAACAAGCTTTTAACACGTCTCACTGTATAACGCCAACGTGCAATCTGTTCTTCTACCGTGACTATACATAAGCGATAAAAGCGTCCGTTGTAGGTGAAAGGCTTGACACGATTCAACGCTATATAGCACTCGATCAACGTCCGTTGACTTTTCGTCTGACCAGTCACTGGCATTATTCACTTGCATCAGACACCGTCTGCTGTACAGGCTATAAAGACTTTTCCACACTTCTGCAATCTAACATCTCCTCCTGGCCTAATTGATCGACTGTTGTGCTTTGACGCTCAAGGGCCTCTTGATTAAACCATTAAATATTTTGAAAACAGGATCAACTTACGTTTAATCAAGTATTTTTTATTTAATAAAAGATTTATTACAAATTTACTGATTTGTTAAAAAAAATCTTCTATAATATTACATACTGAATTTTTTTAAAACTGGTATATTAAAAAAAATACAAGAGGCATGTATAACCAAAGTGCGTACACTGAAAAGCTTAGAAAATTTTGAAATTAAATATAAAAGTAATGCAATTTTGTAACGCGTTTGTAGATAAGAGGTCTCATTATTTTTTTATGTTATTACACCTGTTAAAAAGCACATGCTAAAGTTTTTTTTAGATTTTTGTTATTGGTCAACATTTTTTTATGAACTCTTTAAAATTCAATATTTTGGCCCTAGTATAAAATCTGAGAAAATTCTCAAAAATCCTGGGTTATGTATACAAATTTTCAAGCGACTGTTAATTTTTTTTTAATGTTTGTTGGCGAAAAAAATAGAAGCGGACTCTGGGATAGGACTTCAAAATGTTCACATCTACTACAAGATTTTTGATAATTTAAAAAATAATTTCTCTTGTCTGAGAAATCACTGATTATATTCACTTGCTTACCAACTTTTTTTTTGCACTAAACAAGTAAGACTTCTTCACGAAAATGAAAAAATATATTTGTGATTTTCGGAAGTGACAATAAATAGATGTATAAATTTTAGAATTATTTGACGATAAACACAGTTAATAATTGTTGTGTAAAATGGAAATGAATAAGAGATATTTGCTATATTGAGACGTTTGAAATTGTTTCAATAGGAGTGGAAAAAATGGTAAATTTGTCGAATTTGCAAATAGACGACATGTAAAACGAGCAGTAATAAAAAAAATGGTTAAATGTACAAATTCCTATTTGGTTAATTAGAAATGACAAAAAAATTATGAAACTTTCAATTTTAAAAAAATTATCAAACTTTCAATTTTAAAAAAATTATCTAACTTTCAATTTTTTAAAAATTATCAAATTTCAATTTTTTTTAAATTATCTAACTTTCAATTTTTCAAAAATTTTTAAACTTTCAATTTTTAAAAAATTATCAAATTTAAATTTAAAAAAAATTATCAAATTTCAATTTTTCAAAAATTTTTAAACTTTCAATTTTAAAAAAATTATCAAATTTAAATTTTAAAAAAATTATCAAACCTTCAATTTTTTAAAAATTATCTAACTTTCAATTTTTAAAAAATTATCAAACTTTCAATTTTTTAAAAATTATCAAACCTTCAATTTTTAAAAAATTATCTAACTTTCAATTTTTAAAAAATTATCAAATTTCAATTTTTAAAAAATTATCAAATCTTTGATTTTTAAAAAATTATCAAATTTCAATTTTTAAAAAATTATCAAATTTCAATTTTTTAAAATTTATCAAATCTTTGATTTTTAAAAAATTATCAAATTACAGTTTTTCAAAAATGATCAAACTTTCAATTTTTCAAAAATTATCAAACTTTCAATTTTTATAAAATTGTTAAACTTTTAATTTTTATAAAATTGTTAAACTACAGTAGTGATAAATACTTTTTTTTGTAAAAAGAAAAGAAACATTCTAAAAGAAAGTGACACTTTTTGCAATGACAAAAACATATTTTAAAATGAAATTTTTTTGTAGTTTTACAAAAACAGTAGTTTTTAAGTAAAACCAGAAATTAACAAAATAAAATAGTGCAGGACTGACACAAAGTTTTTGTAGACATTTGAGGATAAAAATTTTCTGTTAAATCTACTTTTAGTACGCGTAAGCTTCGATCCATTTGGAGCTTTACGAGAAGTCGGTTATGACCTAAGGTGATATTTTCCTGATTAAGTACGCGAACGGTGAAGCCGCAACTTTTTATTTGTCGGATTAGAGCGCAGGGAGTTTGCTGAGCTTAGTGGAAAGTTTAATCATTAGAGCAGATTACTCCAAGATATACCGAACCGATATACCAATCACTTTCGAACAATCTTTGTGTTCGTCTTATCCATCTGACACCTTGATAGTATTATCCTTCTCATTTCAGAGTGTCTATATGTACCTGAACTTTGCCAAACATACATCAATTTACGATACACATGGAATTTATATATTTTATGAGGCGACCTACTCGAAGATTTTTATTTCAAATTATTGAAGAGTAATAAAAACCACAAAAAAATACATTGATCTAAATTATTCCATGTGTTTCTATTTTCTAGTATACGCATTAAGAAGTGAATCATTTTTGCGTTACTCTATTTTTATTTATATTTTGAATACGACAGTTTGATCTATAACTTTTAATAGTTACTTATCAGGATCTGCTATTTTTGTTTCCTCAGACAGGAAGCTATGTTTCTATGAATTTTTTCGCGTGCGGGCGTGCGTGCGTGTGAACGACAGAGGCGCTAAAATTTATATTGCCATATCGCGCTCTATCGATCTCATCTCCAATTGTTGTGGGCCATACCGTCCAGTCCAATATTTCTGTGGTACGAATTTTATTAAAATCCGTTCAAGCATTCACGGGATTTTTTTAATTAAAAAAAATATTATTACTCTACTCGAATAAATGTTTAACTATCAGGCTAGAAGTTGACATAAAACATTATCGGAATGATGCGATCTTCGGTATTGAATTTGGACGTAATCGATTAAACAGTTCAGATTTTATAGAAATTCGCATTTTTATCATTTTTTTTCGAAAATTCTATAACTCGAGAACGTATTAAGTGAATGATCTACAATTTTGCATAAAACTTGAATTCATAATTTAGAGAATCTTGGCTATTTAAATTTCTCGGAAATGTAACCATCACAAGCTCAAATACTCGTACTGACACTTTGCACGTTGAACAAACAAGATAATTGAATATTCAATACTTTCTGCAACGATTGCTTTTTATAAAAGTATATGAGAAATAAAATGATCTGTTTAACAGTTTTTACAAATAACAGTTATTCGAATACTAAAAAAAAAAGTTTGCAAAGTAGAAGCACTTGCGCATTTTGCTTCCTCATTTTTTTCGTCAACCAACCACAAAACTTCCTTCACGCGGAAACCAACATTAATTTTTATTTAAATTAATCAGCGTAGAACAGGCATTGTGGATGGCGGCTGAAAAAAAAGGATGAAACAATGTGCAAGGTTCTAATTTATAACATTACAACCATACAAATGTATTAGAAATAAATAATAACAATAATAACAATAATAACAATAATAACAATAATAACAATAATAACAATAATAACAATAATAACAATAATAACAATAATAACAATAATAACAATAATAACAATAATAACAATAATAACAATAATAACAATAATAACAATAATAACAATAATAACAATAATAACAATAATAACAATAATAACAATAATAACAATAATAACAATAATAACAATAATAACAATAATAACAATAATAACAATAATAACAATAATAACAATAATAACAATAATAACAATAATAACAATAATAACAATAATAACAATAATAACAATAATAACAATAATAACAATAATAACAATAATAACAATAATAACAATAATAACAATAATAACAATAATAACAATAATAACAATAATAACAATAATAACAATAATAACAATAATAACAATAATAACAATAATAACAATAATAACAATAATAACAATAATAACAATAATAACAATAATAACAATAATAACAATAATAATAACAATAATAACAATAATAACAATAATAACAATAATAACAATAATAACAATAATAACAATAATAACACATTAGGTAACGGCGTAAAAAATAATAGATATTATTATTGTCACTGATAAGTAATGATTGTTGGTATTAATAAATTCCTTTAATACGCAGAATCGAGGTGAGATATTTGAAAATCCGTTTTTTGATCACCAATATCGATGGGATATGGGTATTTATAGACGTAGCGTTAGCAACATTAGCGCCCACTCCTCTCGACTACTCTCGACCACCTCATTATATGGGTCGGGGCTCTACGTCCCACCAATTCGATTAATTAACTTAATGCACCGAGTGGCACGTTACTCGAGGACAAATTGCCGAGGTCCGCTATTATCACGCGAGAAAAGCCGGCATAGAGAATAGCCCTACGACACGTATAATTTCACCGTACAACTATATGACGCAGTTGTACATTTATTATCATCATGATGTTTATTTGCCTAATTTTGGCTTTAAGGCGAAATAGATTTTTTATTCGATCTGTGTGTTCTACACGTTGTAGTTCGTAATTATTATATGCGCCGCGATAATTTCAAATTTTTATTTCGGGGTTTTATAAATTTGTTCTGTTCTTTAGAGGGGAGTCTCCTAAGAGACTTAAAAAAAATCAAGCAATGGGAGGATCTTATGGGGTCCTTTAAAAAAAACAAGTGTTGATAGGGGTCCCATGGGGGCTTAAAAAGGTCAGATAGCAAAAATTTTTAAAATCAAGAACATAAAGCAACTACTAACTAAACAAGAAATCAATATATAATTTAAATAAATAATACTACGCCCCCCAAACCTCACCCGGGGCTTCGCGCCCCGGGAATCCGCACCAGGCGGATTCACCCCCATGGATACCCGCTTTGCAGGCCCCTCTCTCCTGAACCCCCACAACTCATAGTACATTTCGCTTTGAATAATTCTCTATTTCACACATAATCGCAGACATTTTGCCTTTTTGGCGTTTTTTTACTTCACGGTTATTTTGTTTTCTGATATTTAGTCGCAGACATTTGTCTTTTTGATGTTTCGTTATTTCACAGATTTTTTGAAGATAAATATTTCGCATCAGACGTCTTGACGCGTCACCATAAAAATTGTCCTGAAAGTGCTAACTGAGCGCGTGTCACATAAGATCGTATGTTAAATTCGTCATTTTTAATATTCAATATCTTGTAAAACATTCGGTTTAATAGGTCATAGAATTTAATTACAGTATCGTCCAGTTTTCAATCTGTAAGATATTTCAAATTGGACTGTAAAACCTAATGTAATCTTCCTCGAGCAACGATATACGACCTCCTTATTTCTGACAATGAGTGAAGTACACGAGACTTAAAAATCTGAAAATATCCATAAATACTCTTAACGCTATGAATAACTTAAAAAATCTACATATATAAACTTTTCTTTTGAAAACTCGAAGCTGGCTTCGCTTCCATTGTCTGGCATATTTCTGATATTAGAAAATAGCATTATTATTACGATTTCATTTTTTAAAATATTTTACATCGATACGTTGCCGATTCCCTTATATATATATTTTGCTGGGGTAATCGCGATTATTATTTTTTTTAAATTCGTTATACGCGACTTCATCGATAAATTCTTTTTTTTTTGTCAACAGAAAGCCCTGGCGACGGTTCAGCGGAGGACGGAAGTGTCAAGGAGTTGCAAGAACTTCGCGACAGATACGAGGGCAAGGTGACGGCTTCACTTTACACAGGAACACTTTTCGTTGCGGCGATAGCATCCTTAGCAGCTCTAGTTGCTCTTTGCGTTGTTCACTTCAACGTGAGTATATATAATATTTCAGACGTGCAGTCTTTAAAATTAAAATTAGAACATTTTCAAGCATTTTCATTTGGTATCCTTTGAGTATTCATAAAAATATATTTAGGACTCTGTCCCTGTCATTAAGTGTCTTATTTTATGTTTATCTCCACATAAGTATGCTTGTTCAGTAGAAAAAATATATCAGATTTTTTTTAAAATTAAATAAAAAATTATTCAGACGAATCCCAAGGCCATTAAAGGGATTGGAGAATGCAATGACTTTTGTAGCCACATTAAATTACCGACGAAAAAAAAATTGTAATATTACTTCTGATTGCTGTTTTGTATGCCAAAAAAATATAACATATGTTTAAAGGTAAAGTTCCAAAAAAATGACGGAGTTTAATTTGCTTAATTTGACGAAAAAGAAAATTTGTAAAATCCAACACGTGTCTGAATGTTCCCAGGAATAAATGGAGAGTAAACACCAATCTTCAACCAAAAAAAACTTTTACATCATCGTTCAGAAAAAATGTAAACTTTTTTACGGTGATTTAATAAGTCTGGAAAATCGATGCCTTCAAATGAATTTTTCCTAAACATATTTTTTTAGGTCTAATAAGAATGCTGTGAGATACCAGGATAAAATTTGAATATCCCGATAGGACTATATCGGGAGATTTACATAGTCACGTAATGGTACCCACATATTGGCATGGAAAACTTTAGGGGATCTTATATCAGGGCGGACAATAGTATACATATATAGTGTACTTTATTCCGAGATTTGTTTTTTAAATATATAGATAAAAGTCTAAGATTGAAGGGCTAAGATTTTTTTAAAATCGTTTGAACCGCTTTAAAAAACAAATAGGTGTAAATAAAGGTAGATCTGCCATAAAAAAACTTCTACATTATACAGAAAAAATATAGCACTGAATTTACAGAATACTAACTCAAATTTACCCAGTAAATACACAGGCATATTTTGACTTTTTTTTTTTTAGGTAAATTTGTAATTTTTTTTTTCGATACTGAAGACTGATAGCTCATTTTTTTTGGTTCTTCCCGAATTTACCGAGTAATTTAATTCGCTGTTCTTCTGAATGAGAAGAGAAGAAACAAAAAAATAATGTATCTTTTTCCCCTTTTTCATAAACAGATGTCTATAATTTTAAAGCGATGAACATTATCATTAATGTTTTCCGGTGAATTCATAGAGTATCTTTAAAAAAATAAAATTTGTTCTCACTCGTCAAAATCGAAATAAATTTACAAAGTTTATTTAAAAAAAAAACTGAGAAATATATGCCTGTGAATTCATTGGCTTAAACTATTTGATTTTACTTTAAATTCACAGTTAACATTCTTTTTCTCTAGAGTAAACAGAAATTCTTTAATTCCAATGCAAATTAATTGACTCTACTTTCATCTTTAAAACACGTACAATTTTATTTTGTACTTGAACTTTTATACCTGAAATAGTATTTAAATCCATGTTAAAGTTATAAAAACTTTTCGCCAGATAAGAATTTCCTTACTCAAGCCACAGCATTATTCTCCAGCAAGCAGTTTTTAAATACTCTTTCGGTCTCTTTTTGTCATCGATATTTTTCAACTCTTCAAAAAATTGACATTGGCGAGACTGTAATTTAAATTGTGAAGCCGCGGATTTTTAAACCCTGTAAAATCCTCCTCAGTGCCAATTTAGGTACGATTTGAAGGCTCGAAAAATGTCGAATAAAAAATCATTTGGGAGATTATAATTTTAACACGGTTATTCTGTACTGATTACAACGAAATTGCATAAGAGCAAAATTACCAGATGTAAAAATAGGCTGCGGCAATGAATATAATGCTAATTATACAAATTTTCATAATAATTGTATACTCGACTTTGTTAACCTCGACTTGCGTCGAAACCCCACGAGTATAATTACCAGAAACTAGAGAGTGCAATGAATTAAAAAATGGTGACACAGCGAAACCGCGTAAATCACCGTCTAGAACGTTATCCAGATCTATACACGCTATCTCTGTCTCTATTTTATGCTACCAAATAGAATCTAGTTTTTTTTTGCCTCTCTGCTTTTCGCTTACATTAAAGTGAAGAAAAATAATGATATTCAAGCGATATCGCATTAATGAGCCGTGAGGGACACGGGGAATTAATTATTTCGGTGAATTAATTAAAAAATTAAATTAAAAAATGCTTGCAGAAAAATCTTTCACAAATAAAAATGTGCTTGCAAAAAAAAGTGTTTAACAAAAAAAGTGATACCAGCATATTAGCCAAGTAAAACCCCTCGGTAGCGGACCGAGATGATCTAAAAAAAACTTGGTGTGCTAGCGACTAGCTCCCGTTTACATATAGTGCATTTAAATAAGAACGGGAGCGTTTGTCACCTACAAGTATCGTTAAACTTCCAAGAGAGCTTCGTAAACATCTTTTTTAACGAATTAGAGACTCGATGTCAAGAGTTTTTCAAACGATCCGTAATTCTAACAAAATGGAGATATATGTAGCGTGTGATATCTTGCTATTGTTTTTGTAAAAGATTTTAATGCAAGCCATTTTGCTTTTGCAAAATAATTGAGACTCCCGTTCAAATTTTACGAGACTTTGAATTTTTCGAAAAAAGTTTGTTCGCGCTCTAGCTGCGGCAAATATTGAGTTATGGGGCTAAAAAAATGTCGAATCATAGACAAACATCAAACGATGGATGAGCTCGAATATGGTGAGGATCGGTTGAAAAATAGGATTTTAATATGACATTTTGAATTTTTCAAAAAAAAGTGTGTTTGCGTTATAGCTGACGCAAATTTCAAGGTGTCGGGTTGAAATTTTCTCATATATTTAGAATTTGGTGAGGATTGGTTGAAAAATCCAGTTTATACGACATTTTGAAATCTTCAAAAAAAGTGTGTTTACGTTGCACAGCAGGTTTATTATTTCAGGGAGTGAAGAAGTTATTCAATGATCAATAAATGATCACGGACTATGAACGAATTAGAGTTTGGAACGCTTTTACAAAAAAGAAATTACTCGTGTTGCTTTCTCATAAAGGAAATTTTGTCGATATTTATAATTTACAAAGCTTCCTCTATGAGGAAGCCAAACACAAATCAATGTACTTCATCGAGCAATGCTCTATGAGCAATCTTGAACAATGAGGAAGTAAAATGCAAATTAAAATTTTATTTTTTGCAAGCACATTTTTATTTGTAAAAGATTTTTTTGTAAACAATTTTTGTTTTGGTTTTGTAATGGTTACAATTTTAATACCGCTCACTTGGTCGCTCACTCGATCGCTTCCTCATTCGGAGCCCTTAAAATAATAATTATAAAAGGATGATAAGAATTCTAGCAGGAGAAAAAAGAGAATCAGGATTATGTGCATTTACATGCTGAAATATGGAGAGAATATGTTAAAAATAAAATCCATTATACTTTTAAAAATGATTTTTTATTCTTATATGAATAGAAAAAAAAAGTCTTCTCATACTCGCACTCCACTTGGGATGTACAACGAAGAATAGAATGAAATTGGAATTCGTGATATACGCTGTGCAGGATAGGATAGAAATTTAATTGACACGCGCAGAAGGATGGAGCGCGAAGGGAAAGGCTCGTCGAGCGTGAGCGAGCTAATCGAGTAGAAAAATCAGGATTGGGTCAGACGGGAGGTTCGTCGTTTCTTCACTATGCGACGAGCTTGTTGGCTTCCGATGTACTTTTTTTTCGCGTCAATTGTTCGTGATTCTCACCTGGATTCTCATTTTTTGAAATTTGTTCATTTTATCAGATCGGTTAAAAAAAAAAGATAGATGCCATCGATTGATGTCGTTTGATTAAAACTGAAAAAAAAAACAATGCATATATATTTTCTTAATTTTCATGCCTCATAATGGAAGCTTTGTTTTCATCAAATTTATTTTTCAATATTTCATCGTTAGCATATACATAAAATGTGCATTAAATCGATAAAGCTCTCTTAATAATTCATCAAAAGAGATGCGATAAATTCCGCACGTGAATTATTCCAATAAATTAATCGATTATAAAAAGCAAACAAATATTTTTCTCGAATATAAATTATTCGATTTTTTTCCTTTATCGATGCTATTAATTCTTTGACAATGAACGTAAGACGAAAATGACAATGGGTTAATGAGAAAGACATTGATACAATATCACGTAGCTATTCGAAAACGGAACGATCCAATTACATGAAAGAGTTACGTAGAGAAGGAAGGATTGAAAGAGGCAAAGGGAACGTGCCTGGAGGATACAGTCCTTCTCTGCCTTTGAAAGCTTTCGATATATATCCAGCAGCCTCCACCAGAGTCCAAGTCCAATTGCATGGTATTCCATAATATCCGTATTGCACGTGCAGCAACCTCTCGATAATTTCACAGTAATGGAATTACGATTCACTGATTAATTCGAATAAAACTGTTTATCGAATAAAAAGTTTATCAAACAGAACTAACGAATTTTGCACTACTATTATTGAAAGAAAAATAGTGTGATTATTATAAAAGTACACGTTATTTTTTTTATACGATCTGTACAGATGTAATTCTGTGTGTTGTTTGCACACCTTATGAGACCACATGAATTTATTTCAGATTTTTTATCTGTATCGTTTTATTTATCATGTGTCTATTAAATTATCGATTAAAAGAAAACTCATCTTCAATTATTATTTTACAGAGAATATAAAAGCCTTGAATTGAAAAAATAAAAATGTACTGACGTGTAAAAAAATGTAAGCTTTAAAAAATATATATAATTTTTGACATCGAAACTTTATTATAAATGGAATTAATAATTTTACCTGCCCATGAAATTAATGAGTAAAATCAAACTGATTAAAAATTGTTTTACATTTCCATGTAACTTTTGAGAGAAAAAATTTAGATGGAAACTCCTATACTTGGGATAGATAAAATCTCTTTGCAAAGATATAACGAAAAGTCAGTTTTGTCCATCGTTGCCTGAAATCTATAAGTTGAAAAAAAATAAAAAATATCAAACTTTGCAACGAACGAAATAAAAAGTACTTATAAAAATGTTACATATTATGCTGGTCAAATAGTATATTTCGTATAGTTATAAGATTTCATATACGCAAAAGAATTTTATTTTCATCCTTTTTAGGAGAATCTGTTCCCTTAACGAACGCAGCTATGCATTCTTCATTAATACTGTAATCTTGAGTATAATAACGAGAGCAATCCTTATACTAGAGAATTACTTCAAAAGCAAAAACAAATTATCCTGTTAGCATTTAAGAATGTCCAGATCCCTTTGATCTTAAAATGAAATGAAAAAAAAATAGATTGTAAGTAAAAAAAATTGTAAGGATGCTTCAGAATTGAAAAAAAAAAATTGGTTGAAAAGTGGTAGAATTTAATTAAGTTCACGTTGTTCTTTGAAGGATCTGACGAACGTACTTCTGCCGGCGTCCAGTTTGACGATGATGCTCGTCTCGTCGTTGAGCCTCCTTGTCGTCACACAATTCCCGTCGACGTTGACGTCGACGCGCGCGAGATTCTCCGTCGGTGTTACCTCCGCGCTGATTCTCGGCGCGGCGATTCTTGTGCTCGGAGGATCGTTGCCACTATTCGCTTGCATCGTCGCCGTTATCGCAGCTCTGCCCAGGATAAGGAAGCATCGACCCAGCGTACTTGCGATCGTACTCGCAGTCCTCTATCTCGCCAGGAGCGTCGCCATGTATCACATCGAAAACGATGCCATTTATTATGAGGTAAAAAAGAAAAAGTAATAGTAATGTAAGTCATTCGATGAAATTCATTTGCCGTGTTTCATTATCGGAGAACTTAATGTCGAAAATACGCAATATATTTAATATATATAAGCACTAGCTTATAGCCAAAATGGGGAAGATTTTTCTTCTTACAGTTTTTAACCTTTTTTTTATTTAAATTATTAAAAAATAATTAATTTACTGCAGGCGATTGGTCAAATGTTTATTTATGTAAAACCGGATTTTTCAGATTTTTAGACATTTTTTCAGATTTTTCCGAACTATGCAAATTTTTTTCAAATATTTTTTTAACGTGACAAGAAATCTGAAAAATCTGGTTTTACATAAATAAACATTTGACCAATCGCCTGTAGTTGATTAATTACTTTTTCAATTTTTAATCATTTTTTTTAATAAATGAAGCTTAAAAACTGCAAAAAGAAAAATCTTCCATACTTTGGCTATAAGCTAGATAATTTTGTTATTGAACAAAGTATTTTTTAGAATTTTTTCAGATTTTTTAATTATGGTATTCGATATGTCACTTTTAAAATATATTTAAAAAAAATTGCAATAAAAAAAAAATTATGAAGTTGAGGATCCAACTAAGCCTACAAAAAATTATGAGCCAAATCGGAGAGGTCGAGATAAAATCCAGGTCGAAACGGAATGGAATACCCCATTTACAAATATTTTTGTTTTGTTGTAAAATTAGAAGTGACAAATACATTTTTGTAAATTTTTGATAATATAAAAAAAGAATTTGATTAAAAACCAAAACTCCTTTGTGATTAGATTTGGGGATTTTTAACATCATCAAGACACTGTTTTTTCAGATTTCAGATTTTTAAATTATGGCATTCGATATGTCACTTTAAGAATATATTTTTAAAAAATTACAATAAAAAAAAAGAATTGTGAAGTTGAGGATCCAACTAAGCCTACAAAAAAATATGAGCCAAATCGGAGAGGTTGAGGTCAAATCCAGGTCGAAACGGGATGGAATGCCCCATGTACAAATATTTTTGTTTTGTTGTAAACTTAGAAGTGACAAATATATTTTTGTAAATTTTTGATAATATAAAAAAAGAATTTGATTAAAAACCAAAACTCCTTTGTGATTAGATTTGGGGATTTTTAACATCATCAAGACACTTACAAATAATAAATTAGATGGGATTTTGTATAGCATTTTGATTTGTATGGAATTTTCTATGGAGAAAAATCAGGCCCTGGGTGGGTGTCATGGGGGACTTAGAAACGTCAAGCCCTGGGAGGGTCTTATATGAAGTTCTTATGAGGTTCTTATGGGGCTCTTCCAAAAATCAGGCCTAGGGAGGGTCCTCGTGAGGAACTTAATATTTGTTACAAGTACATCTTTTCTCTGAAAGTGTTATTAAAAAATTCACAAGAAATTTTCACCCTCTTTTTCCGTCTACCTTTTTGTGAAAACCCCGACGAAATAGAGGATAACCCATTGTCAAGTTGTGTCACGCTTTGAAATTCTAGGTCGCTGGTGACGGGGTGTTACTCTTTGCGGCGATTCTCGCCGGTATCTATTACAGGAATTTAACGGCCCGGGCTCACCGTAGAACGTTTGCGGGTACGAAGACTGTCATAGAGTCGAGGATAAAGCTGGAATGCGAGAGGGAACAACAGGAGCAACTATTGCTCAGCGTAATTCCAGCTTACATTGCTGCGGAGGTGAGTTCTTTTATTTCTCTTGGCTTCATACAGCATTTCTCTAGAATTATTAATGAAAAAAAAAAAGACAGAGTACACAGTTGAATTTCGAGAAAAATTGCAAGCGAGTCAATAATTCGTTGAATCGTGAAATCACGAAGCTGGGAAAATCAGATTTTATTTGTCATCGAAATGAGAATTGAGATTGGAGAGAAATTCTCTCGAGACACATTCTCCTTTTCATCTACCTATGTATATGGAAATTTTTTATTTACTCATCCAATTTTTTTTTTTAAACCCACCCCCATTTGCATACATTCAATTTTTTTTTTTTTCGCTTCTCCCTACTCCGTCCCTCGAACCCCTCAATATTTCTCGTCAATCGACACCCCGACTATGTCGTGGATCCTCCCTCTGTCGTTCTACATTCCTCCCAACGGACCAACTTTTGACACGCGCACGCTTTTCCTCTCGCTTATACCGTAAATGTGTGTGACGGCCGTCAGCTCGAATTCCGTCGCGTAACTCACCCCGAATTGGCAGCTCTCGTTCTTCCATTTCCTCCCTTCTGTGCTTGCCGCTCTTCACGTACGTGACCACGATCCACTCGACTGTCTCTTTCACCGAGAGCTCCGCACTCGAAGCCGTAAAGAAAATCTCTGCGAATGATTCGACGTTATTACACACATGTAACTCAATACGCTTTCATTCAGTGAAATATTATATCAAAAATCATTTTAATTATTTATGTATAGCGTAAATTAAACAAATTATCCAACGGATTGATTCCTCTTTCATGAAAAGCAATAAAATGCCATAAATATTACGCTCAGAAAAATCATGGCAACCCTGGAGGATTACTATTTTTTAACCCTTGAGACTATTTTTTACATTTACATCAACTTTGCATTTTTGTCGTGAACGATCATCACTGTTAAAACGATCTGCCGGAAAATTACAATATGTGTAATTCTTTATTTTTCAAATGTTATTAAATGAAAATACAAATTTGATGTGAATTTAATCGACAGTATACTAAAAATATCGAAAATCAAGAAATTTCATCTAAAAGTAATGTAATTTTACAGCATATTTGTATATTATATTTATCGTAACAGTTTATCGTATTTCTAATATTTTTTCTGATTTGAAAAAAAAATCAAATTTTATTTAGCTGTACAATTAATAGAATCCATAGGCGCTATCGATACCATACAAAAATGGCCTGAGTAAAAAAAAAGGAAATCACCTAAGAAACATTTTCTACAAAGCAAATTGTTTTTCCCTCAAAATCGAAAAAATTCTCGGCATTTTGCAAAAAAATTGGGCATATTGTGAGGAAAGTTTTTCGAAAAACTGAATTTTTTTTTTTGAATATTAACTATACTATTTCCTTAATTAATTGCATTTCTGCTAATACAAATTAAAGTACAAATTAAAGTTACCAGTGGCAATAAAAAAAGTTAATCTTAACAAATAAATAAAAATAATAAGAATATAAGAGACGGAATTAAACTATCTAGTATTAATAAATTAAGTACAAGGACTCTGAAAAAATTACACGCCGACTAATAATTCTATGGACGTAAATTTCTCAACAGTACTACTCAATGAAATAAAATATTCATGATTTCTAACAGTCACTCAGACTTCGCCAGTATTAAATTTAATTTAGATTGACATACTTCTCTCCGCGACATTAAACTGTAAATAATGTAAACATGAACCGATGGACAAAGCTAATTATTTATCGATTAAGGAGACGCGCAAAAAAAAAGTAGATGGTGCGTCGTTTACGTCACTAGGGAAAACCTGTTGACGGGTTAATTGGTACCTCTCGGGAGTTCCTAAGAGACACATCCAACGAACAATGATTGCCAAGCACTTAGAGGCGTAAATTCTGGTATATAACAGCACAAAGTGTATGGTTACTTGGCGCTCGTGGCAGTAAGACGGAGACTGGGGCTAGTTGCAACACTTTTTGTTTGGCATTAAAAAAAAAAAAAAAAAATATGTTACTTTAATGATTTGCAATAAAGTTACAGAAATTGTCTGTTCCATGACCGATTAATTTTATTGTGTTTAATTTTGATAATTATTTCAGAAATAAATGATAAATTTGAATAATATTTATAATATAATTTTTTTTTAATTTTTTACTTTTTTCCTTACGAGAAGTGTCGCAATTTTTACACTGAAAAAAAATGATATTCACTTAGTCTTGAATTGTAGGTATTATAATAAGCTTTAAAGTCGAAAGTGTTTCAAGGGGCTCCCTTCAATGGTCGCTGCGTAGAATCTTTTTAACTATAATGATAAAAATTTACTTTTCCAACACTTAACTGGTTTTTTACATGCTATTCGAAATTTTATCGAATTCATCTGTAAGTTCACTATAAAATGTTTTTTCGTACAATGCCTTAGAGAGACACAAAAATTGGCATAAAAACTTGCGATCTGCGTTTCAATGTGCCCCGCGTACCAACTAGCCCCGGTCTCCCCTAAAGCCTTGGGTTTCTAACGTATAACTGAATAGGATTCTCGTAGCGGAAATATACGCTCGTTAGACACTTGCGCGGATTCTACAGCAGTGGAAATAGTCATGGTCTTGTCAGACATACTAAATTCGAATACAGGCAATATAAAAATGTAAACATTTTTAATATATCAATATTCCGTTGGCCTTCAATTTTTTGAAGGTACACATTATAGAGATGTAAATATACAAATACGTGTTTCTTTTATATGAGGCAAAACACGTCAAGTCGGCCACCCCAATTTTTCAAGTCAACAAAACGTCCTCAAATTTATTCAGGATGTTGGTATGGTTGAAAAAAAAACGTAGGAATTTTTTTCCGATTTTTTATTGCATATTCCAGCTATTAAAAATTTCTGAAAATAATCATTGTTTATTTTTTAACGCCAATATCATGGCTCACACAAAAAAAATCATGAGAACATCAAATTTTTTATTTTCAGCGTACTTTCCAACAACATTTTTTGTCAAATTCTCCGATTTTATTTTATGCTATTTTTCAATTAAACAAAGTCGCCACTTTTTTCCCCTCCGAACCGGCATTACCGATTTAGCTGAAATTTTCACAATTTGTTCTTTGAAATATCTAGAATCTTAGAAAAAATTGGCGATATGGGCGGCAATTTCGCCCCAGAGTTACTGCTCTTCGAACGATGGAACATCGTGGTAATCTAATGTGTAATTGCTCTCAGCTTTCAGGAGGGCTGAGAATGTCTATGGAAAATATTTCAAAGCCCGTATTACATTTTTTTATTACTTAATTTGTGTTTTTTTTTTAAACTCACGGTCACAAGATATATTGTCGTTACCGTTGCTGTAGTTCCCGTTAAGTGACTCTCTCGAGTCACCCTTCCATCAAGTTACCGTATAGTTAAAATAAAGTTTATATCGTTTTTGTTATTAAGATTAAATTCAGTTCGGAGTGCTCAAATCTGTCGAGAGGAGAAAGCCTCGACGAAACGAGTTGCCCGACAGAGGAGAGCAGCCGACGAGACTCCTCCACGAAATCGGCAAAAGTACGGCTGAAATACCGGCGCCCTCAGAGGAGATGTAGAGGGTTGGAGAACGAGCAAAATAGAGTTTAGAATTTTTTTGTGTGTTGTGCATGCTCTGTTCTCGGCCGATGCACTAGAGAAACGATCGTGGAGGATCTCAGATTTAAAATCTACCGATTTACGTGTATTTGTTCCCGCTAAAGTTCGGAGGTGGCTCGATTCAGAGGGCAGTAGTTATCGGATTGAAGATTTTCGGATTTCGCGAAATAATCATAATATTTGGCTATCGAGAATTACGTGTAAAATTTAGTCTGCCTCGAGACGTCAACGAGACGTCTCGAACTAATTACGCGCTCCCGTGTTGACAGTTTTTCTGTCCGATCACGCTCGATCGTTCGGTTCTCGCGATCTATCGTAGGATAGACGCTACGTGTGCTCCCGATACGCGTGATAGATCGTGTTCTCGCGCTTCGTAATTTTATCAGACTAAAATTCTTTGGTTCCTCGTGCAGTGCAGTTTAGTGCATTGTCTTCCCGAATATAGGAATATAGTTATCGCTTCTCCCAAGGATTGTGCATCAATTTGGTGAGTTTTCCGCAAGTTTTTCGTTTGGAATAAAGTAACATAAAATCTTTTTCGAAATTACGTTTCAGTTACGCCTAAGATATCGGGATTTGATTGAGATTCCTCTATCGATGCGCTTTCGCATGTTCTCGCGATTTTTAGCCAATAAATTAAATTTTCTTTTCTCGATCTTTTGCCTCTCGTAGAGATTAGAGTTCTTGAGACTCCAGGGTATACCGGTTCGTTAATACCGGTTAAACAAAAATTAGCTGGCGCTCACCGGGTTCTGCGAGTGCATTAGCGAGGGTGGACGACCGAAGGTGACGTCGTTCCGTTTAGTTCTCGTTCAGTGATTACTTTTTGTGTTGTCGTTCGTGGTTTGAGTGTTACCGAATTGGTAGAATAATTTATTATTCTGTTACCGAAAAATACGTCAGAAATTCTTGTTTTTTGTATTAGATTACCGCGATTTTTTATCGTTCTAAGGGCTGTAACTCTGGAGCGAAATTGCCGCTCATCGCGGCAAATTTTTCTAAAATTCTAGGCATTTCAACGAACAAAATGTGAAAATTTCAACTAAATCGGAAATGCCGTTTTGGAGGGAGAAAAAGTGGCGACTTTGTTTAATTGAAAAATAGCATAAAATGAAATTGGTGAATTTATTACTTATTTTTAGTTTTTTTTTAATCGTCTTAAAAAATTAAGTAATTTTCGTGATTTTTTTCTGATGGTCAGTTCTATCGATTCACCTGTTGGTGCAATACATTTTTTTCCGAGGCAGATTTTTGCATTTTGCGATTATCTATTGGTACCTTCTTTTTAGTTTTTTATTTTTTAACTAAAGAAAAGTAAAAAGAAAGTTTTCTTTTACTTCACTCATTCTCTTGTGAAAGTGTGCAGAATGCAAAAACGATAAAAGAAATTGTTGTAGCCTAACTATTTAGCTTAGATGCTTCTGCCATGCGGAAAAAGATCATTTATTTGAGCCCTCAATAGAACATTAGATTGTCGCAAAAGAAAAAGGTTTCTTTTTCTTTAAAGAACACTAAATTAAAGAAAATGAAATAAGCTATGAAACGTTATCATATAGAGCACCTTTATTATGTAGAACATTTTTTATATCCAAACTAAAAATTCGATTTTTTTTGGGCAGTCCACATTAATTTAAAAAAAAAATAATACTACAAAAACATTATTAAAAAAAAATAGTACAAAAAACCTCCAAAAATAAATTGCAAGAAATTTTCCTTTTCAAGATTCAATATTATGGTCTAAACTATAGATTGACGACGTGGAAAGTAGGCAAATAAAGTTTTTTTTTGGACAGTTTCTATTAATTATTTTTTAAATGAAACCACAAAAATATTATTTATAAAGAATTAGTACAAAATCCCGTTGCACTACTTTTAAAAAAATCGCTAGAAGTTTTCCTTTTCCCGAAATTCAATATTATGGTCTAAACTGTAGATTGACGACGTGGAAAGTAGACAAAAAAGTTTTTTTTTCGGGGGCACTCTGCATTACATTTTTTTTTAAATAATACTATCGAGCAAACAATTGAAATATTCCTTAAAGTTTATCACTGTTTTTGTCCTGACTTCCTTCTCCATTTCAACGAACAAAATGTGAAAATTTCAACTAAATCGGAAATGCCGTTTTGGAGGAGAAAAAAGTGGCGACTTTATTTAATTGAAAAATAGCATAAAATGAAATCGGTGAATTTTACAAAAAATGTTGTTGGAAAGTACGCTGAAAATCCAAAATTTGATGTTCTTTGATTTTTTTTTGCGAGCCGTAGTATTGACGTTAAAAAACAAACAATGATTATTTTCAGCGATGTTCGATGGCTGGAATATGCAATAAAAAAATCTAAAACAATTCATACGATGTTTCTTAACTAGACCAACATCCTGAAGAAATATGGGGACGTGTTTTGCCCCATATATTGACACTATATTAATCACTGATTCTTACATCGTGGATCATTTTGTATATTAAATCACTTTTTCGTAAAAAATTAATAGATTTTTAACATAACTGTTCAAAAATTAAACTGACGATTAATCGGCTATTTGTACTTGACAAAAGTATGACAAACCCCAAATATTACTGAGCCCAGCAATATCAAAGAGAAAAAAGAATGCTACAAAGTTTGCCTTATCAGATTTTAAGGCGAACAACACTCTTACGATGCGTTGCAATATCTTTTCACATTGAATCTCTCATAAAAACGTAGAATAGAATTAAGAACCAGGATCGTATAGTTTATTTTACAATCCAGTTTAACAACCTATAAATTAGTGTCCGATGAAAACTTTTATGATTCAATATACTTGAAAAAAAAAAACAAAAACAAAATTTACGATGTAATCAACGTGGGACGGTATTCAAAACATTGTATTGTTCAAGCTTCTTATGCAGAGATGAGAGATGTTCTCATTTCATCATGAAGCTGCATTTTCATGAAACCTTATGTATATATATATATTGCTTTGTGGCATTTTACAACGAATTTATGTGAATCTTTCTCTTGCTGTTTTGAATCACATACTTATACGTTTATTGACCACTGTACTAGATTCTAAAAAAAATGATGAATATCATAATAAAAAAGGGGTGCTCGTAAAAGTGAACCAACCCTTTCGAGAAGTCACAAAAAAAAATGTATAATTTCTTTGAGAGTGGTGTAGAATATCTAGAATATATACAAATTAGTTTTTAAAAAATTGGTATTTAATTTTGGGTGAAATATAAGATTAAAAAATCTGATTTAATTTATATTATATTTAAAACCGCTCTGAAAAAAAAACTTGAAACTATTTTCCTGACATCTCGAAACAGAGGTGGCCCATTTCGTGCGGAATGCCTAGCATATAAAATATAAATATATACTTTTAATTTTCATTTCAGAGAATACCTCTTTATTTTCATAAACAATGATAAGAAAAGAGACAATACGGTTTTTGTTGTTAAATTGCAGGTGAAGAGAAGCATTATGCTGAAGATGGCTGACGCGTGCCAGGAAGCGAGTAAGCATAAGCAGACCAGGTTTCACGAAATGTACGTCCAGCGTCACAATAATGTGAGGTGAGTATCTTATCTGCTCACGTTTCCCTTGTTAATTCTATACACCAAAGCTGCTAAAGCGTCAGGTGCATCGGGCGATAAGTGAACTTGTATGCATAGAGAAACGTAGCCGTGAATGCATTGAACAGGAGATTGAAATGTATCTCTGCAAATTACATCGCGTATTGTTGTGTAGACATTTGTGATGCAACAGCTGTATTCAACGGTATGCTATCGAAGGAATCGTATTTACATGTTCTACGTACAGATAGCCACGTGCACCAGCTACCGAAATCAATATTCCTGTAGATCTGTGCGATAGACTTCAGATATGGTTAACTTTGGTTTACTTGAAACAATCATTAGTTCTTTATTTAGTAATTCATTATAATTACAGTTATAAATATCATAGAAAGACTATGTAAATAGTCAATAACTGCATGTTTCCTACATTGATAACACTGCCATTCATTTTAAGGGGTTACAATGAACCTTGACGTTCGGAAAAACTGGTTAAAAAGATTATTTTTTTTTCTGACGCAGATATGAGATTGATAAAAAAAAAATTACTTTACATGCATAAAGTACATATTTAAGAACAATTTCCAAAAAAAAAAAAATTGAAAAAATTGCGAAATGGCAGAGATATGAATCATCCATTAAGCCCTCTCTTTTCAAGATCCTCATTGATGGTGTACAAGATTTCTCAATTGGAAATCGTCCGAAAATACAAAAAAAAATGTTTCTTATTTAAGAAGGTAGTAGCTATGGCGCTCTATGTATGGAATTTTTTTTAAATTTTATTTTGCAATAATGACAGTATTTTGAAACGAAATGAATTTTCATGAAATTTTTTAGTTAATTAAATTTACAGCTTAAAAACGGGACATCGAAGAAAAAAATCCCTGCGTAGCGCTATAAACAATGTTATTTATAACATTGAATTTGTGGTAAAAACTTCAGGTAAATCGGTCCAGTAGATCTTGAGATATCGTGTACATCAGTTTGAAAAAGGTCGTTTCGAGAAAAACGCAAAAGAAAAAGAAGCCCTTCGGCCACTCCCACTTCTAACGGCAGTAACTCTTGAAGTACTTTGAATTTCGGAGTGGGGAAGTGCTTAATATATTCTTAAAAGTATGTCGAATTTTTTAATCGAAAAAAAAAATTCGACTTTTTTTCAGGGTGGTCTAACCCGTTAAGATGTTTTACCGAATTACAGTGTGACAGGGTTTTTTTTGCTTTGCTTGAGAAGGTTTTGCTTTTTAAAGGGAGGGAGTCAGGTCTAATTTACGAATGTTCATAAACTAATATCTCATTTATGTGGACAGGTGACAAGAGTCAATCTTTTTTTTTCGTTTTTATATACTGGACACTTTTGAAAGAGAACCAGTAGACCAAATATTCCCAAATAATTTTCAGTTAAGCTTGAGATAAACTCTGGTATAATAATGGTATGACAACGGCATAATAGGAGCTTTTTATTTAATTTTTGTAAAAATTGATAAAGTTGTACTTTATTTAAGAGTGTTATATATTTTTTAAAACCATTGAAACCTACAGCTTTGCGCCAAGTACAACTGACAATTATTAATATTTGGTCTACTGGTTCTCTTTGAAAAGTGTGCAGAGTACAAAAATAAAAACAAAGATTTATTATAGGTGACTCTCATTATCCAAATACTTTTACCACCTGGAAAAAAATTCATTGTTCAATAGGACAAGTAATACATTTAAAAAAAAATTATACTAGCAGCCAAAGAACTGAGACATTATTCTTTAAATATTCGTAAATTTCACGTCCCCTTAGCGATTCGCAATAATAATAATAGTAATTAATTAATTAACAATAATTAATGTATGAGATTAAATATACATTATCGACCAATAGGTTGATTTTATATTAGAAATTGTGTACTTTGAAACAAGAGAAAAATCTGAAAGTAAATCAAAGTTTATTGTCAACTTATTCGTTTAACAAAAAATTGAACAATAAATTCGAGTCATTTCTTTACATAAATTTTTTAAAATAATTCTTCCAAAGACATACGACGTTTTTAAAAATGATCTCGCAATAGCGAAATTTATACTTTGAAATCGATGTTTTTTTAACTTTTAAAAACTGACGACTTTTCAACCATTTCTAAAAAGAAATAAATAAAAATGCACTATTTTAAAAATTAAATGAAAGTAATTTATATAGTCGATAACTGACATTTCGTCGAATAATTTTATTTTATTACTTTTGCACTCCATTGATTTTTTTTGATTCAGTAAAAAATATATTCATATTAGTATATTGCTTTGATGTTTTTTAGAATCGCTGAAAACAAAAGTTGTATTTCAAAGTAGCGAGAACTATTTATATCTGTTGGAAAAGGTTCTGGTCTGTAAGACCTTTAAAACAACGTCTCTGTCTGATAAATATTCATGCATAGGTGACAAAGAACGAGAGCAGCTTATTCTCTCATGTAACTCGAAGCTTCTTCTCTCGTTCGCGATTTACGAGAAAGCTTTCCGAGCACATTCTAAGGGGATATCCTCCTCGTTTTCTCTCTTTTACATGCGCAGTATACTGTACGCTGATATCGTCAACTTCACTCCACTGTCTGAGCAGCTCTCAGCCTCGGATCTCGTCAAGACGCTCAACGAACTCTTCGGCAGATTCGATCAGATCGCACAGGTGAGACTCTACATTAGGTACTTCATCGTTTCCACTTCATTTTCTTTTAACCCGAGGGAAATAATAGGTGCGTCGAAAAAAAAACTTTTTTTATAAATCTGGCACTAAAATCAAAATCATATTGGACTTCAAAGGTTGTCAGTTGAAATTTGAGACCCGTTAAAAATAATGTATAGTTGCCCCAATAGTCTTTTTTATTACTCATTTGATTAACTTGTAAATGAATCCAAGACTTATGAAATGGTCGTCGGTCTTTTTAGGAGATTTTTTTACAGGGATCTCATTCTTTTCCTTTTCTCGTTTTTCGGATATTCAATGTGCACCTATTTTTAGTTTTTTTTTTTTTCGTCTTAAGAAATGAAGTCATTTTCGTGATTTTTTGCTGATGGTCAGTTCTATCGATTCACCTGTTGGTGCAATACATTTTTTTCCAGGGCAGATTTTTGCATCCTGCGATTATCTATTGGGACCGTCTTTTTAGTTTTTTTTTAAGTAAAGAAAATTAAAAAGAAAGTTTTCTTTTACTTCACTCGTTCTCTTGTGAAAGTGGGCAGAATGTAAAAACGATAAAAAAAATTAGTTTTTTTTAATCGTCTTAAAAAATTAATTAATTTTCGTGATTTTTTGCTGATGGTCAGTTCTATCGATTCACCTGTTGGTGCAATACATTTTTTTCCGAGGCAGATTTTTGCATCCTGCGATTATCTGTTGGGACCTTCTTTTTAATTTTTTTTTTAAGTAAAGAAAATTAAAAAGAAAGTTTTCTTTTACTTCACTTGTTCTCTTGTGAAAGTGTGCAGAATGTAAAAACGATAAAAAAAATTAGTTTTTTTTAATC
This sequence comes from Perithous albicinctus, assembly GCA_964016905.1. Lineage (NCBI taxonomy): Eukaryota > Metazoa > Arthropoda > Insecta > Hymenoptera > Ichneumonidae > Perithous > Perithous albicinctus. The sequence continues at coordinate 13,524,909 of OZ024688.1, forward strand.
GTCTTAAAAAATTAATTAATTTTCGTGATCTTTTGCTGATGGTCAGTTCTATCGATTCACCTGTTGGTGCAATACATTTTTTTCCAAGGCAGATTTTTGCATCCTGCGATTATCTATTGGAACCTTCTTTTTAGTTTTTTCTTTTTAAGTAAAGAAAATTAAAAAGAAAGTTTTCTTTTACTTCACTCGTTCTCTTGTGAAAGTGTGCAGAATGTAAAAACGATAAAAAAATTGTTGTAGTCTAGCTATTTAAGTTAGATGCTTCTGCCATGCGGAAAAAGATCATTTATTTGATCCCTCAATAGAACATTATAATGTCGCAAAAGAAAAAGGTTTTTTTTTCTTTAAAGAACACTAAATTAAAGAAAATGAAATAAGCTATGAAACGCTATCAGATAGAGCACCGTTTATTATGTAGAACATTTTTTATATCCAAACTAAAAATTCGACTTTTTTTGGGCAGTCCACATTAATTTTTAAAAAAATAATACTACAAAAACATTATTAAAAAAAAATAGTACAAAAAACCTCCAAAAAAAATCGCAAGAAATTTTCCTTTCCCAAGATTCAATATTACGGTCTAAACTATAGATTGACGACGTGGAAAGTAGGCAAAAAAAAGTTTTTTTCGGACAGTTTATATTAATTATTTTTTAAATGAAACCACAAAAATATTATTTATAAAAAATTAGTACAAAATCCCGTTGCACCACCTTAAAAAAAATCGCTAGAAGTTTTCCTTTTCCCGAGATTCAATATTATGGTCTAAACTGTAGATTGACGACGTGGAAAGTAGACAAAAAATGTTTTTTTTTCGGGGGCACTCTGCATTACATTTTTTTAAAAATAATACTATCGAGCAAACAATTGAAATATTCCTTAAAGTTTATCACTGTTTTTGTCCTGACTTCCTCCTTTTAATAGCTAGAAAAATGTATTTCATTTATTTGGACAAATTAATTTCCAGCTCTTTCACAGAGCAATTTAATAATGTGCTGGCAAGAATCCAATTTACAGAAGACTTTTTGCCGGTATGTATGTATAGAGATGTAAGCTCCCTGGAGTGTAATATATAGAGGTAACCATCCCAAAGGCAAGACTTCCCAAGGGAGACGCCTTCAGAGCCTTTGCTGGCTGTCGTCTTTTACCAAAACCCTCGAAAATGCATTAGACGTCTAATAGTATGTAACACGAGAGTATGGCACCACCATCGAGCGCGAGAAGTCGCATATTCTCTGATATATATATTATATATCGATTTTCCATCGTCGTTCATTGACTCTCTGTCTCTTTCTCTGCCTCTTATCTCTATCTCAAGAACACCCTTTCAACGTAACATATAGAACTCAGGAAAATCCTCCACTCTGATGTCGTTCTATAACTGTACAGTAAGACCATTCGGTGTTTCTCTCCCGAATTCAATTTTCGTGCTATCGTTTTACGCTGTGACTGCAAGGAAAAAGAGAAAAAAATAATGCAACGAATAATATGCGTTTTGTTGTGAATTTAAAAAATAAATAAAAATTCTGAGAGGCTGTAGTTTTTTTTTTCGTACAAATTTATTTGGTCGAAAATTCAACTATATTTTGTGTTCGGTTTCACATTAAAATATGCGTGAATTTTACAAAATTTTGCGGCGTTAAAAATGTCTGAAAGATTAATATGATGTATAAGGAAGTTTTTGTGCAGACACCGCACGTGTAATTTAATTTAATACGCAAGTATGTTGTAATATTATAGTACTTATATATTAAACACGTATTTAATAAAATATTTACAATTAGTGAACTGTATATTATTCTTACAACATATACCTGTGAATTAAATTTAATATACGCGGTTGCTAAAAAAAAATCGATATGAAAATTATATTTATAATTTGTGTAAGCCATTATATTTCGAAATAATGAATTGAGAAGAGAAGTAATGAGTAAAATTCGCGTACTCGCTAAATTATATGAAGACATCTCTTTGATTGGTGTTAGGATAGGCGATATTTTTGTAGAACATTTATGATGCTCAAATTTACCTTGTGATTTGTGTAACAGATATACTAACAGAAATTAATTTAGAATATTCGACTCCGAAGTCACGAGACACTTTTTCGACAGAGCTTTCTCACGTTTCGACACCAACAGCGTGTTGTCCATTTTTTTTCTTATACTCTCTCACGGGTAGGTAAATATTTGAACGAGACTCGAGGAATTTTCTGCCCGTGGATTCGTCTTGAGTGTCGATTCTCTGGTCTTGTGTATGAGGCATTCCATATCAGTTTAATCACTAAAAAAAAATAAATTCCCGAGAAAATTCTAAAAATCAGATGATATCATTCCAACGGACACCAAATTTCAAATAAATTATTGTTTATTACATTTCACTAAAGAATAGTACATTACGATACGAGTGCGGAAAAAAATTTTCTCACGAGTGTGCGTTTCTCGCACCGTGTGGCATAAAACATTTATATCTCGAAAACGATTGACACTAACCACAATTAAAAAAAAAAAAAGAAAATCTGCATTTTTTATGGTCGATAAGAAAAACATATGTTGAAATTTAATTACAGAATTTTGAACGATTTTTATGGCATAATAAACAAACAAAAAAGAAAATGCATAATCGTAAAAACTAACAATCTCATTTTCATTGAAATCGTCCTTCGCCGCAGCATTTCTATCATCCATTAAAAAAAAACATATTTTCATGTTTTTAAATTGTGGACAGCGTGAATCGTTCTCGAGATTTGAATATTTGAGTGAAAAGTAGTAAGTAATTCAAAAGTCCATAAAAAAGACAGTATTTTTAAAAAATTTGGTGTCTCTGTTGAAATTATGTCATCTGATATTTAGAAGATTTTTGGGATTTTTTTTTTTTTTTTTTTTAAATGTATGAATTGATATGGAATGCCTCATATATAGCTACGTCAATTTCGCATTGCTAGAAGTCGCGCGGAGATGTTCGATGTTTGCCGCCGGTTACAATCGCAAACCCTCGCTAAGCTTTCTCTGGAAGGGCATCGGCTTCTATATCTCGCTCTGATACTACTTGTGCAGTTACATACTATTACTGCATAGATACGTATATGTATATGGAGCCGAGATCCTCGTCGTCCCGTAGATTTGCGATACCTCGAGGCTAAGTCACCCGTAGCCCATTTCGCGTTATCGACTCATCTTTCGCACAAGTACACTGCCTCTCGGGTTCACCACTTTGCCCAACATCGTGACACCCCGAGGGATCAAAGTGTTATAAATAACAAACCATCTCGCTGTATAAACTTTTCCCCCACACTGAAAAAAGAGTCATTAAAGGCAAAAACAGTTCGCGTGTGAGATACGAAAAACTAATCTTTTTCATTTAATCTCTATAGCTAATTTTAATAATAACATTTAACACTGAAACAATAATGAAAAAATGTTAATAGAATTTGATTCAGATGTGGATTATCCTAAAACAAGAATTGGGAACAAATTTGAGGGAAATCGGTCGAACGGTTTAGAATTTTATGGCATTTTCAATCTTTTGATCAATTTTACTCGCGCAGTTATAGCTTGCGCAAATTGCATATTCTCATAAATTTAAAAAACAAACGAAATGGTTCATTTACCTATTACATATTGATTAACAATCGTAGAAACCATTTGCAACATTTTTGTAATGATTTTTTTGCGTCCAATTGTTATAATGCGCTTGAAAAATTAAACTACATCGTTTGTTAACCATGTAGTTTAAAACGATAAAATGATAGTACTTAATTGAATCTACACTCATGTAGCTTAAATTATACCAAAATTGTTGTGATTATGTTCGGGCGAAGACAATTTTTTTTATCAATATTTTTCATGCACAAAAATTATTTTATTCCCGACCACGCTGTAAAGTCCACATTACATACCTGCGAGGCGGGTGGAAAGTGACCGATTATAACCCAGCGGGCAATAAAGTGAGGCAGCGGGCAATAAAGTGAGGCAGCGGGCAATAATGTAGTCACTTTCCACCCGCCTCGCAGGTATGCAATAAAAAACCCTCGCTCCGCTCGGGCTGCAAACCACACTCGATGATAAACACGCACTTTCCTCCCTTGTGGCATAATGTACTAATTCGGCCCTCTCGCTGCGGTGTTCTCCCTTGAAAGATATTCATAGCCCGACGCAACTAAGATAACTTGCTCTTGGAACCTGTTGATCGATAAACTCGACAAATAAAAAACAAGGCTGCAAAGTCGAACTTTGCAAATCGCTTCCTCATTTTTCCACTTTTGACGAAGGCACCTCTATGAGGAATAGATTTGGTTTCCTCATAGAGGAAGCTTCGTCAAAAGTGGAAAAATCAGGAAGCAATTTGTAAAGTTCGACTTTGCAGCCTCGTTTTACTTCTTTTTCACTAGAAAATAAAATATCCCGTAATTTGCGAGAGCTACTGCCCGACCGACATTTTTCAAAATTCCACCAAATTTTAACCGCTTAACCGATTTGCGTCAAATTTGTACTGGAACCCTGTTCTAGGGTCATACACATTGACTCACTCCATTAAAGTTTTATGCAAAAAATGTGGATTAGTTGCTTGAACCGTTCTGGAGTCATAGTATTTTTTTTTAATTACGAAAATACAAATTCCGACAAAATCTTAACTACATTAACGATTTCGGCTAAATTTAATATTAAACATCGACACATTTTATTTAACTTTTATGCAAAATTTTACATCAGACACTTGAACCGTTCTCGAGTTATAGCATTTTATAGAAAAATTGCGAAAATGCGAATTTCTATAAAATTTGAACTACTCTATCGATTTTGCCTAAATTTGGTATTAAACATTGACACACTCCATTTAAGATTTACGCAAAACTTTACATTAGTTACTTGAACCGTTCTCGAGTTATAGAATTTTCAAAAAAAATTCGAAAATTTCAAAATGCCGAACCGCTTTACCGATTTCATCTAAATTCAATATGAAACAACATTGGACGTATCTCCAGTTATGAAGAACTATTTAACTAAATCATCGAACTTTTACGAAAATTAGAGCGACCACGCCCTTTTTTCAACAAATTAAAAACTACATAAAATCTTAATGACTATATATATATATTTTGTCAAAAATCGCAACATTCAAAGGGAGACAAATACTCTACTTGCGTGCCAAATTTGAGCCTGATCGCTCAAACGGTTACTGAGTGAGAGGCGATAGAATTTTCGAAGCCCTGTACACACATACATACAGACATCTTTTTCTAAATCCCTTTTCTCGACGTTTTGGACCATTCTGAGTATACTGACATGAAAATCTGGAAAAAAAATTTTTTCACGAAATCAAAGCTTCCTGTATGAGGAAGCAATAAATAATACATTTTTGGTGAAACATGATTATTATCGTACTTTAATATCTGTGATCTTTCGTTCTGAGAAATCAAAAGTTTTAAACATCATGTAATACTCTAAAAATATTCTTACGTTCATCAATTAAAAAAAGTCTTTGGCTATTTAATAAATTCGAGATTAAATCCTCAGCCAGGAACGTTAAAAAAACACGGTAACTCAAAACGGAAACTGGCAATTCATTCTTCTTTCCAGTCCGTGAAATAGCAAGGAAAATTTATTTTCCAACAGCAAACACGCACATGGCTGAAGCTTATAAAATTTTCCGAGGATTTGCCCGAGAACGTATATGCGAATAGTCCGCGTGTGCAAACGTAGCCAAACAAACTAGAAAGCGAAATACATACCGGCTACCCTCCTCGCATGCATATTTTGTACGTATGCATCGACAATTCAAGCTGCGATGACAACTGCTCTCGTTAATTCGACGTCTTTCACGACAAATTCTACATGCGATTATCTTTCTATTTTCAAAGATTTTTTTTAAAGGCCAAATTTTTTTCAGATTCATTTTTTTTAAATAATAAGAGGCGTAGAAGTTTTTTAAAGATTTTTTTTAAAGGCTAGATTTTTTCAGATTTATTTTTTTTAAATAATAAGAGGCGTAGGAGTCCGTCTAATTTGAATTAATATGGATGGAAACATCCTTTGACATATTTGTAACTCTACGAAGAAAAAAAATCTACTATGAGGAGTTGATTTTACCGACTATAAGCTTTGGGGTTTTTACATTTTGTTCCATCTGTTTACATTGAATCTTGTTATAGCTAAATGAATCGCTAGAGCTGCCCTTTTATATAAATATCTTGTCGTTGTCTTACTATTCCTTTGACAATCTTTCGAATTCACTTCAGTGGATTTGACACTCGAGTGTCAATACACAATAGCTGTATAGAATATTTTGATCTTTTCTCTATTACCTCCTCGTTTTTCCAGAAGCTTTTTATTAGCGCCAACAAATTTTACAATGTTTCAACCATATTTAATTATAATCGTACAAAATACAACCTAAATAGACCTTTTTGTAATTTTAACGAAAATTTGTTGACCCTGATAAACTTTCACCATTTTAGCTTTCTCATAGAGTAATATTAATTTCTTACAAATTAAAACTTCGTTTTCAGGAAAAATATAAAAGTGTGAAATAAATTTCAGATTTCTTTTTGTCATTTTCGTTGCTTAATAAAAAACAAATCGTAAGTAATAAATTATGAAATTTAAAAAATAATAAAAGTATGAATAATAAAAAGAAGCGGCTATTACATTTTTAAATATTCTTTTAGCCTAACTAAATACAGTCTCGTTAATTCGTAATTCTTTTTGTTGGCATCTGACATTGCCGCGAAGGAATTGTTCTCCCATTGAGACAGACACGCAAATTAATTCGTGGGTGAATTTGTCCTTGGCAAGATGTACTCGGCGATAAAAAAACTAGACGATTGTATCATGCTATAGCTAGCGGTATCTTATAATATACGTATGCCACGTGTATCTAGATATCTATTGAGCTTTTGTATTTATGACGTAAGTGGTGGAAAACACGCGCCTCGTTCGACCTGCTCGTTCATTCGTGACATATTGTGATTTGTAGGGTAATAGTCCACAGTGAAACTACGAGCTCGCTTGTAAAGCCACATTCAAACCGAATGTGTTCCCTACTGCTTCGTCCTATTATTAACAACAGGATAGAAATGTGTTTCGTGAACGTTGGGTGCTTCGCAAACAAGACACGAAGCTATTGAGAAATCGACAGCAATGACATCTAGTGGATTCCTTTTCACTAATAAATTTCAGTCAACATAATGTATATTATTTTTTAGGAAACATTTTTGTAATAATATACTTTATGCCGACAAGTGCCTACTTCTGGCACTAATGCGATAAAGTTGTGTGCGAAAAGTATGATAAAGCCATGCGATACGAGAAGTGCATACTTCTCGCACTAGTGTGATAAAGTTGTGTGCGAAAAGTGCGATAAATCCACGCGGTACGAGAAGTGACTATTTCTCGCACTAGTGCTATAAAGTTGCGTACGAAAAGTGCGATAAATCCACGCGGTACGAGAAGTGACTATTTCTCGCACTAGTGTAATAAAGTTGTGTTCGAAAAGTACGATAAAGCCACGCGGTGCGAGAAGTGTCTACTTCTCACACTAGCGCTATAAAGTTGTGTGCGAGAAGTGGTTACTTCTCACACTAGTGCTATAAAGTTGTGTGCGAAAAGTGCGATAAAGACACGCGGTGCGAGAGGTGCCAACTTCTCACACTAGTGCTATTAAGTTGTGTGCAAAAAGTGCGATAAAGCCACGCGGTGCGAGAAGTACCTACTTCTCGCACTAGTGCGATAATAGTATATTACGATACAAGTGCGATCAAACTTATTTTTCTCAACTCGTGTGATTGCAACACTCGTATTCGGATTGTGCTGCAAACTCACACTCGTCAAGAAAAAGTTTGATCGCACTCGTATCGTAATATATACTAATTCTGTACTATCTGCGTCTAAAATTCGACTTTTTGTGCCTCCGATCTAACAGCAACAGGGCATTGTTGTGCTGTTTGTTATTTCTATTATCCCATTACGACAATATTGGTGAAAAAAATACTTTGGACAAACCGGCTAAATCGTTAGTATTTTATAGTAAGTGCAAATATAAGTTTGCATTGCTTCTAGACCTTAATTATACGTTTTTTTTTTCATTTCATATACATATTGAAAATTACACTTTTCAACAATTTTGCATCACAATTGCATTTTTGCTAACCGAATTGCCTAAAAAAGCAGATTTTCTTGCATATTTGATTCTATTTCGTTTTCCTACAAAACTGCTCTCTGTCAGCATATAAAGTTTGAAACACGATGTCATTTTTCAAAGTTTTACCGAAATTTCTATTGATTGGGATGATTTTTCAATGAGTTTTCACGAGAAAAAACGAACATTAAAAGATGCTCAGTAAATTAATTATTGAGTTATAACTTATAACATTTTTTTTCGATAGGCGAGTGAAGAGAAAATTGATTTATAAACTAAACGCTTTGGATAAATTGATTCTTATGTATTAAAAAGAGCAAATATTATTACACTTGACGAGTTTATTTTTAATTAAATGCTTTGATTAATTATTCATGGAAAAAAAGTTAATTCCATGCGATAAATTGGTGGGTAGAATGTTTGAGAGATGAGTTTCGAGACAGCCTACTAAGCTAAAGGATCTTAGCAAAGTCCTCGACGAAAGCTCGCTGAAAATCGACCCCTACTGAAAGAAGAGCTCTCTTATTCACTCTCATCCAAAACTCAAGAGCCACAACCACTCGAATTCTTAGTTCTGAAGACTGACAAATACGTAATCAATATAGCGACAAGCATAACTTATACTTTTTCAGATAAATGCCACTAGGATCTCTTTCCTAAATAATGATCGCTATAGAATATTTTTTTAAAAACAAACATTTAATTTCCTACCATTTATAACAACTTGTTGAAACTAATATTTGTTTTAGGAATGCAAATATTATCATTTTAGCGACAATATTTTTGCTCAATATAACATAATGTAGATATTAATGAGCACCTTTCCCTACTTTAAAATATATACTTTTATTTTATCTCTTCACGTAATATATTTATTATTAAATATTTTTTAAACTTTATTTTAATTTTTTTGTAATTTCTTTTAAAAAATGTGCTTAAAGTACATACAATTATAAAGAAAGTCACTTTCATTAAACAAATAATAGGAAAAATAAACGAAAAGTGCGTGCTTGAAAGTGGCGCTAAGTTAAAAACTGATGAGAAATTTACATTAGCCAAAGGAGCAGCGATTGAGTATCGGTTCGCTATGTGCTTTTGAGAAAATGAAGCTTAATTCTAGCGACCGTGCAACAGTCGAACTCGAATAAGCAACAGCAAAGGAGAAAAGTTCTGGACTACCTGAAGAAATCTCATTACCGTCAATACCGAAAGTCCTTGATTCAGAATTTTCTGAGCCTGTATCCATGACATTATTGCACATAAAATCAATAGTATCCAATAAGATCCATAAGAAAAATGTAATTAACTAATTCTTAAATATTTGATGGAATCAACTTATTTACAGTTAAAATCAAAACTGTACAGTAAAAAAATTAATGAACCTTTACAATTTAAAAAAAAAAACGCTGCAAATTATATTTGCACATCGCTTTCTCATCAGCTCTGTTTGATGGAAAATACGCTTGTATCACTTTTTGGCCTCCTCAAGAAGCTTTGCTTTACGATTACTTTTATCAGAAGTATGCGGCTGGTGTAAGAAAACATATATGATAAATTTCAGTTTCATATTTCAACCTGTCTCTAAATTATGAAGGTTCATCATTTTTTTTTCAGATTTTTTAGCAGAGAATTTTAATTGTTAGCAAACTTAAGTCTAGCTGTGATGGAACATAGAATTCGTCAAATTTTCCCTCGTAGGATTCGGATGATGGATTGCATTTAATTCACGAGAAAAGTCAAGAGTTCCATCAAGAATTGAACCCAAACCATTTTCATTCGATTACTGAATTTGAAACAATCCTGGGAGCTAGAGCGCGCACAGAGATTTTTGAAAAAAATTCAAAATCGTGTGGAAACAAGAGAACTGCATGGATATTGCCAAAAATTTGATCTCGATCGAGCACACACACAGACATAGATCCGGACATTTTTTCTAAATGTGATTTCTCGAAGTTTTGGAACATTCTGAACACGTTTACATGAAAATCTCAAAAACTTTTTCTTTTTACGAAAACAAAGCTTCTTGAGGAAGCAAAAAGTAGTCATGCCAAAAGTTCGATAATAAATGGGGAGCGACTTAAATGTGTTTGACGCAAAATCGTGACACTGGATTCTTTTCTAATTAGCTAACACACGATAGTCGAACTAATATGTTTCTTACCGGAATACATGCCGTAGATTAGTTAAATTAGCTCCAAACTGCTCCCCAGTCGACGCTTCCCAAATTGGATACATTGTCGATACACTAAATCCGTCGATTCATGTCCACAAGGACCAATCTGTTGCCATGATACTGCACAGGGTAGATGTAACGATTGTGTCCACGTCAAGAGAAGTTGCATGGGAATGGTTACTGCACCATTGTGACAATTTCGATTTATGCTGGTGTTCTGATGATTTTGTTTCCTCATAGAGAAAGCCTTGTTTTCATGAAAAAATTGTGACTCAAATCGTTGAAGATCCTTCATGGACCAGAAAGCTCTTTCAGAGCATTTTTTTTGCATAATATATAAAACAAAATAAATACGTTCATTTCACTAGGTGCGTTAAAACCCCATTCCACACCTTGGGAAGTAAAATTTTGTACGATACCAGTGCGAATTTTTTTTTTCTTTACTCGTGTGATTGGAATACTCGCCTTTAGCTGGTGCTGCAAAGTCACATTCGTCAGAAACATCAGTTTTATCGCACTAGTATCAAAATGTATATTAATCTGTATACTACCTACATCGAAAAGTCGATTTTTCGTGCCTCTGATCTAACTGCAAAAAGAGACTTTCTGTAGCATTTTTATGCCCTAGTGCGTAAAAGCTTTTGAATTTATCACTTGTTAGGAATTCCCGTTTTACGCGCTTGTCACACGAAAAAGGAATTCTTTAAAAATCCCAATTTCCAATTTCAATCATTATTTTGTAGCTTCATTATATTTTTTTAATTGCGGATAATTTTTTTCTTTTCTTATCGGTGAATTGAGACTGAAAATAAGCTCTCGGATAGAGTTTTTAATTGAATAAACTAGAATCGAGACATCTTGTATTGAAAGAAGGACGACTTGTAAAATCACAATATCTCGAAGATGAGCATCAGCAAAAGGGCAGTAAAAAAAACTTTTAAAAAATGAGGCAACTCTCTGAACCCATGTGAACGTTTGAACGTTTCCCTAAAAAATAACAATGTCAAATAGTCTCAAAATTGTTTTGCCTCATCATATATTTTTCTAATATACATCAGGAGTAAAATATAAATCAGTGAGGCACGTAATCGTTTTAATTCACCGCGCGATCTGGTGAAGTCATAATTGGCTGTGGTTGTGAAAATCGCACACCAGAGACCAATCGTTGTTCGTAAGAAGAAACTCTTGCACTCCCTAGAAAGCAGAGTTGCTGAGACAGAAGACCTGTAGGCTCCTAAAAGAAGAAGGGCGTTAAGCGAAATGCGTGAGATCGCGTTTCCGAGGTAACACTCGAAATCATTCTCCAGGGGCCGAAAAGATCAGGGTAATAAAAGTCTTGGAAACCTATCTACCAGGGTTTCCGATCCAGACACGCTGGTAGATGCTCGGTCGGTGAGGCCATATGGGAGGTCAAGGATCAACGAGGGAAAAGAGGAATATACTATATAGCATACACGTGTACATATACAACTCCAACGTAAAATGAAAAAGGCAAATGCAGCATCCTATCTCCACGATATCTCCAGAGAAATCAATCGATTATTCTGTGATCGAAACCGACTGGAGTAAAACAGTCTCGTAATATGTACAATTTTACTACGCAAAGGAAGAAATAGAGCGAAAGATAAATGCTGCAGAGACTCGAGAAAAATATAAATAACTGTGGTTTTCCACGAGAATCCCAAATGAACTCCCGGGGAAATTGCTGTAAGCGGAATATCTCCCGTCGAACTGGCTGGAAATTCCAAGGGTAAATTCTTCAGCAGTCTCGACTAACATTCCAGGAAGCAAGTAAATCGAAATAATTATTGGCATAGCCGATGAGCCTATATGTTTATTTCTATAGCTTTCTGTGCTTACACAGCCTCGACTGCCATCTAAAGTGCTATGTGTGTTATTCACCGATAAGAGTTACAATAGACTATGAGAAGAAGAAAAAAAAGGTTCTTCGGGGAGTTAAAGTAGTCCTTGGGGCAAATATAAATCAAGCGAAGCAGTTTTTCACTGATAAAGTGGGAATAAAGAAAGTGAATAAACATATTATAGCATCGAAAATATTTACAGACAAGCGTATTATGAATTTAGAGTCTCAAGCACGTATTTATTTTTTTACACTGTTAAAAATCGGATGATAAAAATCACGCCTATACCGTGTTCATAAAGTCCACGCCGTGTCAATGGCAATAATAAAAGAACTCAAGGAAAAATATTCTTTAAATTTTTTGTAATATACACAACAAAATATCAATGGAAATTAAAAAAATGGAAAAATAAATTATTAGCAAAGCGTAGATAAAAAAATAAGGACTGTGCAACACGATTTTAATTTTCGAATTTCCGAATTTATTGGATATGATGTCGAGTGTTAACTTTATATTAATGCAGATATATTAATATTTGAGATATTTTGGCGGGATTTTTTTATCGTGTAATCGTCAATGGCCGACGTTCAACAGCTGGTGGAAATTTGCATTATAACCTCAAAACATTTAACACATTTTAATTGAAAATACGTCAATGAAATTCATTTATATTTATCGTCTTTTTATTCGTGCCATAATTCTGCATTGACTGCTCATAATATTAGTGATTTTCTTCTACTTAACTCGGACATATATGAGATAAAAGTTTTGAGGTGGCAGCCGAATAACTTTAACGCACTCACTTGTATCAGTTTAACACTTTAAAACGTGTTACTAACAACACTGAATAAATCAACGCCAGTCATAAAAATTCTTCAATCAAGATCAAGAAAAGAGGTAAATCAACTTATACGATTTTGACAAAATCACCGATGGAGACTATACGAAGTGTCTATGAATTTAACCATGTTATAATATGTTTTTTTTTTATCTAAATAACGGAATAATCCATTTTTAAAATGATCTATTATTATATTCAAACAGTGATATTTTGAAAATGATTATTGATCCAGAACACTAAAAAAATAATTTAATTAAGTAACTCAAAATCCCATTTCGTGGATTGTCGGAAATATTTTTTCGACAGCATTGTTCGACAGCGTCGACGATGTAATTTCCTCAAATTTTATAAGTAAAAAAAAAAATTATGATTTGTTAATGCGATTACAAATCATTCAAAAGTGACAGCAATTTTTTTTATTCACAATAAAATTTGATTTTTAAAATTGGCACTCTTGCAATCAACGATACTAATTTTTTAAATTATATTCAGCATACAAACCAGTACTTTGAGCAATGCTGGATTTATATAATCAATATTTATATAGAACTATTTTTTTTACTGTGCATAAAGCAATGATGTCATAAACTGTTTAAGAATTTTATTAGGCCAAATTCTACTGAATCGATCTTATTAAAATTCAATATATTTCGGTTTTAATTAATTTTATTATATATTTGTATACATAACAATCCTGAGGTAATTAATTAAATTGACATTAATTAATATATCATTGATTACACAATTAAAACTAGATCGTATATGCTGTGGATATAAAATAGTGATACGTTTTAAATGTACTGAAATACAATTGACTAGTGGGATTGATAAAACTTTATTGAAATTCTCTCGGAGGAAATAAAGGACATCAATGTACGGTAATGTTTCTGGTGAGCGAAATAGAGGAAAATTGTACATATTTCCTTCTCGCTTCCACTCATTGAATGCACGTGGCTTAATGCGCCTATATTCCTGTAGTGTAGATTCAGCCTTAAACGTAGCCACTTTAATTATGTACTTTGCGAATTGATGTCCGTTGTAGCGCACAGGGTCGTAACCCTGGCATAGCCACTACGTATTTCAGAGGTGCCGGGGCTGCTTCCGGTTATCCGGGCACGAATAGAAAGAGAGGGATGAGCCATTCCGTACAATGTGGGCCACCTCTGTTTAGAGATGTCACAAAAAATCTTTATAATTTATTTTAGGGCGATGTGGAATATCTCGAATATATTGAAATTATTTTCGATTTTTTAATCTCATGTGTTTCACTCAAAATTAAATACTGATTTTTTATTTTAGTGCTTTTTCGATACACTGTATATAAAAAAAAGATTAACTGTACCAACAAAATGTTCGAACATAAAGTGTAAATATTTCAATGTAGTTTCTACTAAAAAAAAAAATGTTCATATAACTGGGCAAAATAAATTTCATGCATTTTTTTAGGAGAACAAAGTTAAAAAATCATTTTCGTTGGAATGGACCTTTTTGTCTTTGCTCCAAATTTATGATTTTTTCTTTCTTTTCGGTTTTATTTATCATTACATTTATAATTTTATGAATAACAATTTTTTTTTAAATTATTTATTTACATATAAATTTCAATAATAATAATTTTAATGTCTTGTAGAAATGTTCATGATCGAAATATAAAGAAATTCAATTTTAAGTATCATTTCAAATAAGCGTGCAATTAAAATCATAAATATAAAAATAACTATGACCGGGATATAAATGTTTTAAAAGTATGGCACGGTAAATAAATTAGCAGGAAAAAATAAATACACGTACATAATTAGAGCATTTGATATATTATTTCAATCACCTTGTTTTGTGATAAGTCGTTTCTTTTAATAATAATCTTAGAATTTCTAATAATTCTTTATATAATTTAAGAAAACAGATATTAAATTACAATGAATAAATAGATATAAATATAAGATTACAAATTAATTTAAATTATCATTATAAAATTTCAATTATATAAATAAAAATGCATTCATTACACTTCATACAATTTTAGAATTTTAGATACTCTTTAAATCAATTGATTTTGTGTCAGTTATAAGAGATAACAATATAATATTTAAATACACATTTATATATATTTAGCCTTCCTCTCCAGAATTATTATAAAGTTGCGATTATAAATTTTATTGTATAAATATTTTGTATATCAAAAAAATGATCTCATCTTCTATGATGATCTTGAAGAACATTTTGCCAACACGTGGCACACCAAATATCGACGATTTATAAAGATAAAAAAATTTGATAAATTTAATAAATTTAATATATTTATAAAGATACATTTTTTTATCTTTATAAATCGTATATTACATTTGAATTAACGTATTTCAAATAATATATGTAAATATTAAAAATGATTTTCTTTAATAATTATACTCGATTATATAGAAAAAAGATGAGAAATATAAACTCGCGTATATTGACAATGTGTGTCACGTTACGCGGACCGGAGAGAAAAGAGCGAGAATCCTTTTAGAGGATAAATCGTGAGCCTCGATTCAATACCGTGCTCGATGTACGTAATGCATTATACAGATTCCCATCTATTGCGACGAATTTTCTCTCGCGCTTAAATTTGTATACTGAAATTTCTTACAACAAAACAAAAAAAAAATTGTCGCGGTGGTAAATACATATCTTTCACAGGTTTAGTCGGATTAATCGATAAAAAAAATTAAATATCGATCAATTAAATATTTTTTTGGATTACCATTTCTATTTTTCTTTTCATTTTCATTTACATTAATTACATCTTTTTTAATGTGTATATTAGATTTTGTTAAGATGCTGGACTTATTATGTACTTTTTAATTTTTTAGATCTTTACGGATCTAAAAAAAATGGAAGTTTTTTTTATGACAATTCGAAACAGGAGATATGGCCCATTTCACGCGGCATGCCTCAAATATCCCCCGTGGGCTATGTGTGTCGGTAAAAGGATCATCGCCACTCGTAAATCTAAGCTCCTGCTCCGCTACGCTTAATTCTCTGAGCCCCGCAACTTTGGGCACTAGCATTCACGTTTGATAGTTTCAATATGTGCTTAAAATCAATTTTCCAACCAGTCTACGTAATCAGCAATTTTCTTCAGGAATGGACATTGCTTCATATGAGGATAAATATATGAATACCATTCGTGCTACAAATTCGAACTATTTTTTTCGTCCTCACAAAATAAATTTCGTGGCTTCTCTTTTATTAAAGAAAAATGTTCTGGAATTGCACACATCAAAATGATAATTCTAAATGTAAATAATAATGGAAAATCGAAATTTTTTTTGCATGCCAGATTCTATTTTTTTTGTTACCTTAAAATGAACAAATAAAAATTTGTGTATAACAAAATCGGCCAAATTAACTTAACGGGGATTGTTATTTTGAAAACAGGCAATTCGATTTTACAGAAAGATTTTTTTACTGCGTATGAAACAAAAATTAGAAAAAATATCAACAACTTAGAACACAAGCTGAGCGATACGACATCTCGTGGTGAATTTTGTACTAGTTCATTGGATTCCAATGTGCGTTTCTATTGGCCCATAGACTTCTGGAGGGGATATAAATCTGCATATCACATTTGTTCAATTGCATTCATCACGTTACCGTTACTTGAATTTTCAAAACTTGCAATGAAGTGTTTAAAATAACTAGCAACATGCCCTCTATATTATTTTTTTTTGCAGATTTTTTGTAGACTTTTTGCAGATTCTAAATTAATTTAAGTATGTAAGCTTATAGCTGTTCAATGTCGTGAAGTGAGCCGCAGAAACGACGCTCGTGATTGGCCCTAATAGCGGCTTCAGTATTCGATATTTCGAGTTTCGATGGATCATGTCTTTTTTAATAGAGGAAGAGAGGATTTAAGAGAGGAATACAGGAGTTGCTAATCTTTTAAAACCATATATCAACGTGAAAATGTGAAGTTCACCTTAACTGATATTAAAAGAAACTGACGTTAAAGTAAGATGAAAAAGAAAGGCATTAAAATAAAGAACCGTATCGCCCATTTCTCAACTCGAGTATCCCTAAGAAATAATTCTCTGTTTCATAGCCTGGCGATGAGACTCTTGGGACTCATTGTTATAAGCAACAGCAGGCAGTAGAGCTGGTAGAGCCTGGTCGGAGGGTTGGAGGGGTTGATAAAACAAACGAGAAACCGGAAGGTACCATACTATGGCGTATATACGTAAGCGTGTGTTTCCTACAGTGATTTTATTGTTTCAAGCTTCGTAGTGTGAGGAAGGGAAGAGAACGTATAACGTCGAGAGAAAAAAAAGAGGACTCTCCAGGCGTAACCCTGGGGGAGATTGGATGTTAGGTTCAGGGGCAATATGGACGGCTGTTAAATATGACCATTCATAATATCTTTTTTTACTGCGGAGCCAGGTGCCGACGACATTTAGCACACATTTAGTTTGTATAAGAAAACAGTTAAATAGACGCGCATGTTTCATCGAAATGGTGGAGAAAGTCTAATATATGCTTTTTCAAATTGGATTTTGGTGTTTTTTTACTTGGTATTTTTTTTTATCGATTGGACCTTTTTTGTTGTACAGCTAAAAAAAAATTGTTTAAAACATTATAGTGTATGACTTTTTTCCGGAAAGTGGGCGTTAATTGTTTCAAAAAATTAATATCTCATGTGATTGGTATTCGGAAAAAATCGGCAGCTGGATAAATCGGCGGAGTAAAAAATCGGCAGCTGGATAAATCGGCCGTGTAAAAAATCGGCAGCTGGATAAATTGGCCGGTGGAAAAATCGGTCGATAGAAAAATCGGCCGATGGAAAAGTTAGCCGGCGGAAAATTCGGCCGATGGAAAAGTTAGCCGACGGAAAATTCGGCCGATAGAAAAATCGGTCGGTGGAAAAATCGGCCGATGGAAGAGTTAGCCAATCTATCTAAGAGACGACCTAAAAGAAGAAAACAAATAAAAATGTTTTAAATATTTTTTTTATTATATTTTTTATTTCTAAGTAACCGGACGACCCCACGTGCTATATTTTCGATGTAAACGAATAAATATGTTGTCAGAGGGGCGGGGGGGGGGGCTAAGCCCTTCGCCAGGGTGTTGGAGGGCGGAGCCCCCCCCATCTACTACATATTTTTTTAAATTGTTACAAAATATTAATTTCAGACAAATAATATACAGTTATACATCCGGATGCATTTTTTTAAACGATTTTTTCGTATTATACGGACGAGTAATCGTATATTGTTCGGCCGGGTACGTATTCAACGATTCTCGAGAAGGCTTTATGTATTCAAAATGTTCTAAAATCGTACTGCATCAATATATTTTACTGAATATTGTCGTCAGTCACGAAATCGGATGATCTTTCCACCGGCCGATTTTTCATTGGCCGATTTTTTCCGGCCGATTTTTCAACGCGCCGATTTTTTCCGGCCGATTTTTCAACGCGCCGATTTTTCAACGGCCGATTTTTCCGGGCTCCATGTGATTATGCTTTTAGGACGTATTTTCCAAATACTTATAAAATAGTAAATTATTATTGGTTATAAACAGTTGGAAATTTAAACAATTTCTTCCCCAGATGTCGGTATTTTTCTTCTTCGTAATTTCATAAAATTGTTAGTATTTGCAAAATATTTCAGACAAAAAAAGGTGTTTTTTTTAATCCGTAAGGAAAATTGAATAAAAAATATTCTGATCATGGAAAAAAGTGCTAATGGGTTCGCATATATAAAAAAATATAGGAAGATATTAATTTTCTATTGTAGTCAATATAATTTTATTCAAAAACCGCATCAGACTTTGTTTTTATCGAGAAGATTGTACTCACGGACAATATGTACGTCGCGCTATCGAAACTCCGCAATTTTTAAAGGCACCCTAAATCCAAAGAGTTCAGAGTTCCAAAGCCCCGAAGGTTTTGTACCTGTGATCATCTCGAATTCGGTTAGCAAGCAACCCTCTTAATATAACTACGCATCCGACCCTTCTCAACTGCAGATAAGAATGATAAATAAAAAAATCTTTTAGTTGATAAGGCTGATAAGAACGAAGTAAGTATGTCAAAGGAAGAAAAGTTGAAGAAGAGGGTTGATTTACCAAGGAAAAACGACGATATATATTCATATATTAAACCTTAAGAATAAAACGATAAAACGGTAAGCCGTATAAAACGTCGTTGTTGAATATTTCGGAAAATCAAATTACAAGCAGCGGATCATTGTGGAAGTATGATGAAGGGGAGAATAAGTATTGTGGGGGCGAAGAAAAAAAAAGATGAGAACAAGGGATGAGAAGGAACTCTGGGCGTCGGATTATTCAATTCCAAAGGTTGTTCGCTCGGCTCAAGTCAATTAGCCTCTTCTATAACGTAATCAAGTAATCAAGCAACCCAGGAAATGCGAGACTAAAGTGTCTCTCACTATTGCTCTTTACTAATGATTACACTGATTACCAATCGATTACAGTGTGGAAAGGTGCATTTATCTTCTTTACGACTCTCTCGTCGTGTTTCTGATCGACTTTAAGTCAGAGGCCTCTTTACTGTGTCGAAAAAAAAATGTTCTCCATTTTTTTTTTGCAACAAAATATTTGAGATATATCTGCACTCTTGAAAAATACAGTTTTTTATACTTACATACAGATACAAAAAAAAATTAAAAGATGCAATCTTGTACGAATAACTTTCTTTAGGATGCATCACTATTTGTCAATTTTTTCCTGAATTTTTAGATTAAAATTGAAGAAAAATTTTTTTAAATATCTGTTTTACGAAGAATCAGCAAAATTGTGGTCTAGTAAGTTGATTCAAAGTCAACACCAACAAAATATGATCGCATATAAATGATCGAAAGCTGGTATGGAATGTCGAACAAAAAAAAAACATTAACCATCACATCTTTTCATTTTTATAGTACGATATTTTTTCAATTAAAGAATAAAATTAGAATCAGGTGGTTGATTATCTCGTAGAACATTTTTTTAAAAAGCCACGCAATTTTTTATTTTATTTTTTTTGGCATATATTTATGCACCCAAAAAAAATCGATGGAGGTATACCAAAATCCCATGCAATTTAAGTGGCAAACTTGAGTCCTCTAGATGGAGGGTTTAATCTTGAAATAAAATTATGAAATTTTCAGAGTATTTTCTTTAATACATTTGGAGACGATTTGGGAGGCGCCCGTAACAAAATTTGTTCGGACCCTAAAGATAATAAAACACTCATACGGACATTTTTTCTAAACCATCTTTCTCGATGTTTTAGGTGATTCTGAGTACAATGACATAAAAATCTCGATTTTTTTTTCATGATAACAAATTTTTCTCTACGAGGAAGTAATACTCTACTCCAGAATATTTATAAATTCTTTCAAGTAAAGAATAAAATTAGAATCAGGTGGTTGATTATCTCGTAGAATTTTTTTTAAAAAGTCACGCTATTTTTTGGCATATATTTATGCACCCAAAAAAATCGATGGAAGTATAGCAAAATCCCATGCAATTTAAGTGGTAAAATTGAGTCCTCTAGATGGAGGATTTAATCTTGAAATAGAATTATGAAATTTTGAGAGTATTTTCTTTAATACATTTGGAGACGATTTGGGAGGCGCCCGTGACAAAATTTGTTGGGACCCTAAAAATAATAAAACACTCATACGGACATTTTTTCTAAACCATCTTTCTCGACGTTTTAGGTGATTCTGAGTAAAATGACATGAAAATCTCGATTTTTTTTTCATGATAACAAAGCCATCTCTACGAGGAAGTAATACTCTACTCCAGAATATTCATAAATGGATATCCTAAGCTTAGTGAGAAATTTCTATGCCTGATTCTTGCAAATAAAGTCTAAACGGAAATTCCAAATTGAAAATCGATGTTCGACACACCATTGCGTAAATCGCAAGAGTTTCTTCACCGTCTTTGCAAATAGACAGCAGTGTGAGTATGTGTGCGTGTGTGTGTGTGTAACGCACGCGTCGAAAATTAATTAAGCGTCGTTGGGCGCTCAATGTCTCAGGAGTGAGGCGGGAAAATCTTTTGCTGTCAATTTCCTGTTTGTAACGTACAGGATGAGGTGCACGTCAAGAGGATGTTCGGCACAGGACGAGAAGGCGAGATACCATGAATTAATTTGACGTAGTATACATATATCGACTCTTGGTATAGACTATAGTCGCATACAGCCGGCTTGGTAATTTCACGCAAACGCTCGTCCATTCGTCTTGCATTCCTGTAGCTACGGACCGTCGCCTCTTATTCATGATGCGAATTTCCTTCATGTTCTGTCACTCTTAGCGAAACCTAAAGCAACACTATACCAGAATGTATTTAAGGAACTTCACTTTTAGTATACCCAGAAAGTATTAATTGTTCTACCAAGGAATTGAAATCGAAAATCGAAATTTTTATAATCCATAAATCGTTATTCTGTAACTTTAATTAAAATTTTTTATCGAAACGAAGATCAGACTCCAAAAATCAAATCGATATATTGATATTTACAAATCACTTATGAGCCCCGAAGTTTTCAGTCGAGACCTTTCCAAATAGAAAAATTTATATTTTTTACATATTACAGAAGATAAATTTCTGTAGAAATATTTTTCCTGCGTTAAATTAATGAAATTTTAGTTACGAAAAAGAAATGGAAGAAAATGGACTTCGCGATATTCGACGCAGACTGAAAAATTTAGAACTGGAGCAGCAACCTATAGATATTAATACATCAATCCAATTTTTGAAACCTGAACTTCATTTCGATGAAATTTTCAAATTGAAAATAACAGAATAATGATTTATCGATTTGAAAAATTCTGATTTCTATCGAGATCGAAATTTTCAATCGCTTCGAGCGATCTCCGTACGTTTTTTTTCTTTTCACTTCAGGATCGTTATTTTAGGCCTATATGAACTCAATCCCTGAAGAAAAGCTAAAAGAAAAATAATTGAGTTATTTTGGGCCAACCTTGGTACATACATGCTTTGTCATTATTTCCCATTTTTTTGCACAGCTTCAACTACGAGAAAGCCCAAATAGTGCTGGTTTTTTGGAAAATAGGAAATAATAAGGAAGCAACGTGGAAACTACCATTTTGCAAGCTTATTAGCTCTTTAGTAGAATTTATAGAATTTACAAAGTTCATCAAATTTGTAAAGCTAGACAAAAAAAAGGGTCCAAATGAATTTGCATTTTCCTTCCTCGTTGTTCAAGATTGCCCGTAGAGCATTGCTCGATGAAGTACATTGGTTTGTGTTTGGCGTCCTCATAGAGGAAGCTTTGTAAATTATAAATATCAACAAAATGTTCTTTATGAGAAAGCAAAACGAGTAATTTTTTGTTGTAAAAGCGTTCCAAAGACTAATCCGTTCATAGTCCAGTCACATAGAAACGTTTATTGATCATCGAATAACTTCTTCACTCCTCGAAATAATAAACCAGCTGTGCAACGCAAACACACTTTTTTTTGAAGATATAAAAATGTCGTACCAACTGGATTTTTCAACCAATCCTCACCAAATTCTAAAACACACATTTTTTTATGTTAGTCTACCACTGGAGAACATTGTAGCCCGAGAACTCAAAATTTGTGAAAGCTAGAGAGCAAACACACGTTTTTTCAGTAAATAAAAAGAAAATCCTCGCCAAATCTTCATCTGTTGACCGATTCTCACCAAATTTGGTACCGAAAGTTGTTCGATCTTAGTCCACTTGTCTGAGAAATTTCAACCCGACACCTTGAAATTTCCGGCAGCTATAACGCAAACACACTTTTTTTTTTAAATTCAAAATGTCATAAAAATTGTATTCTTTAACCGATCCTCATCATATTCGAACTCATCCATCTCATTTCCAACTCATTTTAGGAAATTCTGAACACGTTTTCATAACAATCTCGAAAAAACAAAATTTCACCATAACAAAGTTTCCTCCTATGAGGAAGCAAAAAATTATATTTTTGGCTTTACACTTAAAAAACAGCTTCTAAGTACAGAGATACGAAAAATTAATTTCATGGTAATTATGCGAATATCGCTAATATTATGAAGTATCATTGACAGCCCATTAAATACTAAAATTTCATCGCAACTTTTGGTCCCCTTTACTTCCTGACCTCGAGCACAATTTCCCAGGCGTCGAAGGCCACGCACGTTTAATTTATAGTCCAACGAATAATGCAACGGCTGTGAGGAACCAGAGGGCGACGATCGAATAGAGAAGAGAATGGGGAAGGGTGGATGGAAGGTGAAGAGCTGCACAAAACGTCCCTCTATATGTAGCAGGATCACGAAGGTTGATAGCCCAGGAGACCATATCAACGATACGACCACGAGAGGAGCCACGAGACCATCGGAAAGCTCTCGCCCTAGTCCACGTCTGTTGCAAGCTGAAAAGACACGCTGACATCAGAGAACGAATCTCCACACGCTCGAGGCCCTTTGAAAAGGTCGACAGTCCTGTCCGCCTGCCTCGTGGAATTTATGACTCTCCAGCTAGAATAATGCATCCCCTTAACGCCTGACGTATAAACAGTAGTATAGTACATATATACACAGACAGGACACGTCAACGTTAAAAGATGAAACGAAAAGAAAACAAAAGAGCGTTGAAAAAAAAAAAATGTTGGAAATTGCACCTTGCTTCCTCATCCTTTTAAAATCTGAAATTCACAGACTTCATTATGAGAAAGTATGCTCTGCTTCACATAAGGAGAGGGAGTCGGATCAAATTTACGGATAATCAAAGACTAATATCTCATTTAAGTGACCGCTAGTATTTTATGAGTAAAAAAAATGGACGAGGTGGAATGAGCATGCGGGTAATGCCGGTCACTTACGATGATTTTTTTTCATTTTTATCTTCACAGTTTGGAGTAGATCAAATATTCCCAAACAATTTTCAGTTAAGCTTAAGGTGTGGCACTATGGCATGAAAATTTCGATTTTTACCGAAATCCAAAACCATTCTGGCTTGAGAGGTTTTTTTTTTTTTTTTTTTTTTTGTAAAAATTGGTAAAGATATAATTTATTTAAGAATACGATTTTTTAAATAACCATTCAAACCTATGGCTTTGCTCCAACTTTAGGTGTATTTCAAATCGTCACTCATATTTAATTCACTCATAATGAATAGTTTCAAGCACAATCTAGAATTATTGGATAATATTTGGCCTATAGTGGTGCGCTTTGAATAGTGTGCAAAGGGTAAAAACAAAAAAACACAAATTTTACGTGACCACCATTACCCACATGCTTTGAATATCCGAAAATTTATCTAGACTCCCTCGCCTTAAATACACAGTAAAAAAATTATTCGGTAAAATGAGTATATTTATAAATAAAAGTAGTGTTTGTTACTTTGAAAACATCTTTTTACATTGCGGATTTTTTTTGTTAAATTTGTAATGTCACGAAAAAAAATGTATGTATTTTGCAAATTTACAAAAAAAAAAAGTGTCAAATTAGAAGTTACAAAAAAGGTAAATTCTACAATTGTTTGTTTCTTTTTGTAAAAAAAAAAAACTAAATATTTTGCAAATTGAAAATACACATTTTCACAATTTTCATTTTTATTCTTTAAATGTAAAGCTACAAAACTTACAAACTTATTGTTGCTTAAAACTTTTGTGTTAAAGTACAAAAATGTGTGTCTTATTTTTTCGTACGATATGTCAGAAAAAAATGTCGAGATCTATCGTCTCTCGAGCCTTTTCATTTCGCTACTTTCCCTTGACAATCTTTTTCGTTGAGAGCACAAAATCAGCAATATCTCTCACAGCTTGGTCGACTTTTGCGTGATCGACAGCGATTTATACGTGTGGCAGTTTCGCAGATCCGTCAATGGAAAGAAAACGACGTTTTTATCCATTTTCTCTGTTCGCCACTTTTTTTTTTCATGATATTTCTTCGCGGCTCTCGGCGTAGATGACGCGGTGAAGCCTAAGGTTTTTACTCATTTGAGACAGCAGGCTATAAAATTGAATGCCACGCTTCGAGGAGAAAGATATTGCGTCTTACGGATAGTTCAACATCGATTTTTATATTCGCTTTCGAAGTAGCCAGCATATTTGCTGAAATAGAGCATACGTGGCAAATCAATCGGGTTGGGCTAAAATCGCCCCTCGTAAATTGTCTTACATTCCCTTTAGATGTATCTTTTTTCTTCTCATCGTATATGATTCTTAGATAATTCTAGATATACTTTCTTTCACATCGACCACTTTTCATGTGGCATCTGGATTTATATGTTCGCGATGCCGAGAAGCACATGGAAGATATATTGAAAGACTTATTGGATAGGGGAAGAAAAAGTCGATGGAGCCAACTGGCTTTGTATTGCTCAAAGCAGATTTAATGAATATGTACATGTAGATAATTTATTGTTATAATTTTGTGATTTATTAGCACTTCTTATACAGCTACTATATGAATTTTTTTTATTTTCCTATGCCCCGTTTTATCTCTCTATATTATATAAAGAACTCGCCGCTGCCGACGTGTCAAGAATCGAGCCTCTACCTCAGGCCCGAATTCTTTTAAGTCCCTCAAGAATCGAAGCGTTCGATCGATAAATTTTTGCTTAAAATGGTCACCGTTTCAATATATCGAGTCATGCGGTGACCCATTCAAGTATTGACCCTCAGAACTGGGGTCAGAATTTTTCTAACTCCCTCAATATCCTCCTCCTCCAGGACCAGGATTTTTCAAAGTCTCCTGTAAGAGCTCCCTCATAGGGCCGAGAATATCTTATATTTTTTTTTTATTAAAAAAAAAATATGTTTCCCTAATTTTTGTTCTGATTGACATAGTTTTTAAAATTTTATTTCTATTATTGAGGGAATTTTCAGCGTTTTACTCTCAAAATATGGGAATTTTTTTATTATCATGACATGTTTTACTTTTATCCTACAAGAAACCATTATTGAAATTTTTAAGTTTCAAAATATGGATTTTTTTGTTGTTTTTTTCTTAAATTAAAAAAAAAAAAAATTAATGTCGGCCCACTCTCGAACTACGATGGAAATACTCGTTTTTAGTCCTAGATTTTATGAAAAAAAATTTCATAATTTTAAACCTGGTCGAAATTAATATTTACGCAAAAGTTATGGAAAAAACATTATTTTCAAGGGTAAAACAAGTGATACAAAATCTGAAAAAAAAATATTCTCTCTTTTTACACCAGAATATGCCAAAAAAAAAAAATTCGTCAACTGAATCCGAGAGAGTCTGGTCGATGCCCAAGTGACTTGGAATGCCCCATATGTATATTAGCGTGTTTCACTAATTTTTGAAAATTCAACAAAAATATTGTTAAAAACGAATAAAAAATCTCTGGCGACCAGCTTTAAAGGAAACCTAATTGAAATAAAAACAATGTTACGTTTATTTAATTTAGAGACCCCTTGGATAAAAAATTCTGATATTTTACTTCACAAGGTATGACAAAAACCAGATTTTACCCACACGGATTGCGCTGTTTAATTAATTATTTATATTTCTCGTGTTTGAATTATTAGAAGTAAATTTTTTAAACTCTTATTATTTTAATTTTTTTACAGGACAATCAGTGCATGAGGATCAAGATACTCGGTGATTGTTACTACTGTGTCTCGGGTTTGCCGGTATCTCGTCCCAATCATGCCTACAACTGCGTCAACATGGGTCTGCAAATGATCGACGCTATAAGGTATATAAATTTCGCCCTGGAATTTACAGAAAAATAAAAAATAAAAAAATAAAATAAAACTAACCGAAATACATTGCCAAAATCTCGTATTTGCTTTTCCGATGGACAATAAGGTCAAAGTGGCAAAGTTGTCGTGGCTGTTTCTAACGTAGCTGAATTACAAGTCTACGTGACTTCGTCATTGTGAATGAGACGGAATGGAAGTGGCTGAATCGATAACAATCGACCTTTACTACTAGTATATATTTCTACGTAATGATATACTTATTGTTAGTGAAACTTTGAATAGCGAACGTGTCGTTTGGTCCACTATCAGAACTTAAAGTCTACTTTGCTATCAATCATCCAATTACCGATTTACAATTTCAATACCAAATTCTTTTATTTTCAGTCATAAAGTCTATTGGAATTCAATTATACCAATATCTCTGTTATTATTAAATTATTAAATGATTATCGAATCAACCGAAAGCTTTCCAATTCTTATAAATCTGATAACGCACAGATAAAATCACCATTAAACGCTCAAAACCCAATTATATATAATAAATTATTCAAGTACAAATGTCTCAACTCAATATTATCATAAAAGAATATAGAAAAAAAGGCTACAAAGTAGAGCCTTTTATGCATAGCTTCCTCATTATTTTTCTGCTTGCACAAAAGTCCCCTCTATGAAGAAGTATATCGATCAATTCTGCCTTCCTAATAGAGGAAATAACAGTTCTTATTTACTTTTTTTTTTTTTTTGGTAATTTGGAATTAAATATTTTTAAAATATACATTTTTAATAAACAATTCATTAATTTATTTCGTGAGTTTAATGTATTATAAAATTAACAAAAAAATACATAATTTCTTAATTTCATAATACATTATGAGGCTTTTTATTAATAAAAAAAGCATCGCATACATTTTTTATAATATAGATTTCTATTAACTTCACCAAAATAATCGGTTTATGTGACTGCTCCATGAATATATTAAACTTCATCTCGATTATGAGACTTTTTTCGAGTTAAAAGATTTAATGAAAAATATATAAAATATAATATGAAAAGATTTCATGCTTTTTAAACCACTCTGTCGATTCTGATTAAATGCAGTACCAAAACCAACCATAGTCGTAACTACACTTTCGGTGAAAGTTTTAGCTCGATAGCTTGGAATTTCATCAATTCATCGTGCTTATGTCCTTTTGCATAAAAAAGAAAAATCAAAGTCTGCACTGAAAAAAAAAAGTATCATTGATTCAAGAACAGTGACCATTGCGGGGTGCCAATGACATAAGGCATCAGTACAACTTTATATACATTCTAAAAATTACATATGAAATTGAAACACCAACATATTTTCTTATAAATTTTTTAGACATTGGTTTAATTTGATACATAATTGTTAGAATGAAAATAAAATTGCACTGACGACTTGTGTCATTGGCAGCCCGCAATGGTCACTGTTCTTGAATCAATGATACTTTTTTTTCAGTGTGATAAAATGTTAATAAGAGAACCAATTCTAATTAAATTTTCAGAGATGGAAAGATAGCTAAGGCTTTTTCCACACCACTTTTCTCGACATTTCACACCACTTGGAATATATCGACACAAAAGTCTCGACAAATTTTGTTTTTTTTTTTCACAAACACAAAATTTCCTTTATCAAGAAGCAAAGAGTTGTAAAACAGATTGAAAAAGAGATATTAACATTGGGAATCTCATAATTGTTCAATAATGTATTGTTTCAATAATGTATCTTTATTAAATTAAATCATTTTTATAGCTAATTCAATTGCGAGGCAATAATATAGTGAACAATCTGCATAGGACAACCAACTGTCTGCATCAGTGACGTTGAAGTAAAACCTGGTAAAGCGCGGAGAGAGAGAGAGAGCACAAAACGTCTGTTTTAGAATCCCGTCGTTGAATTATTCAGCTTCGCCGACAACGTCTGTTTCTCGGCGTCTGGCCACGTTCGTCTCTACCACGATAATTGCTCTACTGTCATGAGAGAAACTGTAGCATCTGCAAAATCTCCCATCAGATCTAAAGTCGCCAACAAGCAAACAAATATAGAATATACTTCTTATTCCTCTATTTGAAAAGCTTTTCAGGACGCCTTAATATGACACTGAGAAAATATTCCACGTACCTTCAGGAAAATGTATTATATAGGAAGATAATGCAACCGTCATCCCTGAAGTTTCGTGCATGAAAGAGCGACCACATATATATATTTATTGTGAATTTTAATGAAATAATAATATTTAACGCTTGCCAATAAAAATTATTTTCTACAATTTATAAGTGATTTGTATATTAATCATTTAATATATTGTGAGTCAACAAATTTTTCAGCAATTTAACAATTTTCCTTTCTCAATGTAATGCCACATTAAGTACACTAAACCAATACATACAATAAAAATAATGAAAAATATTACATTGATAGGAGTGACTATTCTGTTGGGTAAAAAAAATATTAAATTGTGGCAGAGAAATAATTCTTTTAATGTCGATAAAAATTTTTAATCAAGCCAATCAAATATTTCTTTCGCCACCCGCAACCGCAGAATTTGGATGAATCAAACCAAATTTTGTTGATTTTACCAAACGCGTTTTCGGTGCATTTGTTTTTCTTTTGCTTCGTCATAGAGGAAACTTTGTCAGCATACTCAAAGTGGTACAAAACGTCGAGAAAAGTGATTTGTACGAAATTTCTGTATGTGTCTATGTACAAATTTCCTTGTAAGCACGATAACTGTCGTAATTTTAGCTGCATCTTCTTCAAATATAACACGCAAGTGGGCTGTCAAACAACAACGTTTGGAATTGTAGCTGACGCGAATCGGATGAAAAATACAAATTTTACAGCGTCTTGAAAATTTTGAAAAAAAAATTTCACCGTATAACTTTCGCAAAGTATGCGATATCGAGCTGAAATTTTGTACGTAAATGGACTTCCATCAAACTATGATGTGTACCAAATTTGGCGAGAATCGATGGAGTGATTCTAATTTTATTGCATTTCAATTTATTTTTTTTAAATGCCTGCAAAGACTTCAACTCCTGTAAATTCTGAGATATCCGGCGAATTTTGTCAAAAGAACTGTCGATATGTCGGTAAATTTTTATTTTGGTGAACAAAACAGAAAAAAATGCCGTCATGAAAAAAAAAATTGGACGCTTTTTGCAGATTTAGCTTAAATGTGGTTTACATATGGACTACAATTGAACAAGGTTTGAGTTTTATCACATTTTTGATTTTTTTTTAAATCTCGTTCGCGCACTAGATTGCACAATTTTACGAGATACCAGCTTCAAATTTGGTTCATATATGTGCTTGGAATTGGATTTGAGTGAAAATTTGATGCAAATCGGTCGAGCGGTTCCAATTTTATGATATTTTGCATTTTTTTAAATGTTTTTCGAGATCGAACAAGCCTGCAAAATAGAAACTTGAAAATTGCTTCCTCACAATTTTCCATCTTTGACAAAGCTTTTTTTTTTACAAATTTTCCTCTATGAGGATGCCAAAATTGATCAACATACTTTCTCAAATACCCACACGGAAAAGAAATATATCAAAAAATATATCTAACATACGTAACTTTTCGGACGATAATATAGTAAAAATAGGTTTTAAATATTTTCTCGATGCATCTCAGATATATCTCAAATATATTTTTTGTCGTCATATATTTGACGTATATTCCGAAATATATTCGGCATATACAAGATTTCGTACGGAATATATTTTATATAATTTAAATAAATATATTTTCTGTATATCTCAAATATACTATTTTTCTTCAAATTTTGAACATATCAAGCCACTAATTTTTTTTTGTATATCTCAAATATACTATTTTTCCATGTGCGAAGGTAGCTTTGAAAAAAAAAAACTTTGTCAAAGACAGAAAATTGTGGGGAAGCAATTTGCAAGGTTCTACTTAGCAGGCTTATTTACTTCTGTTTAAGTTAGTCCTTTCGGTACATACAAGTCAATCGACCACTATAAGATATTACAAAAAATTGTTTGTACACGTTTTAAATGAGAAACTAGTGCAAACTAAGATGGATCTGGAATAAAGACTTGCTATTTAATCTGAAGAAAAAAAAAGTTTACAATGCTATATAAACAGCAGCTGGCAAACACTTCAATTCTCACGTTTTTCTATTGTCGCAGATTCGTTCGAGAAGCTACGGGCTTCAATGTCGACATGAGGATAGGCATTCACACGGGAAACGTTTTATGCGGGGTACTGGGACTCCGGAAGTGGCAGTTCGACGTGTGGAGCGACGACGTGACTCTGGCTAATCACATGGAGAGCGGCGGACTTCCTGGGTAATTTTCTTTTTTTCATCTCGTAGATTTCCTTCTTCGCCGGTTCGGTATCGTCGATCGAAGTCATCATCTGCCATGCTATTGAATGCCTTAGTTCAGCAAGCTCTTCGTATCTGTATCCAATTTCTATATTATTATTCCACTTAAAACTGCAAATCTGAACCTGGAATAGAAATCCGTCAATGAATGCGGACAACGAATTAATAAATAGGAGATTTGAGGATCGGGAGAGCCAAAAAAAACTCAATGATTTTGTTGTTCGCTCTTCCTCAGGAAGTGACTTCATATGGGTTTAAAATAACGATTCTGAAGTTGATTAAAAAAAAAAGATTTGAAATCATTGAAAACGATTGATATTTTCGATTTTGGTTAAAAAGCGTAATTTTTATAATCTGTAAATCGTTATCCTGTTATTTTCATTTGATAATTTTATCGAAACGATGATCAAGTTTCAAAGAACACATTTTTTTCTACATTTTAAATCACATCGATTTGAAATTTAGAAAAATTTCAACATTTTTGTACATACATTCTGCTTATATTAAATTAATAAAATCCTAATTAAGAAAAAAAATTGAAGAAAAAAGATTTCGCGATATTCGATGCAAATCCAAAAAACTAAATATTAACTTTTCTCGATGAAATTTTCAAATGAAAGTCTGAAATTTTGAAAAAAAAGTTCGTTTTTCGCCGAAATCAAAAAATTTTAATCACTTTGATCGGTAAAAATTTTAATTTTTTTATTTGTAGATTATTACTTGAGGCCTTTATAAACTCAATTCCTGAGAAAGAGCAAAAAGAAAAATCTTTGAGTTATTTTGGGCGACCTTGATGTATTATAAAATTGTCGTACTAAAAAAACCATTAGAGTTCTATATTAATAAAACATCAATAGACGTTCAGGAAATTAATTCAACGATTTTAAAATTTTCATATACAATCATACAATTAATTTTTTCAGCAATACTGCCAAGAAAAGCTTCCTATATGAGGAAGTGAAATTATTGTGGCAATCAATATACTTGTGTAAAAAAACATTTATGGATAATCTGGTATAATAAATTTAATATACGTATTGATTAATGAACAGGGACATGCCAAACACAATAAAAAGGCGGTGTTAAATATAAATATACACTATTAATATTGTTTTATATTCGCATACAACTTATTATGTTATTGGTATACTATCAGATATGTTAATTTTGCAAATATTTATAACAGAGAAGGAATTTTTTTATTCATTTAAAGCTACTCTTCATTAAAAGTCCAGCGAAAATCGAATAAGACTTCTTCAAATTTTGAACATATCAAGCCACTATTTTTTTTTTTTTTAAAGAAGATTCAAATTGACAAAACAAAAATGTCCAATATATAACTTTTTTAGCTCATAAATATCTATAATATTTTTGTTACATTTGTAGACCATTTTGAACTGCTCAGATCTTTCGTGCAATAAATGTTTTGAAGGGAAGATCTGAATCGTCGGTTCAATTAAAAGCACATTCGTAAAGTAATTTTATATAACAAGTAATACAAAACAAATCACTTAAACCTGTCGATTTCAAGGATTAATGTACCACCTTTTTTATTTTCAATCCCTTGAGCATAATCTCTCGACACTCGTGCAATATAACGTCGTGACAATGCAGCATAGAAGCTCTTCTGATCGATAGTCAAGTGCACGTAGCATCTCAAATCTCGCAATTACTTTTCTTCCCTCTCTCAGCACTATCTTCCCAGTACGAATTGTCAATCTCACCCACTCCGCGCGAACTGTAATTAAAACTATTAATCCCCCTGCGCGACTGTGCAAGGGAAACGAAATTCTCCGGCAGCTTAAGTAGAGAAGAATATGTATATAGGGAAAATTAAAAATGCTTTAATCCTTGGT
Source organism: Perithous albicinctus (assembly GCA_964016905.1). NCBI lineage: Eukaryota > Metazoa > Arthropoda > Insecta > Hymenoptera > Ichneumonidae > Perithous > Perithous albicinctus. The sequence goes on from OZ024688.1 coordinate 13,557,852, forward strand.
AAATGAATCACTCCTGCGGAACAGAGAATACTTCATGATTTCAAAGAAGAATTTGAAATTGAATTTTGCACAAACCTCACAAATGCGAAATTATAAGAAAACAATGTGTAAATTTCCACTTTGCATCATATTTTATTGTGAAAAAGAAGTGAAGAAACGAAAAAGTTTACCAAATTCGAAAGATAATGAAATTGTTGAAAATTACACCCACAACTTTTTATAGTTTCTTAGGAATACCCCGATTTTTATTCTCATCAGAATTATTTCAGCATTTTTTGGTCTTTTAAAAATCATGTTATTGTTAAAAGACGAAAGATGCTAAAATAATGCTTATCACATTAAAAATCGAAGAATTTCTAAGAAACTTTGAGAAATGATGGATAAAATTCTCAAAATGTATCTTTCAAATTTTCATTACACTTTTTTTTAGAACTTTTTTAGAAAATTTAGGCCACAAAGTGAAATTTCTGAAGAAATCGTCATCATATAAAAATCTCATATATTTTCTGAACTATCAATTTCTTACTCAGTTTGATATCTGAAAAAAAAGTACGACTCGCAGGTAGAAAACATGTCTTATTACTAAAAAGAAAACATGATATTCAGATAATTGCTTTGATATTTTTCATATTCCAACTTTTTATGTTTCCTGGTCATCTTGATGTCTGAGAGAGTCGTCGTGAATATATAAAGAATATATGAGAAATAGCTCAGGATTTTTTATATTTCAACGACTTCTCATTTTTCAAAATGTCTAGTTTCTTATTTTATAAATTGTCAAAAGAAGCAGTAGATAAATTTTGGTTTTTTTTTTCAAAAAGTTCCACAAGTTTCGTAATGTCTAAATAAATTGAAAAATAAGAAACTTTGACTAAAAAAAACTGAACATTACTGGAAAACTTTTTAACCACGTTAGGTTCTACTTTGGAATGTTGTGTTAATCCAATTTCACTATTTATTTTACCGTTAATCTTAATATGAATTTTCACAATAACTTTATACATTTAATTAATATTCTAGATAAAATTTTCAGCCGGTTTCACTTATAATCAAATTATAAGAAAACAATGTGTAAAATTCCACTTTGAATCATATTTTATTGTGAAAAAGAAGTGAAGAAACGAACAAGTTTACTAAATATAAAAGATAATTTTTTTTTTGAAAATTGCACCCATAATTTTTTATATTTTCTTAGGAATTGCCCGATTTTTATTCTCATCAGAATTACTTCAGCATTTTTTGGTCTTTTAAAAATCATGTTATTGTTAAAAGACAAAAGATGCTAAAATAATGCTTATCAGATTAAAAATTGAAGAATTTCTAAGAAACTATAAGAAATGATGGATCAAATTTTCAAAAATGTATCTTTCAAATTTTCGTTAAACTTTAGTCTCGACTTCATTTTTTGAACTTTTTTAAAAAATTTAGGTAATAGAATAAAATTTTTGGAGATATCGTCATCATATAAAAATGTCATATATTTTCCGAACTATCAATTTCTTACTCAGTTTGATATCTGAAAAAAAAATACGACTCGTAGAGAGAAAACATGTCTTATTACTAAAAAGAAAACATGATATTCAGATAAGTGCTTTGATATTTTTCATATTCCAACTTTTTTCTTTTCCTGGTCTTCTTGATATCTGAGAAAGTCGTCGTGAGAATATATGAAAAATAGCTCAGGATTTTTTATATTTCAATGTCATCTCATTTTTCAAAATATCAGATTTCTTATTTTATAAATTGTCAAAAGAATTAGTAGATAAATTATGTTTTTTTTTTCAAAAATTTCCACAAGTTTCATGATGTCTAAATAAATTGAAAAATAAGAAACATTGATAAAAAAAATTGAACAATACTGGAAAACTACTTCACCACATTAGGTTCTACTTTGGAATTTTTTTTTTTATTCCAATTTCACTATTTATCTTTCTCTTAATCTTAATATGAATTTTCACAATAACTTTATACACTTAATAAATATACTTGAAACAATTTTCAGCCGGGTTCACGTGACAAAAGCGACTCTTCATCAACTTGGGGATCGCTTCGAAGTCGAGCCCGGGGAAGGTGGATCGCGAGAAAGTTACCTCGCTGATCACAAAGTCGAGACTTTTCTTATAATACCACCAAAGGTGAGATTGAACGAACGTTCATAAAAATTCTCAATACCATATCATGATACACAAGTTGTTTTTTTTTTTTTCAACGACCCTTAACACATAAAGGGACGATAATAAACCTCGTGTGGCAAAATGAATCGTTAGTTGTCATGTAAAACTTGAATAAAATTCTTCCGATGATCATAAATTGTAATTTATCGCAAACGCGACTTTATTCGCTGTAACTTTTTTCCGATATAAATTCTCCAATGTATTGTTACGGACTTCTAAAACTTTTCCGCACCCGTCGACTAACGGAAACGAAAGGGAGTCGTATGTAGTCTTGAACAAGAGCATTAAAGTTTTCTGGGTCGCTTTAATTTTTTTTTTCTTTTTCAGAAAACGAAGGAGGAGAATGGTCTGGAGAACGGAAGGACTCACGGACCTGGACCTATTCCCTCCAGGTGCTACATTAATTTTTCCAAACATTTTACTTTCTGCACAGTAAAAATAAAACCAAAGTTTTTTTTAAATACCCTTAACAAAAAGTTTTCGTCCGCAGATATTTACAACTTTACTTTTAAAAAATGTTAATGCAAAGAGAATTTTAAGTTCTAAGATTTTAAAAAACGTACAAGATTAAACGAAAAGAATTTTTAGGATTCTCTCTTTTATATTGTACAAAATATTTTTCTGTATTTTAGTGACAAAAAATGTTTGTAATTACGACAAATTAATACTTTCTTTTGTCGGTTTTTCTAATATAATCAAATTTTTTTCCACGAACCCTGATTTAACAAAATTATTTTATACATAAATTATAACATAGTGTGACAATACTTTGGACCTTTTTTTTCATTCTTAGTCTGAACCAAGAACTATTTACCTTTATCATCATAATAAAAATAAAAATACTTATTATTAATAACAATGTTATTGTTGAAGATCGAGGCCAAGTAGCAAAATGACAAAATACGTTGAGTGTTGGGGTGCTGACAAGCCATTCGCAAACATAACGGAATCCACTTTAGCCAAAAATATAGGATTAACCGTGAGTAAAGTTCAATCTTTCGAATTATTACAAATAATGAAAATAATAAGGAAATAAAAAAATATATATATATATAAATATTTAATTCAGAGCATTGCCATGATCGAGTCAAATCTACTGGCGAACAATACAAATTGCTTCGACATCAAGTGAGTATTCTATTAAACAAAAATAAATAAAATTCATGTGATATGTTTATTAACTTGATTAAATTATTTTACGACAGACACTGGTGCGCTGGAAATGAAGGTATGTCTCCAGTTACGTACTGGTTCAAAGACAAGAATCAGGAGTCTCAGTATAGAGAACAGAAGGACGAGCAGTATCCGCTATACGTGCTGGCATCCAATATTCTCTACTCGACGATGTTTATCGTCCAAGTTATTTATCTACCAAGGTAAACGAAAAACTATGAGGTGAATAGCATCACGTTACCAGCCACGACAAACGATTCTCCAGGATTAAACGTTATTAATATACTGGTCGGTTGTCCCAATATTTCTTCAGGAGCATCACAGTCTACGGCTGTTTCTCCGCTGGTCTCGTGTCTCTCGGAATATTCGCTGGAATCTCTTTGTACGCCGATAAAACTGGAAACAAGAACGAAGACACAAATCAAACGGTTCTTAGTCGTGGAATACGAATCGCCGTCTATCTTATCACGGCAATTTTGGCAACTGCATCAGCACTCTTCAGTCTTATTGACATTGACGAATCGACAAGTAACATTGTGCCGGTACGAAGATTTTAGAGTCATTTTATAGATCAGAAAAAAAAGACCGCTAACTGAATTCAATTTTTAACTAATGTTGTAAATTACAAAAATTAATAATTCTGATCGAGTAACATTTTTTAGTTTAACTTGCATATCGAAAAAAATAGCTCTTATTAAGTAAGAGATTAAATATTACTTTGGTATTTTGGTAGAAATATATCTTTAGCAATTTTGATTGAGAAACGATTTTTTAAAATGTTCATTGATCTTCCTATATTTTTTCACTTAAATTCACTGCTGTGCTTGCTAAATACTTCTGCCATGATTTCTGTATAATCTTCAGCATTGCATAATTTATCAGAGTATTTGAAATTTTATGCAGAATGTTGAATTATTGTCTTTGAGACATTATGAGATTGATGTTTTTTTTTCAATGTCCTACCAGTATCAGCCACAGACTTTTGCAGATAAAATGTGATTGTGTGCTTGAGAAATTGTGCTTTCAAAAATTATAATGTACAGATAAGAATGAAAATGTATTTTGTCTGCAAAAAGGAAGTTGAGTTCTTTGGAGAAAATACTACTTTGCTTACAATAATATTCGATTTTCGAAATTCAAGTTGATTGCTAATATCTGCTAAATTCCTTATTCATATTCATAATACAATCCGAATACATTATTTTTTCAAAGAAATACAAAGCTCAGGTTTTAGCTTTCAAAAAACTATAAGAACAAGCCAAAATCTATTGAAGTTATTTCTAAGAATGATTTAAAATAAGGCATCAGTGCTAAGTGATTAATTATGCTATTAATAAATAAATCATTATGACTGAAAAACTTTAAAATCTCCGGTGAGTTTTTTTTTTTTTAAATATACAAAAAGTAAAATAAGTAAACAAAATCAGTAATTGTCATTTTTGTTTTATTTTACAAGATTGTTAAAATGTTTCTTTCTAAGTTCTAAGGTAGACAACGAAACTTTATAGAAATCTTTTCAAATTCTGGAAGAATTTACCCTCATTTTCAGAGAAAAAGATTCACCACTATAAATATTAAATGATATTAATTCGTATAATAAATTAATATTTTAGACAAAAATAGTTACTTAATTTAGTTAAATTTTCTTCCTCGTAGAAGAAACTTTGTTTTATCTTTGAAAAAAAATGTTTTCGAGATTTTGAAATTAGTATTAAATTCATAAAACATTCTTTACATTATTAAACAAAAGCGGATTTACTTGAGATAATAAATAATGGAATTATGATTTCAGGCCTATGTGCAATCAGCAGCGATCGCCCTGTTGGTCGGTTGGACTCACCTGAGGATCGGTTTTCTCCTGAAACTCGGCGTTATGATTCTATCGATCCTTACGGTTTTATTGGTACTTTCCCAAGTGCCGGCAGTAGCGGATTACTACTCTCATTGCATAAAAAACGAGTGAGTCAACCGGGCGCAGAATGCTAAAACCGCGTTATCCGCCAATCTTTCATTAATTTAACGCCGATCGCGAGTCCGAGTTTCAATTATTTCTTCAATCACGTATTTCATACAGGTTTTATGGAATTCACTATCTCGTGCAGATCGGATATCTTCTGTTCCTCATAGCTCTGGTGCTTCACGTTCTCGACAGACAAGTTGAATTCACCTCGCGAACGGATTTTATGTGGAAAAATAAGCTTAAGGTCGAGCAGGACGAGGTCGAGACGATGAGAGGAATAAACAAAATTTTGTTGGAGAACATACTTCCGGCTCACGTGGCGGACCATTTTCTCGCCACGAGAGAAGATCAGGCAAGTAATTAGTCAGGCCAATATTTCAAAAATGAGCTCTACCACCATCTCAATTTCATTATAATACTTCGAGCCAATTTCCAACGACCCGTAAGATTCAATTAAAACTCACGTATACCAATTACCGATAATTGCCAATTTCACAATTAACCGTCCATATTTATTGCAGGATCTCTATCACGAGAGATACAACAGCATTGCCGTGATGTTCGCCTCGATACCCAACTACAAGGAATTTTACGATGAAACGGACATTAATAAACAGGGTCTCGAGTGTCTCAGATTGCTCAATGAAATAATTTGCGATTTTGATAAACTTCTGCTCAAGCCGAAATTTTCGGGGATTGAGAAAATCAAGACTATCGGCAGCACCTACATGCTGGCCTCCGGTCTTAGCCCAGGAAAAGAAGATATCGATGGAAAAGTAATTCAACATTTTTTTTTAACATCTATAATATTTAAGTAAACACATATTTTGGAGCTATAATTAGATTGTTCATTTTCCAAAACTTGGAAAAAAATGAAAAATAGTTACGAAGACTGTTTTGGGCAATGACGCCTTAATTTTTTGCCAAATGGCAAAAAAATCACAATTTTACAAAAAAAAATATTTGCATGATAACTAATAAATGCTTTCGCAATGTGGCAAATGAGTTAATTCATAAGAATTTTGTGCTGCTATAGTAGAAGAATAATTTTGTTGATTCACTTTATGATTTTGATATCACGTTTTTTTTTACGTCGCTGAGTCAAATTTTGGATCTTAATTTAAAACATCAAAATTGATATCGAAGGATTTCCATGCTCTGTGAAGGCAAATATAATATCAGGATAGTAAAAAATCAAACTTAAATGCGCAGTTTCATGGCGATACAATGTTCTTGAATAATTTAAGAAAAAAGCACAAAATTTTGATATTTACTTTCATTTAATGACTCCAACAATTGTGGAATAACTATTTTTGTAATAACTCAATTTTTTTTTCAAATTTCGATTCACTATTACGAATTTTGAAATTCTGTTACCATGATTGGATTTATTTATTTCAAAAGCCATGGAATACTAATTTTTATAAAAATCGCAAATGATTTGTGTCAAAATTAAATGTTAAATGTTAATGAGGTTGTACCAGTTTTTGTTGCGTCTTAAATTTCACAAAATTAATTAATTCGTGTCATTAGATAAATTACTCGCAAAGATCAGCACCGAAAAACTATTGCTATCTTTGAGAGAGTACTAAACATAATCACACAATCCAGTCAGCGAAAATAATTATTTTCCTTTCATGTTTTCAAATACGGATCTAATAATTAGCTTCAACTTGAGTTATTTTATAACCATCCTAATCTACGTAGTCTAGGTAAGAAAAAAGTCGTAACTTTTAATTTGTCAATAAACAGGATCGTACGAAACAACAAGATCACAATGTAATCGTTCTCGTCGAGTTCGCTATCGCTCTAATGACCATTCTGGACCAGATAAATAGAGAATCTTTTCAAAGGTTTAAGCTGAGAATGGGTAAGATACTTAACATTTTACGGATCGTATTATAATACTTTATTTTTTACTAGCTTTTCGATTCAAGTGCTTCCCAAGATGACTCTCCTTTTCCCTTCACTTTGTCCAACTATTTACGCCTTACGGACATAAATTAAGGATAAAATCCCTTAAAACTCTATCTAAAGATATAATGTACTACATTTGTACATTTTTTTTATTGGAATATCCTTAGGCTGCATGGTAATAAAATAAACATTTATACAGAAATGTGTATTTTACTTTATTACCATGTAACTGAAAGAAACCCCAGTTTAAAAAAAAGTACAAATGACGAGAAAAAAATTAACAAAAAAGATTAGTAATTTTTCACACAAGAAATTCTTTTTTGTAATTTGTTTGCGTAATATTATTTTTTTTTAATTTACGTGTTGGACAAGTTTTTTCAATTTATCAAAACTCTGGAGAAATAAAACAAGGTATAAAAATTGCGATTAAAAATCTGAAAAATCTGAGCTTCGACCTCTCGAATTTGATCTACATTTTTTATTTTGTTGCCCACACTCAAAAAGGCAACCAGAATTGTTATTACATTTTTTTAAACATTTAATATACTTTTGATTATTTAAAACCAGTATATTGTTCTCTATCTATCTATTTAAAATCTGATAAAGTTGTCAAAAAACCTGAAACCAATATTTTTGAGCTCAGGTGCAAAGTGCACTGTAGTACACTTATCCTCGCTGTTATTTTTTTCTTTTTTCAAAATCATAATTGAATAAAACTAAATAAGTAAGTCTGTCCACAGCGGCCTGTCTTACTTGAACACTTTTATATATAACTCAGGATTTGCGAGTTTTTTCAGATTATTCCATAAAGACTTTTTTTTACTTAAAAAAATGATGATGCCATGATGATAAATGAACTTCTTGATTTTTTGTTATGGTGCCAGAAAAAATTTGAAAAGAATTCTCAAATAAAATTCTCTTACGCATCTAATTCTTAAAAAAAAATCTTTTCTAAAAATTCCAAATGCGGTCCACTTTGGGTCCAAACTTAAAAATATTTATATCTGATACAAGATAATTGGGAATTTTTCAGATTTCTAAATGACGTCTATCAAGTAAAATCTAATATCAAGTATATCAAATGATTTAAAAAAAAAACTAATAAAAATTCTAGCCTCTCAGATTTGGAGTTTCAACATAAAAAGTCGTGGATGAAATCCGAAAGGTCGAGAGTGTCAGTCACAGATCGAATCGGTATGAAATATCAATAAGAATCTTGTGCATTTATTTTTTTTTTGGTCAAGGTCTAAATCATGGTCCAGTAATAGCCGGAGTAGTAGGAGCGCAGAAGCCTCAATATGATATATGGGGCAATACGGTAAACGTTGCATCAAGAATGGACAGTTGCGGTGAAATGGGAAGGCTCCAAGTTACCGAAGATACCGCGAAGATACTAAAAAACGCGGGCTACGAGCTCGTATGCCGAGGGCCTACTTACGTCAAAGGCAAAGGAACTCTGACGACGTATTTTGTTAAAACGCCATTTGACGGCAAAGAAGATAATTATTAAAGAGTCCCAATGGCTCATTAATTAATTATTCCGAATATACTCGATACATATTGCGCACTCATCAATTCGACACAATATTCTGTCGAGTGAGAGCGTTCGACCGCACTATGATCTCGTAACAAATTTAATTAACCGAGGACGCAACTTTCGCACAACAACGCAAGTTAAATTTGAAGTAAAAAAAAATTAATGAGATGCGACTTGATTATCATTTTAGCGATCATAGACGACGATTGATATTAGCAATTCGAGTTGCCGCTGTAATACAACTTTTAATCAGCAATATTCGATGGGCCTATCTTACGATATGCAAAATCTGTATAAATGATCTCTTGTGTGTATTAATTTCGACAAAAAAAATCAATCTTCGCAATGAACGAAGATTCATCTTATCGCAATCGGCGATAGTTTTCTGATATCGATTCGAATCATCATCTGCATTTTATGACGAGAGTCGCGATGATACGACGTGGACGATATATTCATTTGTAAATATGATGACTGTTTGTGTGTAGAAATTAAAAAAAATTAAAATATTTACATAATGTGTACAATTATTGCCAATTATATCTGAAATTTTTGTACAGACTTTTAATTTTCCATATTTGCCAATATTTTTCTATGAGCAAGCGAAAAATGAAAAAACTTATTGTAACTTTTTAACTACAGTTGCTTCATTTTCTTATCATTTACTATCACCATTGTTGTAAAGTTCATTTTTACGCAAGTTTTAGTCAGCTTGGGTATTGTTGCAGTGTTAGCGTCGATTTTTTTTGGATAAATTAATAATCCTATAAAGTGTCGATTGTCGTAACAAAAATTATGATGAATAAAGGGTATATTGCTTGTTGTACTTGGATGCAAAATTACAGCACTATTCGTCAATTCGTTCTTTAATGATAAGTGCTTATTTTCAGTTAATAAGCCGCACACAAACGCCGGGGATTTTTTATTCCCGACAGCTCGCAGGGCAAAAGAAAGAAGAGTATGCGATTTTGTAAATGGTTTTTCTGGACGTTTTTAGATCATTTTGAAATCCTAACAGTATAAATATGTCGACTATTTTATTCACGAATATAAAGCTTTGTTTATATAAGGAGGCAAAATAAAGTAATATTTTTTCCAACCTCCAGACAATAAAATATATTTTACAATTGTAAATTCATTCTTATATTAACAATCATATTTCATTATTATTATTATTATTATTTATAAATCCGCGTATGCAACAGCACAGTGTCCGAAATGCGGGGAAACAAGTGAAACAAATAGAAAACAAATATAAAATATCTATCATAAAATAACTACAAATATTTATGTTATATCACATCAATTGACAAAAGATTAATCAATCGTTTCGTATAGGACATACTTCTTATACGGAAAATTCCTCCAGGTGAAATCCCCGTTTTTTTTTTTGTTTTTTTCTTTACATAGACCAGATGTACAGATATACATTTAGTTGCCCTTATTGTAACGGATGAATAGCACAACCGGAGATGAGGTTGCTGTGGTCGATAATCTAAATGAAGGAAGAGATGCTGCGACTTCGTCAGACCATTTTTTAAGAGATCAAAAACTTCCTGACGTTTCGACTCCGATCGGAGTCATCTTCCGAATTTTGATTTTTTTTTTTTGGCGGAGCTTACGGAAGTCGAAGCGAAATGAATAGAAAACAAATACAAAATATCTATCATAAAATAAATACAAACATTCATGTTTTATTACATCAATTGACGAAAGATTAATCAATCGTTTCGTATGGACATATTGTACTTTTTTTACGGATAATTCGTCCAGGTAAAATCCACTTTTTTTTTACATCGACCGGATGTACAGATATACACATTAAGTTGTCCCCATTTTAATGGATGATTAACAGTACAACTGGAGTTTAGGTTGCTGTATTCGACGATCTGAATGAAGGATGAGATGCTGTGGCTTCGTTCGACCATTTTTTAAACAGATCAAAGACTTCTTAACGTTTCGATTCCGATCGGAGTCATCTTCAGAATTTTTGGAGAACCCGGTTCCAAGATTTGCCCCGTATGGGTTCTGATTTCGGGAAAGATCAAGAAATCAAGCGTCAAAATTTCCCTGACTCAGTATTCTAAAGAACTAAATGATTAAGAAGACTTTGGATCTCTTTAAAAAAATCGTCGAACGGAGCCGCAGCGTCTCATTCTTCGTAACAGTATAACAGTCGGAGACTTTATCTTTTAAGTCCTCACATTTCAACCGATTGCTACTTAACTGAATCGAGAGTTGACTGAAATCACCAAACCCGGAATGTTTAATTAGAACCACATAGGCCACTTGTCTTGTCTTTAGGCCTTAAGAAGTAAAAACGATCACTCCAAAAATAGTACAATTGTAAATACATGTTCTGGCCGGTGATCAATTCGAGATTCCAAGTTTAATTTATTTTTTAGCAAGATGTCAGGCAGTTATGAGATTTTTTTTTTCATTGCCATTATCTTGAGACTAAAAAAATGATTAATCTTTTTTCACAGACTCAGTTACCGTCTACCTTGTATAGATTCCACTTTTTAGCTGCACGTTCCGACCCGCTTGAACCACGAAGTGAGAAATAGGTGAAATGAGAGAACTTACTCAATCTCGACTGGTTTAAAGGTAGGTGACGCCTACTCTGTCTGAATATTGAAGTTTTTACGTTTGGTTTTCTTCCCCGCGGCTGCATTGTAGTGCAGAATTACTATTAAAGGAAGCAATACTCCAACTCCGATCTCCGTATACGAGTAACAGTTTACCCTGAAAGCAGAAAAATATAGATTATAAAATAGTGTATTATGAATAGTGGCCAAATCGTCTTTGATACAAATGTAGGGTTGTTAAAAAAATGCTTCATTTATTTTATTGAGGTGCCCAGCGAAATTCTTGTCTCTTATCACGAAAAACGTTTTTATGGAAAAGAGTCAGTCTGGATCTTTTTTTACAATCGCATGAATTGTTTACATTTTTTTAAAAGTGTTGTTTTCGCCAAATGGAAAATGTATTTAAGCCTTTTCTCGATTTTTTAAAAATTCGTGCCCAGGTAGGAAAACAAACTATTTGAGATTGGACCATTTGTCTAAACACGTTTTTTCGAGACGAGAAACCAAAACGTTGATGAGCAGCTCTACTAAAAAAAAAACAAAACTTTTTTCAACCGATCTAATACACATTTTAATTTCACAAAGGATATTCTTATGGTATAAAAAAATTCCGTTTCATCATTCTTCGTTTCGTTAAAGTCTAACGTACGGTGAACAAACAGAATTGTAATAAGCGCACGAAAGATTCTGCGTTAGAAAACATCTAAAATGCAAATTTTTGGTATTGCGTTTCCAATTTGTATTAAACAAGTTTTATGCACACAATAATATGTAGTTTCCGACGATTTGGCATAAAAATATAATTATCTCATGTATGCTTAGAGACTCACTTGTCTAATTGTCTCATACGGCAAATCGCACAATCTTTGATCATGATATCAGCCGGAACTTCGGACTCCCTGTGCATGATTATAGTGTAATAATCAAGCAATTCGTAGGGCTCTATTGTACCATTGACAAGTTGTCCCAAGACGGAGTGTACATTGCGATTTCTGCCCGCGTATGAGTACATTACCCGGACTGCTGTGAATTCGTCTACTACGATAAGATTCTCAGATACAACGTAATATTCGTCGAATTTCTCCTTGAGTCTATGGCCCAATTTCAAGGGTCCAATTTTCGCTTCATTGGCAATTTTTTCATTGTCTTTACTTGAGAATGCGTCGACATACTGCCATTGACAGATGTGTTCTTTGCCAAGTCGCGTTTGAGGCCATTTATCGCTCATAAAGTAGGGCACGTTGCGTGACTTTCTGGTATATATATGAGACATATCAAATATACGTCTCAGTTTGACGCTAGGAACTGAAATTCCACATTCGTCGTATTTCAATGAACCTGTGACGGATAAATTACCCGTAACGTATATCAATTTTCCTTCGTAGTCCGCGGGAATATTGTTAATGTCGTCAACAATGTTAATGGCTTCCAGTGCCTCGTTCGTAACAATACGTATCTTCCGAGCAGTCTCCTGAAAATATTTATAAGTTATTGACGAATTTGTATTATTTATGACTCGTGTGTCAGACAAATTTTTTAATTTTTTTATGCCATGCGGTGCGAGAAGCTGTGTACGAAACTCGTGCGAGAAACTTTTTCTGATCTCGTGTGATTGCAACACTCGACTTCGGCTCGTGCTGGAAACTCACACTCGTCAAGAAAGGTTTGATGGCACTTGTATCGTAATGTACTATTATAAAATCCGACGAATCCTTACGTAGTTCGCGAGTACGGACGAAACGCCGTTGAAACTGAGATATATTCCCGCGATAGTGATCATTAGAATCAGAAGGTGACGAAGTATTCTGAATCGTCTGACGTGTTGACAAATAATTTGATGCTTTTTTAGGTTCACTCTGGTGGCCTGTGAACAAATCTTCAAAATACTTTTGTTATTTGCTTTTCTTTTGGCGTATAAGACGTGATCACTAAAAAACATTTTTTTAATTACTAACTCTGAGCATTTTCGCTTTAAGAGGTATGGACAGTTCTTGAGTTTCAGAAAGTCAATTTTTTTTTTACTTTATCACTAAATTGTCATCGTAGAAATAAGATTTCTTCATCAATTTTTGACCTATTCACTTCAAATTTGGAGGACATCTTCTCAGATACATTCTTCAATGAAGTACACAGTGATTTTGCAAACTTCGTAAACGATTTCTAATTATTAACAATTTAATGCAAAATTATGTTCCTAAAAATGATTTTTTTGGTTTAAAAATGTCATTTTTAGAAAATCAATATTTTGCAATATCTCTATGTTCTTCAGTTGTTTTTGTACTCTAATTTAATATCCCACTTCGCCTTTTTGCTCTAGATGTAGCTGTTTTTTTATTTGCAAGCTTGCACACCGTTTTTGAAGAAAAAATGTCGTTTTATACAAGAGTCTGTACGTGTATATAATAATATACATTTTCGTGCTGACAATTACCAAATAATATAGTATTTTTACTTCTATCGGAATTAATTCACAAAATTTAGCTTTTTACAGTAGAATCATGACAAGCCCCTAAAAAAATATTTTTTAAATTCAATGATACGACCAGTTTATTGAATTCTATTTATTCAGATTGTAACTTCAAAACTTTCGAGGACTATACCAAACTGAAAAAAAAGTTTGATAGCAGTTGTAATTTTACTGCTATAACGAAACAGCTCTACAATATTGATTGCAGACTTTTATACTTACTTCAGTGCTCCACACTGACTGCTGTGAACGGTTCATTTCATACGGAGAAGGAATCCATTCGATGTACTTGAAACCCTGTTTGCAACTCAGCGGCACGTCAGTCAACTGAGATTTTTCCATTAAAGTTCCACCTGCACAGCAACAAGTTTGTTAAACAGTCTTCAAGAACTTCTTTAACGAGATCATAGTAACTTGAATCGGCCGTTGACTGACCTTCGGCAGGTTCGTCAAGTGAAGGAGGCAACAATGAGTCGGGAATCCATTCGATATACTTGAAATCCTGTTTGGAACTCAGCGGCACGTCAGTCAACTGAGACTTTTCCATTAAAGTTCCACCTGCACAGCAAGACGTTTGTTAAACAGTGCTTAAGAAGTTTATTAACGAGATCATATAGTAACTCGAATTAGCTGTTGACTGACCTTCGGCAGGTTCATCAAGTGAAGGAGGCAACAATGAGTCGAAAGAAGCGTCTTCGGACAGGGTCCATTCCATTGTGCACTCCGGTTGTTTTAACTGCATTTTTTTAAACGATGTTATTAAAACTATCCTTTATATGGTAATATAATTAAGATGCGAAATTATATAAACCCTCCCCTGCTTAAAATTCCTTGGATCACTCATAAATATTTTTAAGTCTAAAAAAATATTTTTTTTTGCCACATAAAGACATGTACATACGAAAGATAAAAAACGTGTTTAAGGAGCCAGCATATTAAGGACCTAATGGTTGGGCTGTAATCAGTGTCAAAACAGACTAAATTTTGAGAATTACATGCAAAGTAACATTTTTATTTTGCTCTAAAATGTGTGCGTGGGCGGGTGCGTCTGCGTATGTACGTTCGTGCGTGGGTGCGTGGGTGCGTGGTTGCATATGATGCAACCGTGTTTCTAACAGTGTTTCATAATCGTATGAAACGACGTTTATTTTTATTTTTTGCATCTTACATTTTTCATTTATAATGACCGTAAGTACCAGTTCAGTTACTTGGATTTCATATTTTTAAAAATACGCACACACAGATTTCACAGAATTTTTAAATTTTCAAAAAAAGCGCGTGAGAACGTATTGTTGCACAAGGAACTATCAAAAATATAGAGGTAATGAAATTTCGAAAATGCTAATTAAAATTTAAAATGATGCAAAATAGAACTTTTTGCACATTGCTTCTTCATTAAATTTCATATCTCACAAAGCTTCCACTGTGAAGAAGTCAGAACTAACAAATAAACTTCCTCATAGAGGTGGCTTTATTCTAAATAAATCTTTAATTCTATCTTCAAAACAAAGACATTCAGGGGCTGGCAAACAGCAGGCGAAAAATGTTTTATATCAGAATACCCTAATTTGACTATCATAGCAAATAGCACTACAACATTGATTGTAGACTTTTACTTACTTCAGTGCTCAACACTGTCTGATGTGAAAGATCAATTTTATATGAAGCACAAAGAAGAGGAACAGTCCTTGGGGGCTTTTCCTGTAAATATTCATCAGCACCGCTCAACGTTTTTTCTACGTTGTTGCGGATAGTCGTTCTAGTCTCTTCAACAATATCATTGATGGGATGAACATCAGTCGTTAAATTACTGTTGCAGGATACCTCGAATGATTCTTCATTCGAGGAAGATGAATCTGAAGAATCGTCATCAGACCGTTTGAATTCCATCTTACGTTTCGCTCGATTTTCCTGCAATTTTTAACGCTCTTATTAAAAAAAAAAGACGATTAATCCATTCAAACTAACTGTGACTCGGATAGTAACGTTTGTCACGGTGAAGCTTTTACAATCTGTTATACGAAAGTAAGATGCCGCATATTTACTTACCGTAACACCTCTGAACAACTGCAGCACTATTCGTAATCACTAACTAAAGATATAGTAAGCGATTATTCACTCCGTTTATGCTTTTGTTGACTTTCTCCTTTAGAGATAAAGTAACAATTGATGTAAGTAGATACCGAGTAAAGTGGGAATGACCTTCCACACTCGCCGACAACTTGTTGTGGACTGCTCCACGCGAAAATAGCGGCAGGGCTTTTGCGTCGCAAATGGGATCAATACCGTGAATTAAGCTAGTCCATACGGTGACGGTCAACTAAATTACGTCATCTTTCAACATTTTCTTTAATAATTTGGCATCGACTCTTGATCGAGCACTACGTCAGATTTCAAAAATTGTTTGTACACGTTTTAAAAGGAGATACTACTCGCGGGAAAAATGGTCATATATGAACATATACATGGGGCATTCCATACCGATTCGAACTCGAGCAGACCCTTAACCCCTCGGATTTGATCGATATTTTTTTAAGTTACTGCTCCAACTGTAAGAGGCAACCAAAATTTTTATTAGATTTTTTTAAAAATATTTCATATAATTATGATTACTTAAAACCAACGTATTTTGTTAGCCCGAATTTAAAAATGTGAAAAAATGCTCATAAGTCCTGTATCTGATATCAATATTTTTAAATTTTGACCCAAAGTGGATGGGACCTCGGTTCTACCTTTTTTACGATTTTTTTTTTCAAACAGAAAATCGAAAAAAGTTAGATGCGAAACAAATATTTTCATTGCAGACTGTCTTGCTTGAACACGTCTATATTTGTTAGGACTTCGAAGAATTTTTTCAGATTTTTTCAAAGCGATGTTTTTTTTATCAGAAACTTTTCTTTCTTATTTAAAATTACGTTATTGTTAATAGCATGTTAATAAATTAATGTTTTTTGGAAATACATCATTGGATTATTGTTTCGTTTGGACTAAGTACACATGCTGTAATACAAATTTTTATCCACTACTGTTATCTAATGCATAAAGCTTTACAGGAAAAATTACAAAAGTTCACCACAGATTTAACTATTGGATTTCGTATAAGATGCACGTCGGGTAACTAATGTTAAAAACATCATATTTTTCGTTCCAAAAATATATATTTGCAAAAACTGTATTGATACAGAGGAATATAATGTGATAATTACAAATTCTGATAAATATTTATTAATAGCGCAATTTCCACTTCACGTGGAAAACTTTCGAAACTGCGTCTGATAGTTGTCCAAGAGTCGACCAACCCAAACCTCCGATAGCGCCGTGTTTCAAGCGACATTCAGAACTTTATTCTTTTCGGATTTTTCGTTTGCATTTTTTTTTTGTGTTCTTGCAATGAAAATGCGATATTTTTTTCAAATGCTCCACATATTTCGTTGTATAGATTTTTGGGGGAAAAAATCGTAGCTGTTTTGAACCGACTACTGTTCGTGAAAACCTATAATGAGGTTTACTAAAGCCTCACTAAAGGTGATTTAGCCCAGGCTTGAAATACAAATTCCTCCTGAATTTGTATTTGGGCGAGACTCCTTTCAGACTCCTTTCAGATCATGTGATATAAGTTATGAACAACACCGTGAATACGGCGGTAGAATTCATTTTTTAAATTCCCACATTTTTACCGATTCCTATACTTAAGAGATTCTATTATTTTAACTTCACATCGATCACTGCTTGAAACACGAAGTTAGAGAAAGTTGAAATGAAATAAAATGGTTCGGGCTCCACTGATTTCAGGGTGAGATACCTATTGTACTGGCATACTGAGCATCACATGGTTACGTTTATATTTCTTCATCGCTCTCACGATTGCGACGAAATGCAGAACTGCTATTAGAAGACTCAACACTCCAATACCGATTTGCATATACGACCACCAATTTTTCCTGAAAGTAATACACAAAGATTATGAAATAACTTATTATTATTATTATTATTATTATTATTATTATTATTATTAGGCAAATCGTCTTTCATACACATTTCCGTTCAATACAATAGTCTCAATCTATCAAAAAATTTCGATTCTTCACTCTTCGTTTCATCATAATGAGTCGCAGGGTGAACTAATTGAACAGAAATAAGTATGGCAAAAATGTTCTTTAATCAATGTAAAATCTACTTTAGCATTTGTATTTTTTAATTTTACTGTAAAATAATTTGTATGTAAATGATAATGTATATAAGCGACGATTTGGCATAAAATAATATTGACTGTATTGTTTCAATAAAGACTTACGCTTGCAATTCTGACATACGGTAGGAAACACGATCTGAGATTATGTCATAAGCCGAGACAAAAGATTCCCTTTGCAAGATTACAGTGTAAAAATCAAGCGATTCGTAAGGCTCAATCGTACCCTCGACAAGTCGTCCCATGATGGAATGTACGTGTTGGTTTCTGCCAGCATCAGAGTACATTACTTGAACAGCTGTGTTGCTGTTTATTACCATAAGTTTCTCGGCTATGAAGTAAAATGCGTCGAATTTCTCCTTCAATCTATGGCCCAATATCAAAGGTCCAATTTTCACCTCATCGGCTGTTTTTTCTACAGCTGTTAGTGTTGATTGACTGTAGTCGTAAAGATTCACTGTTCGACAGAATTGATCTTCGGCAAGACGCGTCTGAGCCCATTTTGAGCTCATGAAGTAGGGCTCGTTATAGGCCTTATTGCTCAATGCATGAGACATATCAAGTGTAGCTCTCAGTTTAACGCTAGAAACAGAAATGTCGCATTCTTCATATGTCAATCGCTCAGTTATGTTCAATGGCCCTGTTGCATGTATCAATTTCCCTTCGTATTCTTCGGGAATATTGTTAAGATCATCAATAACGTGAACTTCTTTCAGTGCCTCGGACATAGCAATATGTAGATGGTCAGCAATCACCTAAAATTTATTGGTAAATTAATGATGAGCTCGTTTTAAATTATTTTTTCTGACGAGTCTAACAGAGCTTGTAAAATCCAATGAATGCTTACGCTGTTACTGATAATAGCCGAAGCACCATTAAGACAGACATAAACCGCTCCGATAGAAGTTAGAAGGATAATCAGACTGCGACAAAGCAAATTGAATCGTCCGCAGTTTCTACCAACAATTCGTGGCTTTCCTGGATGCAGTTTGCTGGCCTGTGAACATATTTTCAAAATACTTTTGTAAGACCTAAGTTTCAATTTACATAAGATATTGATCATTAAAATATAACTTTAATTTCATTAACATTTCTGCAATAAATTAAGAATACATTATTTGAGAAACTGTTTAATGAAGAAAACACAAGTACTTGCGTTAGAATGTTACTCTGATAGTACTAAACGAAAAACAGCTATATATACTGTATATAGTGATTTTCATTTTTTATTAATTTACTTTACAGGCACTCAGGCAAAGCCTATTTAGAGAGTGTTACCAGTAAAAACCTTTTTGTAAAGTTAAATCAAAAGCCATAAAAACTATTTACACTATGAAATTTTGTTAAAAAATCAATTTTCCTCTTATTGAAAATATCCATCTAATGGATAATTCAGAGGCAAAGCTCGCCATTGGTTTTTTTAAATTTAAATGTGTAGATGAATGGACAGATGGAAGGGTGCCCCTTCCTATTCACCTATTTACATATTTGCAAACTTTTTTTTTGTAGAATTTGGAGAATTGATTTTTTTTGTAAATACATAATGTTATTATTATAATTTTTAAAAAATGTGTAAATAAGAAATCTGTTTGATAAGTAAATGAAATCAAACAATGTCATGAAGGATTTAGGTGATCAGTAATTAGGGAGTTCACCTTATGTGACTTTTAAGAATTAAACAACACTGCAAGATTGTTAGCTGTTACTTACTTGTGTGCTCCATATTGCCTGTTGCAAAGGATTAGTTTCATACGGTGGAGGAACCTCTTTGTTGTACATCATAGCCAATTGTTCAGAATTTAATGGCACATCAGTGAACGGTGACTTTTCCTGAACAGATCCATTGATGCAGCATGATGTCTGTTCAACAGGCTGCGTGCCCCCAGGAAGGTGATTAACATGAACATGGTAGCAGGAATTGGCAGATTCTTTGCCTTTGGATTCCTCAGGCGGTAACAAAGAATCTGAACAAGTGTCCTTGGACATCTTGAATTGCATTTTATCCTCCTTTTGTTTTAGCTACAATATCTCTGTATTTGTATGAACGCTGTTATTAAAATTATAATGGAAAACAACGACTGACCCTTGAATAGAAAGTTTTTCAAGGTCAACCTTGCAATCTGTTACAAAGGTACGACGCAATTTCTTACCGTAATTTATCAATATTGCAAGCACCTAATATACACGATTCTCACTAATGACCGATACAAAGCAAGGTATTAACGATTGTTTACTTTGTTTCACTTTGTTGATTTTCGTTTGGAACAAAAGTAACAGGTGATACAAATAATCTCCCGCAACCACCGATAGCAGTCGGCTACAAGAGCTGCTGGCTACAAAAACAGCGAGAACCGGAAAACATTATCTTGGGAATTCACAGAATATGACATCAGCGCGGTAAAGTATACTAACCGTACGATAACTTTTTGCCCTCGGAAATATGTGATCTGTCAGCTTAGAACGTGCAATCGCCAGATTCGCTTGATCGCTCAGCAACTTACTGGGTAAAACCCACGGCGGCCAAACAGAAAAAAAATATGCTGTAAGGCACTGTAAGGAATAGCAATGTTCTTTTTTTCTCCTACCACTTTTCCCTCGCGAGTGGAATCTGGATTTCCCCGTTGAGACGTCATATATTGCTCTCTACGCCTACATGCATCGAAAGCCTGCAATCAGCTGCAATCATTGTTGCAAATTTACCGGTGAAATTATGCTGTTTTTTTGATCGATAATTGTAGTAAACACAGTGCTAGCGATGCACGAAATCATACTAATTTTAAATAGTCATAAATTATAAAAATGTTACCATTGGCTAATGGACATATAGATTTGTAAATCATATATATATATTTTTTTTTGCAAAAAAGAAGGCCGTATCCTTTAAGGTGATGTGCTACACCGACTGAGTCACCGTAAGTGCGAGAGAGATAGCTCAATCTTCCCGAAGCGTTGTTCTTGTCTACGGTTAATTTTTCGGGTAAAAAACGAGAACGGTTCACCGCAGAATTCCGAAACACAGTGAACCGTTCTCATCTTTTGTTCAAAAGGTCAAATGGGAACGAGAACAACGCTTTACAGTTTTTGTTACCGACAGAGCAGTAGCACATCACCTTAAGTTAACGTTTTACAGATTCACGCGGGAAATTGTCTCTTTAAACGCGCCGAAAGAATCCGAGTTCAGCCGAACAGCATATTTCTTTTTGTGACGGCTGATAGCAAACATTCTCGGTTAATTAACCGAATATTTAACATTTAACTGGCTATTTACCTCAACAGTACCTTCATCCTTCAATTCGCCCGGCGCACGTGTTATTTGTTGGCTTGATACATTTGTGAATGAAAAATGACAATGATTATTGACGTTAATGTCGTTAACAATTTTTTCAGTTAAGTGACAGATATCTGCGTTACTTTAAAAGTGCACCAAAATACAACGTTATCGTGAATATCAAGGTACGGTAACAAAAAAATAATAATAATCAAACCTAACCTATAATTATTTGTTATTTTAGATTTACTTTTATTGTTTTTTTTTATTAAAAGGATATGTTTGCGTATCCGCATTAATAAAATCGGTTATAATAAATTGAAATTAATTCGATAGTTTTGAAAAAGTTTTTTTCAAATCTAACCTACAATTCCTAGTGGAGTGGTAATAGAAAAATGTAAAGTTTATTTTTCAATTTCAACAAGTTTATTGACAACCCCTTTAATATCAATTGACTTAAATCTGTAAATGAAAACTAAATAATGAATCGTAGAATATTTTCGTCTCAGTTAAAATGGTGCTACCTGTTTATAAACATTTCTGTAATACCTGCAATTAAAAAATGCTGTTTGAGAAATTAGTGCAAATTGGTTGAGTTAATTTTGTATATAATAAAGAAATGTCTTTATACCTTGGAAAAGTTCTTCTCTCTTAAATTGCAATTAAATAGATTTCACTTTGTACAACTAGCAAAATGTAATTAACGTGAATATATCACATTTTTTCTCCTTAATTTTTCCTCGTTACTTATGAAGCTAATTGAAATATACTTAAACAGGAATTTAAACAACATCTACATTTTTTTGTACCATTAAAATTAAAGAAAAGTTAGTCCTAACAAAATCAATTGGATTATGATTTAAGTGCAATTTAAATATAGTTTAATTTGTCCTGTATCATAAATATTAAAGGGAAAAAAACTCTCTATAGTGTTTCTTAAAACATATTCAAATTTTTTTTTTTAAACTTTAACATTACTTTCATTTGGTTTCTTTACAAACAATTCCAAACAAGAATGACTTTAAACTTATTATAATTTGTAACAATCTGCTAGAAAATGTCTATTACAGTGAAAATGAAGATAGGACTTATAATTGTTTAACATTAAATACTATATTTGAAAAAATATTAAATTGACTTTTTTTGCACCAGCAACTAATCAATCATGGAGGATATGCTCAAGGATAAGCGTTTTGCGCATGTTGCCAAGGATCCAAAATTTAGAAGAATACCAAAGAGCGAGCGCAAGGTTAAGATAGACAAAAGATTTCAGTCCATGTTCAATGACAAAAAGTTTACTGTCAAGTATACAATTGACAAAAGGGGCAGACCTATAAATCAAACTTCTACCGAGAATCTGCGCAAATATTATGATTTGTCCAGCAGCGAAGAAGATAAATCAGAAGAAAATTCTGATGCTTCCAAGGATAAGAAGAAGGTATTGAAAAAGAAAGCCAGCAAAGCATTGGAGGAAACAGCCAAAAGCAGGAAAAATTTAAAGAAAATAAAGGATACAAAGTTGCAAAAGAAAAAGACGGAGAACAGGCTGAATGATAGTAATTCTGAAACAAAATATAATGAAACTTCTGAGGATGCTGATTCAGACTCTACAGCAGACTCCCAAAATGAGGAGAGTGGCGACCTGGAAGAAAATGAGAAAGTACTGTTTGTTAAGGACAAGAATGAGAAAAATAAAATAACAAAGGTGATCAAACAAAAACTAAGAGATTTAACTGTGGATTACGCAAGAGGAGAGGGAATTCTGCTTACGGATAGTTCCTCGGAAGAGGAAAGTTCCGAAAACGAGGATGGTAATTAAAATATTGATATTCATCAAATTTGTTTACTTCTCACCTGTAATGCGTTACATATTATACAAGTTATAATCATTATTTTTGTTTAAAATGTAAACAATTTTAGTAATTATTTCTTTTGTCCTTTTAAGAACTATCCATCTCGTGCTAGTGCTAAAAATTCCGATTTTTACACTCAAAATTAATGATTGCTTCAGTCTTGTTCGCTAACTTCCTTAGTCTGTTTATTAAGAATGAAGTAATTTTTTTTTTTAACTATATGTTCAACTTTTCACAATTTGTTCTTAGACGACGAACAGGAGATTGAGCATGATTGGGGCGAATTGGACAAGGAAGCTGAAACTACGGATGAGATAACGCATCGTTTAGCTGCGTGCAATATGGACTGGGATAGAATACGAGCGGTGGATCTTCTTGTCCTATTTAATTCGTTTCTTTCACCCGGTGGCCTCATTCATTCAGTAACGGTAAGCGTTTAGACAAGAATTCGTTATAAATAAATAATTAAGCGCATTATTAATAAAAAAATAATAATAAAAACATATTTCAAATACTTTGCAGATTTATCCATCGGACTTTGGGCTGCAAAGGATGAAGGAAGAGGAAATCAAAGGTCCTATCGAATTGGTGGAAGCTGATAAGAACCGTAAAGATGCACAGACCGACGAAGAGGTACGAGAACACACTTAAAATTAAAAAAAAAATGTTTACGATAAAGCAAAGCAACAATTGTATTGCGCATTTTGATTTCAGAACGAAGAAGGATCAGAGTATCACAGGGAAAAGATGCGACAGTATCAATTGAACCGATTGAAATATTATTACGCTGTGGTTGTCTGCGATTCGCCGGAAACGGCCAACAAAATTTACACGGAATGCGATGGCATAGAATACGAATCAACGTCGACGAAACTCGATCTTAGGTTTATTCCCGATGATATGGAATTCGAACATGTAGGTTTCCGACAGAATTAAAAAAAAAGATGCCAAATCTTTTAGTTAACGTATAATTATTTCAGGAACCGAAAGAAGCTTGCGATAAGCTGCCCGAACTCTCCAAGTATCAGCCACGACAATTCACAACAACGGCTTTGCAACAAGTGAAGGTAGAACTCACTTGGGACGAGACAAATCCGGAGCGTCAGGAAATAACGCAAAAAATTAATTCAGGAAAGCTCAATGAAATTAACGAGACTGATATAAAAGCGTACTTGGCTAGTGGTACCAGTGATGATGAATCAGGTTTGTATTTTTTTTTAATTCAACTTTGTTTACTGTTTTAAAGATTATCCCTTTAATTCCAGGCAATACTTTCCGTTAAAAAAAATGTATCCACCTCGTCTTGGATTTATATAATATTTTAAGATCAAATACATGAAAATATATATATATACATATATATATATATTTCAAAATTATTTGATCTTAATAATTCCCTAATTGTTTTTTTTTTACCCTTTTGGCACCTGTCATTTAGTGATGTTTGTTTTATTCGACCTCAACCTAAAAGCATTCAATACAAGAATAGAGTAAGAAAAGACGTAAATGTGCACCTAAGCATTAAAATTTACAATAAAATCCGTTTATGTATAATAAGTGGTGAAATGTTGCAGAAGACGAGCAGGAAAATGCAGTCAAAGAGGCCGATGACTCAGAAAGCGAAACTAAGTCTAGCAAGAATCCGATAGACAAGTACAAATCGTTGCTGAAGTCAATTGAAGATCAGGAAGACACGAAAAAGAAGCAAGAAGTCGAGCTCGAGTTTACATGGGGTTTAGGCGCGAAAGAGAAGACAGAGAAACTGCTGAAGGAGAGAATGAACAAAGTCGAGAGTCTGACGCCGTTTGAGCAGTATCTGGAGAAGCGAAAAGCCAAGAAAAAAGCCAAGAGGGAAGAGCGTAAAAAATCGCGAGAGCAAAACAGCGACGATTCAACGAATTCAGAGAGTGACGATTCCGTACCCTCAGATGTCAATATGAATGATCCTTACTTTGCAGAAGAAATGAAAAATAGAAAGCCGAAAGAGAAAAAGAGCAAGAAAAAGAAGTGTCAAGAGAATGAAACAGATTCTTCGGACGAAGAGGACGAGGCGCAGAGAAAGGCTGAACTTGAGCTGCTTCTATTAGACAAAGGGGATGAGCAGGGAAAACAACACTTCAATATCAAGAAAATTGAGGAGGAAGCGGCGCTGTCCAAGTCCAAGAGGAAACGTCTGAGCAAGAAGAAGAAAAATGATAAAGAAAGCAAACCGCAAGATGACTTTGAGGTCAATGTAGCGGATCCGAGATTCGGGGCTCTCTATTCCTCCCATCACTACAATATCGATCCAGCGGATCCTCATTACAGAAAGACCAAGGGAACCGAGGCTCTCGTCACTGAAAAGTTGAAGCGACGAGCAGATACCAACGTTAAAGAAGTAAGATATTATACTTTAATCCTGCAAATGCTCGGGAATTAAACACTAACATTAACAATTATTCCGGGTTAAACATATATGAATACATGGGGCATTCCACGTCAAATTTCTATAAACTGCACAAAAATAGAAATCTATTGATATTTGAAAAAATTATGAACGATCAAAAAAATAAAAATTCCAATTCTGACATACAAAAAAAACTAAAAACTTACCAAAAAAAAAGTAATTATTCAGATCCCATGATGAAAAATCATATTTTAAATCATAGAATAAGTGCGTTTTTCTTATTTAAAAAAAAATTGCGTTTTCAGAATCAGGTTTTGAGCCTTGTAAAAATTCTAATGATGGTAAAAAAACTGGAAACAATTTCCGATACCATTTTGGGTCGAAAACAACATTATTGTAACAAATTATCAAAATCCGAAGGGATGGTCGTCATAGACTGTAAATTTGACGTGGGATGACCCATAATAATAAAGTGATGCGAACATTTTTATACTAATATGATTTTTTAAAGTTGTTATTAGATATTGAGTGTCAGAAATTGTGTTATTTCTACATCGAATTTTCAGGTAACACCGGTAAAGCAGCCAAAACGTGACGGCAAAATGAGTGCAGACTTGGCGGCGTTAGTGAAGTCGGTGAAGAGGAATACGAAAAATATATTGAAACCAATAAAATAATCCGTGATTATGTACAGAACAATCATATATCAATTTCCGTTTCACAGTTTGCTATTCCATATTATAAATTGATTAAATTTGTGTTGACCAATTCCATATTCCCACTATAGGTTTTTGTTTTGATTTTTCTGTTTACATGTTCCCACGCAATCCAATTTTCATCTTTTTAACAAAAGCAACAAAGTACATTCTATCGACTCCATCTAAATCATCAAGAAAGAGTTCAAAAAGTGAAGCGCGTAAAGCTGCTACGCGCATATGTACCTCCAAAAATTGCGCATGCGCGCGCAAGTGGGGAGTTTTATTCAAAGAAATTTGGCGTCAGTGACCCAAAAAAAAATCACGATTACGAAAAGTTCTTTTTTTCTTATAAAGGCAATAAAAGAGAGATACGCGACTAACGAATTTGAGAAAAAAAAGTCTGTACTACGTGATTGGAAACTCGCATGGCTTTGCACGAATAAGCTCCTCCAGTGAAAATTTATATGTTCATGAAGGATAAAAAAAATCTTAGTTATATTTCGTACCTTACGTTATTGAAAAGAAATGCAATTGTTGTACCCAGATGAGCGTCATCTTATAAAACAAAAGCAACAAAGTACATTCCGTCCGAATGACATCAGAAAAAGAGTTCAAAAAGTGTCACGCGTAAAGCTGCTGCACATGCGTCCCGCGTCTCTGAAGAAATGCGCATGCGCTCAACTTTCTTAACCACGCGCGCGCGCGCAAGTGGTGGGGGTTTTTAGCTCATAGAAATTTGGCGTCAGTGATCCAAAAAAAAAAAAATCACGATTACGAGAACGTTTTTTTTTCCTTATAAAGGGAATGAAAGAGAGATACGCGACTAACGAATTTGCAACGAGAAAAAAATTGTGTACAACGCGATTTGGAAATCGCATGGCTTTACACGAAGCTCCTCCAGTGAAAATCAATAGGTTCGTGAAGGATAAAAAAAATCTTGGTTATGTTTCGTACCGTACGTTAGTGAAAACAAATGTAATTGTTGCACCCAGAAGAGCGTCGATTGTAGTGAATCTTCGATGTGGATCAGGTAACAAATCGTAAAACAAAAAAAAAGAGTCGTTTCGTAATCGTCGCTAAGCTTCAATACAATTAACGATGATGCCACGTTCGAGGATACGTATCACTCGCGTATGAGAGGATAAAACTTTGACACGAACAACGGCTGGCAGTCAAGACGATGTCCGAGAGCTCCAAAATGGGCCTGTTTGGCTCTAAGGACGACAACACGGAGACGTCGGATGAAAAAAAGCAACCTGTCAAATCCAACGATGCAACACAGGGACATTCGACTCCCTATAACATTGACAGCGATTCTGAGACTTACGACACCGAAGCTTTGAGCATTATGGACATTAACGATATTATTGGCATTCAGGCAGAGACTGCAGGCGATTCGACACTTGAGAGTGAGATCGCAGCACTTTCTGAAGTCATTACAGACATCAAGAGCGACGAAGTTGCATCGGGAAACGAAAAGACTCTAGATGCAAAAAAAATTGTTGTAGACAAGTCTGATACAAAAAGGGACATTGGTAGTTCAAAGGATAAAGGATCGGAAAAGGATTCTCCAAAAGAGGGTAAAAGTTGGAAGAGTTCTCTATATGTTGTAGGAAGAAACGGATTATTGAATTTATAAGTTTTTGTTTAAAAGCTTGGCAAAGAGCCTGTGTAGATGTATGTTCTCTGTGTTTAGTGATAAGATAAACAGCGCGGTTCAATGTCTTTTTTTATTGTTAGAAATAGAGTACTTTATTTCTTGGATTGAGAAGGCTGAGTTACATGAAAAATTTTGAATGTTCAATTAGAGTGCAATTGCGCATATGAACTCATGCAATTTTATCATAAATATTACTGGCATAAAATTAATTTAATTTTTTTTACAAGTGAAACTGAATTTTTGTTTATAAATACAACCATTATTTTTATTTTTTGTCATGGAACTTACTTTGCAATACTAAATTAGCTAGAGCTGCTTTATTCTATGCTCATTTCTTTGATGTGCTTTCTAGTAATATTTTTAAAATCAAAATGCATGATTTCAGTTGTGCAATTGAAACACATTTCTATCTTCATGATTGTCAGGTAACTCTGCAAGGAAAGAGGATTAGGAAGATAATATAGGCATTAAGTAGATAAACTTAAGCTGTGGATTGCAAGATTGTCAATTAATCTGTCAGTTCATCTGACAGTTATTTTAGATGTGATTTACTGAATTATGGTACAAAAAATTAGATAAAAATTGACATGACAAAAAGACCAAGATATTATTAATTATTATATTATAAACAAATATTGCAAGTGTAAGGGTTTAGTCTTACTGATTCTACTCAGAATTTCTAAATAAAACTGATAGAAACTGATTAAAAATTAATCATTTTAAAGAGGTTTCAATCAGGTTTTTGTCTGTTTAATTGGTTTTAATTGAATCCTTTATTGAGAGGAAAAGATTTCAAGAGAGGTAAAAATTTCGAGTTATATATTGTGATTCGTAAGACATTGGTATTTTTTTAATTTATAAGTGTTTTTAAGTAAACATTTTTTGAAAGTAATTCAACTACTTCGTCTTATTCTGCCATTCATTGAATCAAAAACAACAATGTAAATTCATGAAATTTATATTCCAAATTTATCCACTTTGCGCATAAATTATCTTCCTGGTCTTCTTAAATACAATTAGTGTGAATAAAGCTATAAGTTAATTTTATTTAATTGTTTCAGATATTTGTAGCCAAGCAGATGACAATAAATCCTTTGATTCTGCCGGTATGGCTGGCATCAATAAGAGTCTTCAGTTAATCGGGGAAGCGTATATTTCCGATGATTCTCAGGATACGGAAACTGACGAGATACCCGATACTACTGAGCCCAAGCCAGACACTATTGGTGAATCTATTACAGTATCAAAAAATGAAAATGCCGAAGCTACAGCGAAGAATTCTAACGAAAAAGTTGCAAGTGTTGATGAACAGAATGCACCGGAAGCAATTATCGCGAAAGAGAAATCCGCCGAACTTGATGCAGTTGCAGTATCGAATAAATCTGAGGAAATAGCGACAAATCCACTTGAGCAAGATCTAAAAAGCATGCAAATCGAGAAATCCACCGACTCGACCGATTCTCCCGCTATCGAAGTCTTGACTAAACAATTCGAGGAAGAAAATAAGACTGAATATATGGATGTAGACTCTGCAATAACAGAAGACATCGCTGAAAGTGTTAACGTCGAAAAATCAATGTGCAATGCGGCAGAAGAAATAGAAAATGTTGAAAAAATCATTGAGAGCTCGAAGATAGAGTTAACCGCCGTAGAAACTGAAAATTTGGCTGTGGAACCCGTAAACGAAGTGGAAGTACCGATGGAAGTCGATCAACCGATCGAAGAAGTTTCTGAAAAAGTTGAGACTGAAAAAGAGGCTGAACCTCTCGCCACAAAAGACGTGATTGAACATATATCGGAATCATCGGACTCCGTCGTGACCGAAGAAACAGGAAAAGTCAGCGAAACGATCTGTCAACAGGAGGAAATAAAAAAATTGACCGATGAAGTTTTCGACAACACAAAATCTTCTGCGGATAATCAACTGTCAATGGCAGAAACATCAAATTCCGGAAAAGAAGAAATTAGTGCTACTAAAATTATCGAAGAGGAACTCAGTGTTCCAAAAATTGTCGAAGAGGATCTGACAATTCCGGAAATTGTTGAAGAGGAACTGACAATTCCGGAAATTGTTGAAGAGGAACTGCCAATTCCGGAAATTGTCGAAGAGGAAGTGCCAATTCCAGAAATTGTCGAAGAGGAACTGAAAATTCCAGAGATGGTCGAAGAGGAACTGAAAATTCCGGAAATTGTCGAAGAGGAACTCAAAGTTTCGAAAATCGTCGAAGAGGAATTGAAAGTTCCGAATGTCGAAGTGGAATTAAAAGTTCCGAAAGTTATCGAAGAAGAATTCAAACAATCGTCCAGCAGTCCAAAAGGCGAAGAAACTATCGCAGAAAAAATTGAAATGGAAACTGACGATTCGCAAGTTGAAGAATCAATTCCGGAGCAAGTTGAAGCAAATAATTCCGTTGCAAATATCACCGAATCGATAGTGGAAACGAAAGAACAGACTCATGTAATTGCGGAAGACAAACAGCCGGAAACTTCGACAGAGAAAGTAAAACTCGCGGAAGAAATAAGTCTCGAGAGTCTTGAGGATGTTGGTGGAATTGAAAGATCTGATATAACGTTCATAGAACACGTGGCAACGTCAAATAATGAACCTATGGAAGTTGACAATAATGCGGACGATAATGTTGACGATAATAATAAAAACGAGAATGATACGAAAGGAGTTAATTCACCGGACTTACTCGGTAATTCTGTAGATACCGTTGAACCTGTCGCGGACATCGTAGCTGCATTGAAAAAGAGCGAAGGCGACAAGCTTATCGACACCGCTACGGATTCACCCGTGAGTTCTTTAGAAAATATTGAAACTGCTCAAATTGAGGCTCATCCGGATATTACAGTAAAGGAGATATCTAAAAATAAAACCATCGCAAGTCCCTCGAAATTATCCGAGAATTATGCAGACATTGATGAGTCAATTTCAAACATTACATTGAAAGAATTCGCGAAAGACGAGACTTCAGTAGCCTCGAAATTATTCGAGAATTCTGCAGAGATTGACGAACCAATTTCGAATATTGCGTTGAAGGAAGTTGCAAAAGATGAGTCTTCAGTAGCATCGGAATTATCCGTAAAATCACCCAAAATCTTTGAGTCTGCTCTGGTTGATACGTCAAAAGAAAGCGCCAGCGATAAAACTGTTGTAAGCGAATTAAAACCACCCGAAGAATCTTCGATAATTGACGAAGCCATGGAAACAGAGGATATTACGTTAAAAGAAAGTTTGAAAGAAGAGCTCGTTGTGGCGGAATTATCCAAAAAATCGTCAAATGACGCGGCGTCGGTTTCAGATGTTATTCCGAGAGAAATTTCCATCGTTGGCAACGAAGAGACTGCATTAGAAGACGAAAAAATGGAGGTTGACGCTGGCATGAAAAAGAAGATACAAGAAGTGGAGGAGAATGACATTTGTCGACAAAACGAAGCATCACAGGAAACTGAAGAATCATCGGTGTCTACCGCAGAAGAAGTGAGAGCGGTAGAAGAAAGTACGATAATTGAGAAACTAGGTGATTCTGATAGAGCTGAGGATTCAGAAAGTACAGGGAAAAGTTTTGAAGACTTGAAAATTTCGAAAGAGTCTGCGACTGGCGAGAGCAGTGAAATAGAAGCTATAAAAAGTATCGACGAGACAGATGAGGCTAGGCAGAATTCAAAGGATGAAGAAAATGTGGGTTTAATTTACCTTCCACAGGCTGAAACCTTCAATGAAAAGATTCAAGATATTTCAACTACACAATCATCTGATAATGCTACGGCCGAAGTAGCGGAAGTTGAGAAGGAAGAAGTTGAATCTATGTCGAAGAAAGAGGAAAATGAACCACTCATTGACATTTCACAAGCTGAATCCTCAATTGAAAAGATACACGAAATTGATGCTATTCAAACAACTGATAATTCTACGACGGAAGAAGTGGAAGATGAGAATAAAGAAGTTCAATCAGAGTCAAAGGAAGAGGAAAATGAGCCGTTAATCGCCATTCCACAGGCTGCATCCCCTGCAGAAAAGATTCATGAAATTGAGGCTACACGAACACTAAGTAATGATGTGGCGGAAGTAACGAAAGATGATAAAGAAGAAGCTGTATCAGAATCAATGGAAGAGGAAAATGTGCCGTTAATCGCCACTTCACAGGCTGAATATCCTGCTGAAAAGATTCACGAAATTGAGACTACAGGAACACTAAGTAATGATGTGGCGGAAGTAACGAAAGATGATAAAGAAGAAGCTGTATCAGAATCAATGGAAGAGGAAAATGTGCCTTTAATTTCCATTCCGCAGGATGAAACCTCTACTGAAAAGATTCACGATATTGAAACTAAGGAAACACCGGGTAATACTGTAGCGGAAGATGCGGAAAATGAGACAGATGAAGTTAAATCAGAGTTAATGGAAGAGGAAATCGAAGTGCCCAACAAACCGTCTGAATCCTCGGCCGAGAAAAGTTGTGCAGCGAAAGCTACAAATGCAACTGACGAACCTGCGAGCGAGAATACAGGAGAAAAGGAAAGTTTTAAGCCTGGATTGATGAAAGAAGCTGAACCTTCAATTTCCACGGAAATAGCGGAACCGGCGACTGATATAATTTCCGAAATCGAAGCTATGGAAACAATCGATGAAGCTGTAGAGGAGGAACATACGATTAATACCCGGGCAGAAGAGCCTGAATCTTTGATGTCAGCGGAAACAGCTGAATCCTCGTCTGATAAAATTCACGAAATCGAAACTATCGTAACACCTGTTGAAACTATGGAGGAGGATGTAGAAAAAGCTAAGGAAACGACTCAGTCAAAAGTAAAGGCAGATGAAACGGTAGCTTTGGTTTCCATAGAAAAACCTGAGCTATTGATCGAAAGCATTGAAATGAAAATACTGGAAGCACCTTTAGTATCAACCGAAAATAACGTGGAAGTCGTGAGAAATGAATCTGAAGCAATAACGAAAGAAGAAGAAAAAGAATCTCCAGCTTCTGCAGAAATACTTAAGCCATCAACTACAAGTAGTGAAATGGAAATTGCAAAGTCACCCGAGACAATAATAGAAGATGTAATATCCGAGAAAGAGGCAGCTAAATCAGAATCGCAGGAAATTTCCACAGATAATTCGAGCAAATCGATTCCTGTAATACAATCTACTGTAATAGCCGATGAAGCTATGATTACAGATGTACAAGAAGTAGAAAAGAGTATATCAGAGTCTAAGGAGACAGAAAAACACATTGCCACAGAAATCACCGAAATCGAGACTCCTGAAAGATGCAAAACTGATAATTTAGAAAAAAATACAGAAGAAGATGCTTCTACTTGTGAAAAAGAAATTGAGTCGCAATTTGAATTTCCAAAGCCTGAAGCTCCACAGCATGAAGCAAGCCAAATCGATTTGTCAAGCGCGTCGATGAATCCAGAAGACGCCGAAGACGAGGAAGACCCCGTCGAGGAGGAGATGAATTTGAGTCTCGATCCCGAGATTAGCGAATGTCAGGACCTAGGCTCTCGTGACGATGACGTCGACGAAGCACAGCGAATTGGTAAATTAGCTTTGGAGGCGATGCCCGTTGATTCGGACCAAATGGAGGATCAAACGGACATTAATCTGTCGTTGGAACAACATGAAAAAATTGAGGAAATGTCGAGCATTAAAGACGACCCATCAGAAAAGTTGACTGCCGAGGTGTCCGTGGACGAGTCTTCAATGACCTCTGCTGCCGACAAGCCAGAACAGAGCGACGAACGCCTAGAAAAATCTCCCGAAAACGATGACGAGAATTCGAAAGACATTATGTCGACAATTGCGTGCGAATCCGAAATCTTTCACGATGAACAATCACAAAGTACCCAAGAAATGATGGACAGTATTCTCGAAACGGATTCGAGCAATTTTAATAAAATTCTCGATGACGAGGAAGCTGAGATCGTCGAACTCGCCGACAAATTACCATTGGAATCCGAGGAATTGTTGAATAAGGCTCTAGACGACCCTATGGCGTCACAGAATATCGATTCTCTTGAGGGTTTGCTCGATTTAGATCTTATACAGGAGGGAGATGAATCCACATCGAAATCTGTCGATCCTATAGTCGCGAAAGTTATGAAAGAAACTGAGGAAGACATTGAAACGAAAGACGTTGATGTCTCGCTTTTGTTGGAAGAAACAGATCAGAGCGAAACCGTAGATAGAGACGATTACGTAAACGCTGCTGGAGAAAGTTCCGAAAATACAAACGTTCTTCCCAAAGTCGTTGAACAAGAGGATAAAGAAATTGCTGCACCTATTGACAATTTATTAGCAAAAACCGATGTAAATGAATCGATCGATTCACCGGTGAATCCACAATTGGAAACTGCAGCTTCACCATTGGCAGATAATGTCATTGAAGCGGTATTCGATCTACCAGTCGAGCCTAATACAGTAGAAGCTGATGAATTAATGCCCGAAGATTCAAAATTGGAGTTGGCCGAAGATCTTCTTATGGAGATCGCCGTTGACGAAGAGAAAAAGATGGCATTAGCCGGAAAACTTTTACTAGAAACTACCGCTGAAAAAGATAAGAATCAGATAGACAGTAAAATTGACTTATCCGCGGATCTCTTATTGGATACCACCGCACAAGAAGAAACTAAAGACATTTTGCCCACAGATGTTTTACTGACTGCCGCTGTTGAGGCGGAAAGTGATATGGAATTGGTCGAAGAAGTTTTGCTGGAATCTCCAGTTCTTGAAGATCCAAAATTGGAATTGTCCGAAGACATCTCAATGGAGACAGTAGTTCGCGATCAAGTATTGACTGCAGCGGCGGAGATCGAAGGTATGCCTCCCAGCTCGGAAATCTCGGAGTTAGAATCGGCAGTGAAATTTTTACAAGAATCCGAGGAACAGGATATCGATTCGCCGCTTGTGCTCTCGCCGAAAATTGTCGACAGTGTTGTGGAGGATATCGCGCGTGTTGACGACGTGGGAATTTTCGTGACTGACGAAGATATCTGCGAAGATCCCTCGGAGCTTGTCGCTGAGTTGGAAAATATTATTCCCGATCCTATCGCTATATCTGAAGCAGAAATAATATCAGAGGCTGTTAAACTCGAGAGTGAAAGGAAATCAAAACTTTCGGAAGAAGCTAAGCTTGAGTCGCCGCTCTCAACGATACTAGAGGATCGAAAGGAGGTCACAGAATCGACACCGCCACCTCCCGTGCCTCAGGAAGTTTCAATCACAGTTGTTGCGCATCCGGAAACCCCAAAAACGCACAGGGAGCCTCGAGATACCGTGGCGAAGAGTCCGAAACCGGAAAAAATTGAGCAGGCGACACTCTTGAAGAAATCCGCGCCAATACCGAAGATTTCGATTCTCGAAGAGCGTCTGAAAGAGCCCCCGAAAATTGAGATACCCTCGGTGAGCGAAGTTTCACGTATCTGCGAAATACCAACGACGCCGAAAACGAGTCTGTTGATTCAACGAGACGCGAAATTGAGCAACTTTCAGAAGATGCTGGAGTCGCCAAAAGCCACGGATAAGACCGAGCTCAAGATCGTCGACACTCCACGTAAAGACGCGGATAAGCATGACTTCGAAAATGTCGGTTCGCCAAGGATAATATTGAAAATCGCCAAATCGGCTATTGCCGATTGTGCCGAGCCGAGATCGCCAAAAAGTCCGAAAATACGCTCGGCGACGAATTCGCCGAATCCCGACGATAGTCCCGGACAAAAACTCGGGAAAATCAAGCTTAAACTTTCCAAAGGCGGACATCCTTCGATTATATCGAATGAAAACGTGGAAGAAGTCTGCGGCCAGTGGCACACCGAGGGAACATCTTCACTCTCGCCTCTCGGTATGAAAATAAAGTTTTCCAAAACCGGCGATGCTTCGATAGTTCAAACGGAGAAGCACGAACCTACGGAAGAAGCTAAAGAGCCACCGAAGCACAAATTCGAGGAGGCTAAACGAACGGAGTCGCCAATAGGAATGAAAATCAAATTTTCGAAAACCGGCGACGCTTCCATTGTTCAACAGGACAGCAAAGAATCGTCAAAGCACAAGGACAAATTGGAGATTATGCAAGGTTCACCTAAGAGAAACGAATCGCCGCTTGGTATGAAAATTAAATTCTCAAAATCCGGTGACGCATCGATAATACAGCCCGAAAAATCCGAGTCTTCGGAGGATCACAGAGAGATCAGCTCGAGGAGTAAAGATAAACTTGACGTGCCGCAAGACGCGCCACGAAGAACGGAATCTCCGCTTGGCATGAAATTTAAATTGTTCAAGACAGGTGATGCTTCTATAGTTGCTTCGGAAATCGTTGAAGATTCGACGCAGGAGACAAAGAGAACAGAATCGCCGCTCGGAATGAAGATCAAACTTTCGAAAACAAGAGGAAGCTCTTCTAAAGCCGCAGCGGAAAGCAACGAGGATGCCAAGGAGCGTCTCGAAGTTCCTGAAGTACCGAGAAGGACGGAATCACCGTTGGGCATGAAAATTAAATTCTCCAAGACGGGCGACGCGTCTATAATACATTTGGACGATACAAAAGAGACTGCGAAGCATAAGGAACGAGCGGAAACAAATCAAGACACTGCGCAAGCTCCCGAAACCCCGATAGCCGTTAAAATTAAAGTAACAAAATCCAGAGAAACTTCCGCACTGCACACAGATGTGTCTGAGGAAGCGGAGATCGTCCAGACTACTCAAAAACGAACGGAATCTTCGATAGGCATGAAATTCAAACTATCCAAGACCGGCGACGCTTCTATCGTTCTTTCCGAGAAACAAGAACAAGAAGACACAAAGAGCAAAGAAAAATCCGAAAGTCCTCAAGAAAATGCACGCAAACCTGACTCAGCTATTGGCATGAAAATCAAGTTTTCCAAAACTGGCGATGCATCGATAATTCAGTCACAATTACCGAAGAAATCGGAAGAACCTTCAGAAATTGAAAAACAACAACAAAAAACTGTCGAAAGCCCGATGCCGATGAAAATAAAGTTACAGAAAAGCGTTGACATTACTAAAGTGGAATCGGAGAAGAAGGAGAAATCGTTGAGACGCAAAGAGACGGACTCACCTCTGGAGATGAAGATAAAATTGTCGAAAACCGGTCATCCTACTATTGTCGCGTGCGACAATTATGGAGAATCTTCGCAACGTACGAAAGACACTGCGGACTCGTCACACAAGAACAAAGAAACAACAACGCTCAAGGAAATGCCGGGTATGAAGATGCTGAAGACCATGCATTCGGGAATACACGGCAATAGAGCGGAATTGACCATCGAACCGGTACAACTGCAGAGCAAAAAGTCCGATGTTGTAAGCGAATTGTCGCCGAAACGAAAAGACGTGACGATCTCGCCAGTTGAATCGAAAAAGGCGAAACTCGAAGCTAAATTGTCTCAGATGCTGCCTGAGGTGACGATACAACCGATAAAGCCACGAGAACAAAAGCAAATTATGTTCGATGCAAAAGCCAGCTCGATAAGTCGTCAACAGATGAATGTTATCAGTCAGGAGATTAGCATAACTCAAGTGAGATCCAACAAGGCGATGGATCTCACGATGACCAATAAACTGAAGAGTATGCTGGCGAAAACAGCGACAACCAGCGCTAATCCGGATTGCGAGATAATCGAACATCGTCCAGAGTTAATAATCGTTAATGAGAATTCAAACTCGAGTCAGGATGTTATGATAATCGAAGAAGTGCCGGCGTTGCGCGAGCCTGAAGTTAAAGTGCCGAAGAAGAGAGGAAGACCCCGAAGAAATCCGCTTCCGGTTCCTCTGGTTCCGACGAAACCCATCCAGCAGGCTATGCAAACCGATTCAGCGATACCGAGGGATCCACTGGCTTTGGACGATGTGCCACAGTTAACTCCGCAAACGACAATGCAAATTCCTACAAAAATTGAACCGATAAACTTGCCACCCAAGGAGAATGAACGACCGAAGAGAAGCTGCAGCCGACAGAAGAGCTACGCGCCGCCACGACGAGGACGAGGTCGCGGAGGCGGTAAGTTTCATTCAAGGGAATATTCTAGCATAAACAACTCCGTTTTTGTTGAAGGTGATTTTTAAAAATTCAATTTTTCTTTTGTTTCTTTTTTCACTCATAAATTTACTGAGCTTGTGTTCTGCATTTGTATTTATTCATGTTCAAAGTAACACCTTAAATTGTGTATAAGACATTTTATTTAAAAACTTGTGCACGATATTGATAGACCCGTAAGTCATTTCGCTTAAATAAACGAACATTTTTTTAAAAATTTTATATGAATGTGGTTATCGTGCGATTCTCAACAAATAATGTGGAGAAACATGGAAAAAATATGGAGGATTGAAAATGAACACGCCGATTTTTATTTAGAAAATGTTTGCTTCTCACGGCTCGAAAATTTTCTTCACATTATTTATTGAGGGCCGAACGATAACCGCATTCATAGAGAATTAAACAAAATTTGTTCGTTTATTTCAGATGCCTAGGATGGCCGCAATCAAGACGCCCGGTTGGACAGTAATTTTGGAGACATGTGACCTGCGCATCTACTATCTTGCACAATTTTTTATAACTTTTTTTTTTTATAAAAATTTGTGGTGTTATTTTAAACATGAATAAATATGACTGTAAAACACCAGCTCAATAGGTATAATAATTGAAAAAATGTAATTCCCACAAATTACCTTTAATAGCGAATATCCCTTCAAGTCCTTTCAATTAAAAAAAAAGATCTCAAACACCGAAAACTTTTCTGAATCACGATAGTGGAAGAATGACGCTTTTAAGAAATTACCTTGTGTATTCTTGTACATAAAGTCATCTGATTTTGATGAAATAAAATGGTTAATTTCCCAATGGTTTTAATGGTTCATTAAAAAACAGGTTTATGCAAAAGGGTCAGCCATTAAAAAAATAGTGACTGCTGATGCATGAATTATATAAATATGGCAAAAGTGTGCTTTTCGAAAAAATGAAGAATTGAATTTTGCAGAATATTTTTTATGTATATATTAGTTTTGAAAAAGCAGGCATTTTTACATAATCTGAATATATCTCTTTGGCCTTACGGCAATTCCAGAGGCCCTAGTTGTTTATTTTTTTTTAACTCTAATAATTTTTAGTCACCAATATTTAAAATCAGAATATATAAAACTGATGGATCTAAACGACAATCTAACAATTAAGAGTATCGTTTCTCGTATCTCCTCTCTTAGCTGGTCGCGGTAAACGAAAAATGGAAGTGGAACACATGGTTATGAGCAAAAAACCGCGAATAGATCAAGATCTGACTCTGATAGAGCAATCAACAACGGCTCTTATTACGATAGACGAACCGCCGCCCGTTGTGCCCGAAATTTCGCACAGCACTTCGGAGCTTTACAAAGCATTGAGGCAACCGCCGATGGACCATAAAATGGCAAATGCCATGGCAAGAGTAGAGGCTGAAAAGGCGGTCAATGATGCTGATTTGTTGGCCAAGGATACAAGGGAATCTCTAATGGATTCGAGAATCAAGTCTCATCTCGATGGCGTTATTGAAAGCTCCATGAAGAAGCCTGCTAAGCCTGCCAAGTCTGTCGAATCTGTCGAGCATGCCGAATCTACTGAACCTGCCGAACAACATTCAGAAACATTCGACACCGAAAGAAAAATGAGTCTCGAGAGCCTCTGCAGTTCGGACGGCCAAACGTCCGTCAATCTTGTAACTGATCAAATGGAAAAAACAGAATCAATGATAATCGACGACGAGAAAACAAGCGATGAGAAAATAGACGACAAAACAGACGAAAAAGCTGCCGACGAAGCAAAAGACATTAAAGATACGACCAGCACGCAGGATCATCAAAATTGGTTGACCCCGTCATCGAAGAAACAGCTCGACGGTCGAAACGAGGGAAATATCTCTAGTGTCCAAGTGATCGACGAGGAGACAAGGATGAGCGCGGAATCTAGTTCTAGATCACAGACACCGGCTAGGAATATGACGCAAGGTAAGAATTAACGAAAATTGTTCTTAAAGATTTATCCGCCTCGTCATTTACATTGATATCGGTTTTTTTTTACTTCCGCGTGAAATGTTTAAAATTTGTTAAAACTAACATTCTTATTTAATTTTCTTATTTAGGATTTATGTAACTTGCCAAATTAAAGATCTGCAACTTGAGAACAACTTGAGCAATTAATCTAAACAAATTTCGTTAAAATATATCGACAAAGTGCGATTTTAGAGAATTTCGAATCTTTCATTTCTTGATCACTCGAATTTTATTAACTAGTAATTAAAACTTTAGTTTTACAATTTTGTAAGACAGGGATGCAGAGTTTAAATTTGCATTTTTTTTTAAATAATGATCTAGCGATAAATCGGAAATCGTCACGTTCTGACGAAGAGAACTGCACTTTGTTAATTAAAAATGAAACAATGATTATCGACGCATGATTGTAAATATGATTGGAGACGGTAGACACGTTTGAATCATTGCTACTCGCCAGACTATATCAGTGCCTATTGGTAGACCTCCAACCAAGCCATCTAAAAATAGAACGCTTTTCCGACGTCCTAAGGTCTCAGAGTTTTCGAGTGTGTGATAGTTGTCATGGTATATTCGTGGGAAGTACTGACCGAGCTACGCGCCCGGTAAGACGGCATACTCCAAGTCGCGTAACAATGTACAAGTTCTAATGAACAATAATTCGCAATAGTTTAGATTCGTCAATGACAAATTGATGTAATTCGCTTTTGAACTAAAGTTCGATAGAATTAGAAACAAATCGTGACGGTGAGTTATTGAAATCATTATCTCGGACTTTCTTTTTCGTGGACTGTATTCTTCAGTGATCAGGATTATTAAGAAGTTAGTAGTGCTTTTAAACTATAGAAATCAGTGTTAAATATTTTGTATCGCTTTGGTCAACGTTGAAAAGTAATAAAACGGGTTTACAAAAAAAAAGCGTAACATATTAAGGGATCCCATTTTTTTCGAGTATTTACAGATTTTTTTCTGAAAGCATTAGTTTTATTTCAGTGAAGATCATTTTCAAATCAAATTTAAAGAGTATTTATATGATGTCACTGCGTGCGTATTAATTTCGCAGTAATTATAAATTTTCATAGAAATTTGTTAACCAAATGATTGCATTAAAGCTCTAATCAAATAATAAATGAAGATATGTAAATCTTTTCCTCAATTCAATAATTTATTAATTTATCAAGTTAAATGAATTTTTTTATTCTTTTAGCACCCGAGACAATAGTAAATGAGGAGTCGCAGGGTAGCGTCTTAAGCACCGCGACAACAGAGTCCGAGAAAGTCAAAGTAAAGAATCGCAGAATGGAAATAAGCTTCGATCCGGACGAGGGCCCATTCACGGTTGACAAAATAGCAGAGTACGAGTGGCCGTTGGATCCCACGCGAAAAAGCGAGACTTTTATGATACAGGAGCAGATATCTCATTACCTCGGTGTCAAGTCCTTTAAGAGAAAATATCCAGATCTAAATCGACGAATGGTCGACATGGAGGAAAGAAATTATCTGCGTGAAAATGCGCTGGTGAGCGAAGCCATGTGCGACATGGGTAAGTCATAAAAGAAACACTAAAATTCTACAAAAAGAAAAACACGCGAATCATATAATCGTAAATCGGCCAAAACGTTAAATTGTTTTATCGCACGAATTTTCAGGTCTCACCGCTGTTTGCAGCTCGGAAGTTCTCGACGTAATGTGCAATGATTTCCCTGACCAATATGAGGAATATCGCAAGTACATACGCGAGAAACAGATGAAGGAACATTCCAAGAAGCAGAAGGAATTAACGGCCGCGGCAAACGCGGAAAAAAATCGAATAGATCTCGCTGAAATGGCAGTTCAATCGGCACTATCGTGGAACGTTGGTCTAAACAAGTCGCGACGAGAATCACGCAAATGCAGTCTCGATTTACAGACTTTTACGATTCACGTGCCAAAGAAGCAACAGAAGGTCGAGGAAGAGAGCCGACAGAGTCACTATCCTGTTGCGCTTATTCCTGGACAATATACCGATTATTATCGAGAATACACGCCCGCGGAATTGAGGTACTACCCACTGAATACGGTGCTTTATGGGCCAATGAAACCGAACGAGAGGAAGTTGGACAGCCAGTCCGAAGGATCGCAGAGCGACAGTGATAGCGATTCATCGTCTGACGACTCAAGGTTCATAATAATTCATAATAAAGTAACATCTTTGCCCGTTGTTTTTACATTATTTTCTACACTTTATTAAAAAACGGTCAGGGAAATCAAGAAATTGTTGGGGAATTTTTGTGTTAAATCACTCAGGGAAAGCGCGTTGTGTTATGAGAAGGAAAAAAATGAAAGCTTCCTTCCTGAAAAAGCTAAATTCAAATAATTTTCACAAGCAGCATCTTTATTAATTCTGTAGAAGGAAAAAAGTTACCGAAGAAGAAATCATATTTTGGTAAACAAATACAAATACATATGTTTACCACGGTGTTTAGAAGTTTTATGAGAGGTAGAACATTATGAGAAAACAACAAGAAACTGGAATTTAACGAAACAATTGGTTAAAGTATTTAAATAGTTTTAGCCACTAAAATATTACTCTCACATATTTTAAGAAAAATTGTAGTCTATAACGAGAAACTAATATGTAACTGCTGTGACCAGTTACGTAATAAGTAAGTGATTGAGATAAACTGCTTCATTTACGAATTGCAGGCTCTTTTATTTTCAAAATAATACATCAGTTTCTTTATTTATCGACGGAGATGTATAAAATACTCTTATATTTTGTCAGCTCGTCATCGAGCGATGGCACACAAGACACCGAGGAATCCCAATCGACGATGGATGAAGTCGACGCCGAATTGTCGAGGCAAAAGGAGGATATCAAAAGTATTAAGTGCAAAATGTGCTTGAAACACTTGAATAAATTCAGTAGAACCGAAGTGCTGATACAATGCGGCACGTGCAATGGATATGGTAAAATATTGCCACAAATTTACACTGAAGCAATTGAGATATTTGTTGCAATAGTTTCTCGAATATTATTTAATTGAATAATATGTTTTCAGTTCATCCGTCGTGTATAGATTTGACGTTGGACATGGTTCCTCACATTCAGGCGTATGCGTGGCAATGCACGGATTGTAAAACATGCGCGCAGTGTCACGATCCCGCGGATGAGGACAAAATGCTCTTCTGTGATATGTGCGATCGAGGGTAAATATTGTATACACTTTTCAAGTCGTTTTACCAATTCATATAGGAAGGTTTCTTTTAGTTTTCAAAAGACTTGAATTTCTATTAATCATGCTTCGTCTAGCGTATAGAAAGTTTATTATTATTTTTTGTTCGAAACTTTTCTCATTCATTTATTAGAAATTAAAGATAAAGAATACCATTTTTAAAAAATGTGATTATTATTTATCACAATCGCCAGAGCTGTTTCGCTTGGAAAATTAAGCTAAAACGAAAAA
The DNA here is from genome assembly GCA_964016905.1 of Perithous albicinctus. Taxonomy (NCBI): domain Eukaryota; kingdom Metazoa; phylum Arthropoda; class Insecta; order Hymenoptera; family Ichneumonidae; genus Perithous; species Perithous albicinctus. The sequence continues at coordinate 13,601,205 of OZ024688.1, forward strand.
AGACCGAAGATTATTATAATGCATAATTATGATTTCACGGCAAGGACAAAAAATTAAATAATAATAATAAAATTACGGCCTCTGGAATAAAGAAGTCGTAATGTGGACTTTCGTTTTTGGACCAAAATAACTTCTCAAAATCAGTAAATTGGGCAAAGAAAATATATAACTTTTTTTTTAATCACCCTAATGCACAAAGTTTCGTCTATGAGAATGCCAAAGTTCTTCTACATCATAGAGGCTTTGTGACAAAATGAAAAATAATTGATAAAGTTTAACCATACATCCTTATTATCTACAATTTCCGTAATCGTTAATGTAATTCATTCCTCGTGTTTTTAGGTACCACATTTATTGCGTCGGCCTTAGAAGGGTACCACAAGGAAGGTGGCATTGCCAGGAGTGCGCAGTTTGCGCGAGTTGCGGCTCTCGTGAAGCAGGCGGTGCTAATTCCGATCGAAATAGCGTTGCTCAGTGGCAACACGAATACAAGAAGGGTGACAAAAACACGAGGGTCTACGTCTCCACACTCTGCGTTCCCTGTTCCAAGTAAGAATCTGTACAATATTGAATAGACAACAAAAAAAAAAACCTTTTATTGAGAGTGGCTTATAAAACTATCTATCATACGATCCAGAAAACCAAAACTGTTCACTATCATTCACCATTGACTCGCTCGTCACGACTTAAGTACGGTATATCTACGATATCGGGGCTTCGTTTTGGCTTTCTGGGCACCCGCTGAAACATACGATAAGACTTTTTTGGATTTTATTGTACACCAACCATCCGTAATTGCACTATATGGCCGAGGCTCGAACTTCCGAGCTCTCTGACCCTGTCCCGAATGTATAAAAGTCCAGAATCTAGCTAATACCATGCGTTTTGTTACCATATTTACCGATGTGATCTCTGGCTTAGAAAATCCTACGGATTCGTTAAAAACGAAAAAAAGTGAAAGAAATCGCTGGAAATTCAGTTAAAACGAATTTCATTTCCTTCTTAATTAATTTCCAATTAGCGTATTTTGTTTATTTCGGAAATTGAAAAAAAAATTGTATAAAAAACGCCCCATGCATTTGATTATTCGTAACGATCTTTTATAAATGCAAAAAAAATCACCAGCACCGAATACAAAAATTTGTAGAAGCCCCATTTTTGCAATATAAAAACTTTTTTTTTTTACTATTTCAAGAAGTGTAACTTCTACAATTTGTTGTATTCGAATCTGTGGATTTTCTAACTTTATTTATCGTACGGTTCTTTTTTTACCGATACAAAATAAAACACGATTTTTTGCCGGAGTCATTTTCCCCTAAAACAAAGAAGAAAATACTAAAATTACATTTTCTCTTTTATCTACTCTCTAGTCTTCGTTCCTGATGAATATTTTTAATGAATTTCAATGGAAATCTTCTGAACGAAGCTCACTCGGGAAATCCTGTTGATTAATCAATTTGTGAATTTCATTATAAACAGGCATTGACGGCCCTTTGATTGCATGTTGTACGAATTAGATTTAAAAAAAAACAAACAAGAAACAAAAAAAACTCAAAAGTTTATATCGGTGCTTCGTTTCACTAACTTCTTTATCGTTTATATCGTTAACAAGGCTGTGGCGGAAGGGTCGTTATTGCCCGCATTGCAGTCGCTGTCATACTGTCCCACGACTCGACCTGGAAGCGAACCTAGTGCATTGCAGCGCATGCGACAAGTATCTGCACTTAGGTACTGATAACAGTCATCATTAATCTCCATCCTTTCTGTCTTTGGCTTTCTTTTTTCCTAATGCATGTTTATCGGTAGTTTGCATGCTTGATTTTTTTTTTAATGCTTTAACTATCGGTAAGCAGGATTTTTTCTCACTTACATACCCATTTAAGAGAAGATCCGGTTGAGACAATTAAAAAGAAAAAAAGGATTTTCATTTACAAATTAAAAGCACCGTCGATCAATATAATTTCATAATATCTATCTGGATCTTCTAGTAGTCCTTGTAACCGAAAGTATTGCCTGTATAATCACCTTCTACAAACTATTGTAACATATTTCTCATTCTACCAAGTTAGATAAATTTCTTCTCACTTCTTTACTAATTAGAACTTTCTATCGACATTCTAATTCAAAAACAGGACAACAATATTTGAACTTCGTTTTTTTTTTTGTAGCTTTTAGTTTCACCCAATAATTTTATTCGTCGTTGTCATAAAATTATCCTTACGAAAGTTCCAACTGGTGAACAAATATTTAGGAGGTCGATAAAAAAATTACAAATTCCGTAAAATTTGTAATTTTTTTTAGAGTACGATGTAAATTTGATCGATTCAAGATTTTGTGAGGTGTACGGTTTTAAAATAGACTTCTTGGGTGAGACTATGAATTAAAAAAAAAATAATAAAGTAAGATATATTCACTCTATTCCGCGACAAAATGTGTACATCTTTGATTTGCATCCCAACATAAATGTTTAGATGAATGAAATTTCATTTCGAACTTTCTCCCGAGTCTCACGGGTCACATATTTTTTCGCAGGTTGTGTGGAGACCAAGGACCTGACAATCGACCGGAAAAATTATCTGTGTGACTTTTGTCAGCCAAGTCGACCGCAGATGGTAAAACCTTTGGTATCCAAAGTCTTTAGAACGTAATGCGAGCCTACACGCCTATATAAATAAGATTTCCATCAGTGAGTTCAAAGGCTGTTAGAGTGTAAAAAAAAAAAAGAAAACAAAACAAAATCACGAAAAAGTTATTCGTGCAACTGAACGTTCGGATAGTGTGTGCATGTGTGTGTACTTTTATGTGTACTGTAAGACTGTTGAGTTCAATGAACGAGCGAATCGTGCGCAAGATTATGGTGGATAGAAAAATTTGCGAGATATGTGTTAAGATTACCTTTTTTCTTAATCTGACGACGTTGCTTGTTTACTATTATCAGCGTTGACCGTCGATTAACCGTCGATATCATAAATTCCATTTTTTATGTACAGTACTAAGCTCCACTAGGGGAAAAAAAATTACCAACTTAAAATCATTATTGTTATATACGTTTAAACGAGTTTCGAAAACTCATCCAAGGTGTGAATCATATTGTGCACGAGCTCACAGTCTCGCGGCATCTCTCTCGTTTCTTTTTCTACTCCGTAAGGACTCTATGTGTAAATCTACAGGAAAAATAACGTTATAATGTAAGAATAGACGATAAAAGGAAAAAAAATGAAGGAAAAAGGTGTGAGTGACAAAGACTTTCCTTAAAAATATATACCGTTTTATTTATTTCTCTTTTGCAATAATTCTTGGATTCAGTGTTTGTTCCGAGTGTAGTTAGATTGCGCTCGAAATACTCAACATCTTAACATCATCATCATCATCATCATCATCATCATCTTCTCATTCTCAATATTTCCACTTTCGTGCCGATCGCGATATTTCCTACTAGCGCTTGTTTCGCGTACATATGGAATCTTTTAGTGCTCGAGACACATTTCATTTAAACGAGAGTATTCATTCAAATTTTCGAGTTTCATTCGTATAGATTTTGTTTGTATGTTTGTTTGTTTTATTACGATTGTTGAATGCCAAGAGTGCGCGATAATCATTTAATCAAAAGTTTCGTCGCCTCTAAGCAAGACCAACAATTGAGTATACGTCGTTCGTTCTGTGCTTTGATATCCATGCTCAATCGTAACTCGTTCAAAATTCAATCACCTTACGGACGTTTTTTTTGTTCTTTTTTTTTTATTGCGGCAAGCGCATTTTAGAAAGCAGTACCCCCTCTCTATGGCGACTTTTCTTAACTCTCCCTCCGAGTAAACAACAAAAAAAGAAAAGCGTCTTACGTTAAATCTAAAATATCGATATCGTGATCGGTATAACAATTGTCCCCATTTGTCGTGGCTCTCTACAAGAGAAAATATCTCTTGTAGACGATTCGCATTCGAGCGCTAATTAGATAATTAAAAAATAACGATTTCCTCGTGACCGTCTCTCGATCAATATTTCCTTCGCGTAAACAATTCACACGCTTTCAACACTGTACAATATTCGTGTAGACGTGCGTGTGATATTTTTATACTCGCGCAAAAACACCGAGAGATATATCATAGAAAATAAGAAACACCTTGAGCAAAGGAACGAGGCATCGACGAGCTTAACTTTTTCTTCTTTTTTTTTTCTTTACGAACGAGATACAAATTTACACGTACGGATTATTCCGCGATAGTTAATCCATCCGGAGATGGACATCTCTCACTACTTTGAAATATTCTTTTTTTTTTAACCCACAATTTAATTAATATCAATTATTTCACGGAAGTGACCTGCAGGTTCTGTGTCTTCGTATGTCGAATGTATAATTCATTACTTTTGTAAAGAATTTAATTTTTAAAAAAGGTAAATAACGTTAGTTCGGTTGAAAAAAAAACTTTATATTTCGGTTGAGCTACTCATCAGGATTTTTTTTATTTCTTGGCATTAAAAACAGATTTACGGAAAAGAATCCTTAAAATGATGTTTAACGTTGCCAAAAAAAATGCGAATTTTCCTTTAAACTCTTTGAAGTCGTTGCAGTATTTTGTTGACGATTTAAAAAAGTTGAAAGTAGAAGAGACGCCGCACCATATTCAGTATTTGCTAAAATTTTAGTTTCCGCACAATCAAGATATACATAAAACAATTTCTGCTAAATATGCGATTAAAATTTGATGGAAATCTCACCTGTTTAGGGTCTTGTGTCCTAAACCTGTTCTTTGTAATAAGAAACAAAAGTGCCAATGGACAGCTCAACAAAAAAAATGTAGCTTTTCATTTAACCGCTGTAATACAAAATCAGTCGTTTAAGCTTAATTTTTTGTCTTCATTAAAGTCTATACAAAAATAACAAAATATAACACAATAAAATAATAAATAGTTAACAAATTGTTGGATAAATGCACGGAGAATGCTTATTCGAAGGTAACGAGAGTCGCCCGTCTCCGAATTCATATTTACCTTACACTAAGGCCCCGTTGACTAGCCGAAAACGTAACGCAGCCAAGTAAAACGACGGTTTTACTTAGACACATCGCGAGTCGAAGTTTGTGTGAAAAATGATCGTACACGAAGCTCGGGGGCAGCCAATTTTCAGTGATTGAGATAAAACGTATATGAGGCGACAACGGGGGAAGAAGTGAGAGGAGGGAGACAGGAACGTAATTACGACATTTAGCGAGGCGGGAAGCGGCGATTGGCTCTCCGTTGGTTCGATAGTCCAACAAACGGTAGTCACAAGTTTATTGCACAAAGCACCGGAGGGTTATTTCCTTTTTGTTTTCTTTTTTTTAATCAATTTAATTCGGTTTTCATCTTCTTTTATGTCTTTTTCGTGATAATTTTTCGACGACGAAGCTGCGACACTCTCCTTTTTTCGGATAAGTCGCTCCCAATCGTTTTTGTTATCGGCATTACTTTTTCAATGCAAACGTGACCTTGTATATCATGATTTTTATTGTTGTTATATTTTTTTCTTCTTTTTTTTCTTAACTTTTTGTTCTCCGCAAGCATTAGTTTTATCTTACTCTATCTTATCTGTTTTTTTTTCTTAGGGTTGTTTTCGTTCTTTTTTAAATCTTTCGTTTTTTTTCTTTGTTTCTCTTTCGTTCTTTCTTCGTTCATATGTAATTGACCCCTGTGCGATATAATCCGCCGAGTGCTCTCTCGCACGCGCGATATTTACTCGTGCCTGATACCGCACACCGACAGGAAGGTACTGAAATTATGCAGATGCGTTGTCGGCACGATAGTCGTCACGAGATTACGAGTCGAAAAAGTGTCGAGCACGCTTTGAATGAATCGGGGACTCGGCGAGCTACCGACTTTGTAAAAAATTCTCAAGCTACAGGTTGGATTCGCGGTGCGCGATTCTTTCGTTAGTTTTGCTATCAGGTACTCGAAGGTCTCCGTCAATTCGCCGGCCGTTAGCTCCGCGGATGACAGTGTCGTCTCGGTCGACAGATTACCAGTGGAATTCGACGAACCTGCTTGCGATGCGGAGAAAAAAAAATTTAATTAACGAAATTTCTCGACGATATGGAAAAAATAAATGAATAAAAAGAAAGCATCGTGGCGTTTAAATGTTCTTAACTCACCCGTCGACAGGTAACACACTATCGCAGAGACGTCGTTCTCGTAGTTCCATCTTCTTCTTATCGCAACTTTGAAATTACCGACGCACTTGCCAGTCTCTTCGTCTGTAAATGAGTAAATAATATATAAAAAAGTGCTAAAAAAAAGTTTTTTTTTTCAAATCTGTATTTTTTGTTGTTGTCAACTTAGTAGTTTTAATGATTTCTACTTTATTGCTTACTTAGTGAATAAGCTAGTGAAAAAGTCGAGAATGTCGTCATTTTGATAATCGTCAAACTTCGATTGTCATGTCAATGTATTTAGATTGTTCCAAACATTAGAATTTACGACGAGTCAAAGTATTAATTCATTAATGAAGTTCTTAAAAGTAGATTTCAAATTTCTTTTTTTTAATCGCATTTAGATAATCGAGAATGGAAAAAAGTGCTTTAGACATGATCGTCTCAGAGTTATGGTTCCGTTGCTATCACTGTCCGAAGTTCAATAAGTGTAGATTAAAAATCTTAAAGGTCATGTATAAAGGAAGCAACGACAAGAAGTATACAATCAATTTTTATGTAAAATATGCAAAAAATCAATAAGAAAATTGTCTCTATTTTTTTTTTGCGAAAATCTACTTACACTCGAATCTATTGTTGTCTCTGTGTGCCCAAACGCACCACTCGACCTGAGCCCCCCGAGGAAGATTCGGCACGACAACGTAATCGACAATGGCATTGTTGGTGCGTTTTTCCCACTCTTTCCGAGCCTCGGGTATGTAACTTGGATGTGTGAGGAAACAGATACCCTGGACTATGTCCCTTAGCTGGGTGTTTGAGTCCATAGCATTAACTAAACGATTAATGTGTCTCAACGTTAGGCGACACTGACGCTTGATGTTGAGATCCAGAAGCGACATGTTACCCGGTACGAAGGGTATTTGCCCGGCTACGGCGATTATGTGCCCAACCTAAATAACAAAAAATTATACCAAAGTTAAGCTTTTTTTACAACCATTGAGAGAAAAAAAATGCCCACACGCATTTTGTTGAATTTTATGACACTTGACGACGACTGGTACATAGTTTCATCACAATCTAACGTGGTTCAAATTTTTAATGAATTTTAATTAAAAAAAAAAAAGGTTTTCATAATTTGATTTCATGAAAAGTATTTAGTATCTAAGCAATGAACTTAAATTTGTTGTGCGTTTTTAACGTACAACAAATTTAACGTTCTAACGTTTTTATAAAACATGTCTCATAAAATTTTAACAAAATCGGTCAGTCTCCGCTGTTGTTTCAAAAAATGAAAAGATAAAGATGCAAAGTGGAACTTTGCAAATTGCTTCACAATTCTTATACTCCGTCGTATACAAAGTTTCCTCTAAGAGGATACCAAGATGATAAACAAATGTCCTCATAGAGAAGGCTTTGCGGACGACGGATTATAAAAATAAGGGAGCAATTTGAAAAGTTCTATTTTGCAGCTTTTTTCTTTCCAGAATTCAAGGAGTTACATCTAGTTGGAATTTTTGGAAATATCAATTTTGGGTTTTCGACGATTTCTCAAAATTTTACATTTCAAAAATATTCTCTACAAAATTTCAAGTTGATCCGTTCAAAACTGAGGGTGTTATGAGTGTTTATAGGTAAGTTTCGCGAACCGGCTGAAGCAGGTATAACGGAGCAGCTGCACGCTGTAAAACAGCGGCCTCTCTAATCTCTGCTATGCAGGCACACGAGTAACGCGACCGTTCACTATATGGCTTATTATATGGGCCTGGCGTCGACAGTTCTATGTAAGTTTATTAAATTCTCAAGATACAACATTCCAAAAATATTCTCTGAACATTTTAAGTCGACATTGAGGGAGTTATGAGCGTTTACAGGTAGGTTCCGCGAACCTACCGGAGCAGGTATAGCGGAGCAGCTGCAAAACAACGGTTCCCTCGATGCATCTACACGAGTAACGAGCCCGTTTACTATGCTTATTATATGGGTTTGGCATCGACGATTCTATGTAAATTTATTTCAATTACATCCGCGTATATACCCGACCTGAAACTTTAAACGCGTTTTTCTCAAAATGACTTAAAAATCGCGTGTTATTTTCTTCAAAATCGGTGACCACGATATCTTAAAAATCACTGCACCGATCAACTTCAAATTATACAAGCATCTTTTACATATCAAAAGGCAGAGCTTGATCGAAAGATTTTTTTTTTCGATCCATAGTTTTTTTTATATCACCGAAAATGAAGCGTCACTTTTCACGACCACTTTGGATTGTGGTCATTTTTTCAAAAAGCAAATATTTCGTTGAATTCATCGATCAAGCACTAGATAATTTCATACAAAAACTAACTTAGTTTAATTTTTTTTTATTTCAGATGGTTTGTCTCCGACCAAGGACGTATTTCAAACAGCGGTATGAAAGATACTTGAAACCATACTCTTTAATATGAAAAAAAAAGTTTCAAAACCTGCACACGTTTTTCCAGAAAAAAATTAACGAAAACTCCTCTTTTTTTTGGCTGGGAACCAGATTAAATCCCTCAAGTGCACTAAACTTTTCTTAAAAATCTTGATGGACTTGAATGTGGTGATTGAAGATTGCTAAAAAAATGAGTAATTTCAATTAGATACGTACCCTAACCGATTGGGAGTAAGGACCGATGCTAGCAGGCGACCAATGACTTATACTCTGTACATGCATTGTGTGCCTCTTGAGTACTTTCTCACCCTCGCCGCCACTGGTTTCTTTGTAAGCCAAAGCTTCGAGTACAACGTGAATATTGAGCGGACACTGGATGCAGACTCGAACCGGTGGATTAGGATGTCCCAGCCTCGATACGTAAACTTCATTTATTGACGCGTAATTCGACATGTCTTTAACGTATAACGTCACCCCGACAATGTTTGTAGTCTGAAGGTTTTCCCTCTTTACGAGAGCTGTTCGAAAAACCATACAATTATTGTATTTTCTCTAATAAAAAATCCACGAAAGATTCAGATAGATAAATAACTATAATACATGAGAGAAATCAAGTAAATAATGAAGAAGAAAATTTTACCTACTGCTTAATTTATCAAGAGCCTCCTCCATTGCGAGCTTCGAGTCTGGATTCTTTCCGGCGATACCACCGAACCAATACCATCCAGTTTTGTTTTTATTCGACATCGGCACGTCCGGATAATCCTCATCATCGTACTTTATTTCCATGGGACTCGGTGGATTGAAAGGACCTTATTGTAATTAAAAAGAAATTCGTTGTATTATCGAACTTTTATACAATGACGACAGTAAAGCCTAGCTTGTCCTGTTCACGACGGTCCACATGGGATGAGGATTAAATCAATTTCAAACAATTGAAAGTAATTTAAATAGAAATTTAAAAAATGCATCTTATATTTTTAATAATTTTGCATAGTTATTGTTTTGAACTATTACTGTTGTTTGCATATGAGACACTCCAGGTCAAATGTACAGCCTATGACCCTCAGCACCTCGGATTTTGATAATTTGTTACAATAATGTTGTTTCTGATCCAAAATGGTCTCCGATTTTGTTTCACATTTTTTCACCACCATCTGAATTTTTTTCAAGACTCGAAAAGCTGATTCAGGAAACTTCATTTTTTTAAATACGAAAAAATTCACACTGATTTTATAATTTAAAATATGATTTTTAAGCATCTTAATATAATAAGATCCCAATATTTACTATTTTTTTCGTAAGTTTTTTTTTGTCAGAATTTGATTGTTTTTTTGATCGATTATAACTTTCTCAAATATCAATAGATTTCAATTTTTGTGCAATTTATAGAAATACCACGATCTCAAATAAAATTCTTATCATTACATTTTTTTTCATGTTAAATGGCAAAAAAAAATGTTCATCCTCAGATCAGAAATCCTTCAAAAACCTGAAATTCAGCATACATATAGATCAGCTACGTTCTTATGGTTTTTTCTTCTTTTTTTACAATTGACGCAATAATTGTTTAGATTTTATTACAAAACATTCTTTTTCCGTTTTCATTTAACAATGGTAATGATAATATTCCTAGAGCAATTATTCACAACCAAGTCTGAATAATAGTTTAGATAATTATTGATTCTAGTAATTATCCTTGTATCAATGGAATACTTTGTAAACAGCGGAAAGATTTATAGTCGGAAAAAATACAACAGGATTCAACAACGAAATTCTAGGTTCCATTCGAAACCCCAGGTGGACCGGCTGAGATTAAACGTCACACGCGAAGATAATCTTTACCGGAATTCGATGTTTTTAAGCTCTTATTGTCGCTCTCACGATCGTCATTCTCATCGTCGGAAAGATTACAGCCGTCCTGAAGTTCCGGGCCAACGATCTCGGCGATATAGTCGTAAGGGCCCTTTATCGAAACGGATTTCAGTCTCTCTTGAAGCGTTAAATTCTCTATACCACTCTAAAAAAAACAGACACCCTCATTTATACGCTTTATTACGATTTTTCGAAAATCTTGTTTTTCAACCTGTATCATGACTTACATTCTTGTCTTGCAAATGTATTTTTTTGAAATTGAGGTATCCAACAGGCGCAATCTTATCGTTAGAGACCACGCTCTCGTACTCGTCTCTAAAAACGTTGTAAAATATAAAAAAAAAGATAATTTACCAAAATGCGTGTAGTCATGTTTGAAAAAAAATTCTACGTGTGTAGAATCAAAATTTGTATATATAATAATCGTATAATCGTGCAACGTAGACTTACATTATGATGCTTTTAATGAACAGCGGGCAGTCTAAAGTAAAAGTTTCATATTCCCCTCCCTCTCCGCACACGTTCACCCCGTACATGTCACTCTGCAGATAAAACGAATGACCCGTGATAACCCCGCTCGAGCGTTGTCAATATAACGTCCGAGATATATTAAATACTGAGATTCGAATGGTACACGTGACCTTCTTACGTTACATGTTATTTTCTATCACGAGTGTTTTCGATGTTATTTTTCTTTTCTTGTATATTTTTTCGACGACGATTACGTGACTGCAAAAAAAAGGAAAAAGAAAGAAAAAGAAAAAACGGGAGTTGCACGCTTGTGACAAATGAATTTTTGCGGTGACATTGTTGTAAAATCGCTGATATTTTTGTTGGCTAGATGAACTTGTTGGTGAGCCTTTTAACGATAACTCGTCCATCGTCACCGAAGCTTCCAAAAATATCGTCGTTTTCGCTACTGCCGACGTCGTCGTTACATGTTTTTTAACAAGACATCGCTGATAGCGGCATCTCCCAAAATAACCGCGCGAAAATTTGGATACAACGAGGGGAACGGCGTGTTTAAAGGATTGGAAGCGATCCAATTGAGGTACGCGCGCGCGCCTGTTAAAGTTCTCGTCGCGGTTGTGTACTCTCGGTTTTTGGGCAGTATCGCGAATTAATCACGCTGACGTTTTACTCACTATAATGCCGAGGTGATGCTGCATCTCGGAAATGGATTTGCCCAAATGCTTGGGTTCCAAGCCTTGAGCCGCGACTTTTATCAGCACAGCGTTAACCGAACATTCGATCATTTCCTTCAGCAATTCGTCTTGATCTCGTCGCCAGAGATACGACAGCGACACAAGGCCTAGTCTGCTGCATCTGTAATCATTGAATTTTACTTCACAGTCTCGCAATTTTGCAATTTTTTCAATTAACTTGTTATTCAATTTGTAATAATTACACATTTTCGACACGAATCCGCTGGTAATCACTGAGAATAGCACCTGATGCAACTGCATCTATGTTCTCTTTTTCCTGAAATGATATTTTCATTATATAATAACTTTTTTTTAAATATTAGACGAGGATAACTTGTTTACTCTGATAAAGTAAAAAAATACAAAAATACAACAATAATTTTAAAAAAACAGTTAAAATCTTTTAGCTTTTTTTTTACAACATTGAATTTGATTATGGTGTCCACTAAAAAGCATCTAAAAAAAATTCCTGTCTTCTCTAACTGTCTCATATCAAAATGTAATATTTTTCCTGACTAAAATCATTCCTTTTACAGAATTTAAAAAAATGTTTCTTCTGTATAATACAAAAAAATTTGGACGAAAACGTTCTTCCATTTTTAATCATTTATTTTTATTTTTGAATTTTGCTTCTGTGGGAAAACAGCTTAAATTATTTTCTCATTTTATAAAGTCACTGATTTTCTCTGCCTAATTAAAAAAAAAAAGAAAAATCTAAACTCTCTCGTGATTTCCCTGACCAATTCTTCATATTTTTCTTTTTATTTTGATTCCTAACATTTTTAGTATCTCAGAAATGTAGAAAATTAAAATAATTATTTAGAGCACATAAAGGTCCTTAAAAGCCTTTCACCGAAGGAGAACAAGCACGAATCATTTTTTTTTTTTGTAATGCAAGATTTTATAAATTTGTACTGTTTTCATTGAAGTTAATGCTCTTTTGCTTCATATGTATAACATAAAAGGGTATTAAAATGTCAAATGAAAATTGTCAAATATATTTTTACCTTCACTTTTGAGAGGAGTCTGTAGAGATCCTCAACCTCATCGTCAGCAGTGGGTAAGTAATTTTTTTCTCTCATACTGGATCTACCAAAAGTAGGTTCACGATACATGGGTAAACCCATGGCTTTGCCAATGTATTCAACTCCCATATGGCCCACAGTTTGGTACATGAACGAGTCCAGCTCATCTAGAAATAGTTATAAAAGCATGAGTTCTCAGGTGAAATCTATTACAAAATAGACAAATGCAAATATATCTAGGAAACAAACAAAAAAAAATCAGTGCTCGATTTTAGAGATGATAATAATGATGTGTTCTTTACCCTTCCCAACAGGGTACAAATTGGCCAGAGCCACTATATCGTGACCAGCGGCTATGCATTGCATCATGTTGAAACAAGAGTCCTTGCCACCACTGACCAATGCCACAACCCTCATTTTTGAGATGATTGACTGAATTTTGTATGTGTTTTTTTTTTTAATATCGAAGGATGGTCTATTAGAAGCCTATGGCGAGGTAGATCCGAGTCAAAACTATTATTTCTCACACGATCATCTATCATGACAGGAAAATATATAATTAGTTACATCGATAAAATAGAGTGCAGTAATAAAAAAAAAAAAATTTAACTTTAAAAACAAGTCTCCTAAACTATTCAATCAAGCAGAGAGGGACATCAATAAATATCAATAATTCAGCGAAGCTATTTTAATAATTAAGAAAATAATTTCAATCGTAATTGTAATTAATAAATCAAATATGTTTTTACTAAAATAAAATGATGCCCATCTCTACTGAATACTATAGCTAGTCTTATCTAGTAAATTTTTTTAATGCCTTTGAACTCAAGAGTTATCATAGATGTCCTAATTGTCATGCTTGATAAAAAAAAATACATGTTTTTAAAAATGTTTTAAATTCACAAATTTTGGCAATTAGTGAAGCAAATTTAAACTATGGATTATTATTTAAAAAAAAAAACATTTGTGGACTTCATGATCTCTAATCAGATAAAAACTCCAGAATATCTTATTTGTAAACAGAGATTGGACATTTTTTAAGATTTTCAATCCTATTTTTCATACATTTATTTCTGTGTAATTCTGATCAATTTTAAGCGATTCTAAATATTATTTTCTAAATTAAAGTCTCTGCATGTGAATTAGTAGATTTTTGATAATTGGAGAAAAATATACTATCTTATAAAAATGCTTTGTAATAAACATATTTCATGTAAAATGTTATGTACAATTTAAAGCAGCTAAAAGATGCAAAAAAAATTTACAAAAAATGTACAAAACATGTTCCTATATACTCCAATTCATATCAAAATTTTCATTCATCATGGAGGATATTTTTTTAGTCATTTGTATGTTGTTGTTTTTTTAGGATTTCCTTTGGCCGTTTTATTATTGAAAAAAATAGACCATTGTACCCTAAGATTAAAATTTTTTAAGATTTCTAATCCTATCTATCATACTGATAAATTTAAAATCATTCTAAATATTTTTTGCTAAATTAAAGCCTGTACATGTAATTTTGTAGATTTTGTATAATTTGAGAAAAAAAATCTACCACATAATTAAGGAGCTAACAAAAGTATAAAAAATTTGTTTCTTACAATGTTCCTATCTACTTCAATTGATACAAATATTTTTATTTATCGCAGTGAATATATTTTTGAGCTATTTGTATGTTTTTTTTTTTTAACGAGGGTCCCTTGAATTGCATTTTTATAAAAGAATAAAAAAAGAAAACGTAAATGACAAAAATATGCAATAAGACAATGAAAAATTTTTGTAAATGCAAATGCATGGAAACATTTTAGAGATTAATTTGTGTATTTTTCTAACATTTGTATTATGTTGAATATCCATGAAACTTTCAGTCACATTAAACTGCATATTCTTCTTATTTTTTAACAAAACAGAATTATAATCTATGTATTTAAAAATTATCCGGATACAAGAATTTTTAAATTTTCAAGATTCTTATTCAGAAGGTATAAAAAAAAAGTTTAAAAATCTGAAAAAAAAAAACAAGAAAACCCAAATTTCAGTGTGCTATATACAAATATATCCTGAAATTATAATCCATTCACAGACCATGAGGTCAATGAATATGTTATTTTTTTTACCCTCTACAAAATATCTAGTCTCATTCAGGGCAATTAAATTAATAGAGTCACTAATATATATGTATATATATATATATATATATGCAACGAGTTTGGAATATTAGCAGAGTCCACACTTATTGTCAATATTATATATTCCAAACTCGTTAAACTGTTAGGACGTTAATTAAAAATGCCTATAAAACAAAATTAGCTAAAAAAAAAACTAAGCAAACGGAAAATTTAGCGAATCTATAAATACCCCGAAGCGGTCAACAATCCCGAGTAAAAAAGCGTGTAACATAAATGCCGACAAACACGTTTTTCCCGTGGCGTTCCACTCGTAATTAAAGGGGGAAAAAATTGAGATCAATGCAACAATGCCAATTACGGATTTTCGTTCCTGTCGCTCGCGAGCGCACCAACACCCGACACTCTCCGAAACACGCGCTGACACTGCTCGCGGATTGAGAAATACTTTTCCACTTTGACGAGATTATCATTAAAGAGAGCAAGAGAGGGAGAGAGAGAGAGAGAAAAAAAACGGAGTATTCGTGATGATATCGCGAGTAACACAAAATAGTACAAAATAGCAGAAGGGTTTTTTTTGTTGGTTATTACCGAACAAGGAAATACACGATAAATACACAATGTCGCACGAGAAAAGTTCGCTCAGCTAATCAAATAAATAGCCCTGATTAATCTCGATCACAAGTTGTCGCCGGAATATCAATATTTCTAATATTTACATTAAAATCTGATGACGAAAGTCCCTGCCACGACAAAGTCCATCAGCGACTGCGATTGCTGTACAGTGGCGCTGCCAGCCAGTCAAACTGCTAACTATTTCTCATTGAGGTTATTACGAATACGCAGCAATATTCAATAATTAATAATAATATAAAGTTAATTTTCTGCTAATTAAGTCAATTAGTCAGCACAGAATACAAAAATTTCTATAATCTCCATAGTTTTCACTGTTTTTTTCATTAACGCATCATTTTACTCGAGAGATTCTCAAGTTAATTTCGCGCGACCGTAGTTTGTGACGTCACCCGAAATATCAATGTATCGGGTGACTAGCAACGATAGATCTAGCGTTTCTCGAAATATTATTAACTGCGGCGTTTATTTACACGAAACGCAATTTTTTTCGATAATCTTGCGATAATAAAATGTTGCTTTGTTGTACAATTCTGTGATTTTCGTGTGAATTAAAAAAAAATGCTTTTCGAGGCTTCAGAATTTTATGAATCACGTGACTACTCTAATTAGCCAATCGTTGTACTACATATATCATTTTCATTTTATGTTGCATATTTTAATAACGCCGTTAAGATATATCTGGTTTACGTTGTACATGACAGAACATATACATATACATATGTATATATATATATGCGTAATGCGCTGTCTCGCAAAGTATGCCTAATATGCTGCTCCATCGATTTTACGAATCTACACAATTTTCTATTATCAGCCTTTATATGGGCATTCCAGACTAAATCGACAGTGGCATGATTATCTGTTGTTTTTTTTTTTGGTAATATTTTTAGGTTTCTTCGTTTTTGAGTTTCCAATATTTTGTTTCTTTCCAAAAAGCCGTAATTACTCGTTACTTTGTACAACATACACAAAGTACTGAAAAAATTACGAAACTTTAATATAAATACAATTTTCATAATACACACCGTATACAACTTTTGACCTGGAATGGCCCATGTACTCGAAACAACATTTTTTAGACCAAGCCAGGTGATATTTTACATTGTATGATACTGCATATGATCCCAAAATTTAACACCGAGTTATAAATGCATCGGGTCGTGGGAATCAATTGCAGTTTTAAAATGCTTTAGATTGCTTTGGAGAATTATTGTTTGACTACATTTTCGCCCAGAAGACTTATGTCCTGTATTAATAGCTATAAATATGTAAGAAACATCAAAGGGAAATATGGCATAATTTTGAAGACTTTTGTATATACTATTGCGTTCGAGAGATTTTTGAAATAAATCAATTTTCGCGCTCATTATCGATTATAGATTATCTCTCGAATATATATTCTCATGAATTTAGTCGAGGAGTTATTAAAAACGTAGTGTAATTGCGATAAGCGTGAATTTCGAATGTACATAAAAAAATTATAGTAGGGTAATAGCCATTTTTATTTCATTCGTAGCGTCCAGCCAATGAGTGACTCCCATAGGAATTCCGCCATCTTTACTTTCGCTACGATCGCACGAAGCAAAGAAGCGCATCGCAGTCTGCGGGACAGTTTGTAACGCTACACAAGGTGCGGTTTTCATTACGAGTTTTGAACGTGTCGGAGACGCACGTATCACCTTAAATTAGTTCTATTAGCGTCACTAACAGTGTAGGTTTAGCGTGGAAAATGGTTTTGGCTGAAAGAAATTCGGAAAATGTGAGAAACGGACGTAGATCCAGAGGCCCCAGCCCCAATGGACAGACGGAGTCCTCCAGCGAGGAAGACGGTGGTGAGTATATCACTAAAATTATACTCAGTAATCTTCCAGTAAAATTGAATTACACCGATTATTCACAAATTTCTCGTTATCGTTAATCAATAATTTGTAATACTCTGAATTCTCGATTTAATCGATTCTTCGAACAAAATACATATTTACCTTCAAACTGCGCGCTCCAATTTCTTTTTTTTTTTTTTTTTTTCTTTCAAAATCGCAGTGCGTGGGCTAGTCGATTATTCGCCGCCTTAACCATTTGAAATTATCAATCCTGTATGTAAGCGTTAATAGGAAAAGAAAAAAAAAACGCTTTAGACCTGTTTTGAAAATCGTTATCGAACGCGATTGCAAAAAATAATGTTTTTGTAGTTCCAGCGGAAAAGATTCGCGTTGGACGCGATTATCAGGTACTTGTACCGGACCTGATTCCAGTTGGTGGTAAGTGCAATTTTGCTTAAATGTTTTTTTTTCTTGCTACAAATTACAGAGGAAAGAATGGAGTGTGGGTGTTAACACATTTTTTTGTCATTTTTTCAGAACGTAGATTGGATCAGGTGCACGATAAAGCACTACTTGTATGGTCGCCGACTGTCGATATACCAGATCAGAAACGTAATTCATCCAAAAATTAATTGTGGAACTGCGAGACGAACGAAGAATTAATCTAAGAAATTTTGTTGTTTATAGTCGACGAATACATTATATTGGCCAAGGAGAAATATGGCTATAACGGTGAGCAAGCCCTGGGAATGCTCTTTTGGCACAAACACAACTTGGAACGAGCCGTCCTCGATCTGGCAAACTTTACTCCATTTCCCGACGAGTGGACTGTCGAGGACAAGGTTCTCTTTGAGCAAGCTTTTCAATTCCACGGTAAAAGTTTTCACAGAATACGACAAATGGTAAGTACATTTTTTTTTAACGCTATTTCTTTTGAAATTACGATCTTACTAATTTCAGACAAAAAGCTTGTTTCTTTTTATTGGCAAAAATCAATTGTATCAGGAAGTCAATGTCTTTAAATGTTTGCAACTGATGTGAGAAAAACCCTGGGCTGAATATAGCATGTTTCCAATTTAAAGTCATATTTTTATTGTTGTAAACATACATTTCCTTATTTTTTTGTTTTTTTATTTCACGGGTTTAAACCTTTTACACATATATGTATGTAAATATAGAATAAAATATAAAATAAAGTAAACAATCCTTGTGCTATAGCAAAAAAATTTCAGTCGTCGGTCTACTACAAGACAATATATGCTTCAGTATGACTGTATATGTTAAGTTTATGTTTTCTAAATAGCTTTTCTTCTGTTTTAGCCAGTATTCACTCAGTAAAACTTCACGGCATGCATGTTTTGCTTAAGCGTGTATATTGACTTAGGTTTATAACTTCTCCTCGAGCATATATTGTTTATTTCTCTCTGTGTTTGTTGTTATGACTGTTATGTACCTCCTCTCATTAATGTTTTGGCATAGAGTTTGTTGGTGCTATTTAGTTATCTCCATTTACTTATTATTCCCTCTTTGCCATTTCTGCTACTTACACTGAAACTACTCCAATTTTAACTGTACACAGTCTATGTTTTCATGTTGAATCTCAAGATTGCCATACAACATTATTTTCTTTACCCTTTTGGATGTGTTCATATAGTTGAACTTAAAGGTACTCTCTATGTACCTTTAAGACATACCTTTATTCTCTAATTTTTTTATTCACTCCTTATGTTTTTTTTTTTTTTATCAAGCCTCAATTATGGAAGATCGCACATGGCCAAAAGAAATTTAAAAACAACAAAGTTATGTTTTCATGAACTATTTAATGTGATATATGTATCTTATATTTTTGATTACATCGAGAAGCCTATTATCAGTTAAAAAAAAAAATTGACAATATTTTTTTTTTTTTCAATTGGACACCTTTAATTCTGCTGTAAATTTTACAGAGTATTTCGCAGTGTATTGAGAACATATTAAAAAATTGGCATCATGGAACTCCACATTCTTGGAGAATAAGAAAAATATTTTACAGAGTTCATTAATTAATTTTTCTTTTCAATGAACTACTTAATGCAACATATGTTATATTTTTGATGGCATCAAATTATAACATATGTTGTATTAAACAGTTCATGGAAAAACAACTTTTTTGTTTTTACTCTTTTTTTTTTGCTTGACCTCAATCTTTCACGATATACAGGTTTGAGAAACAGAAAAACCCATTTCCAAAATGACGGGAATGAAAAAATATGAAAAAATTCATGGAGAGTACCTTTAAGTAGTACTAATATATGGCCAATTATCAGAGATCTCCGAGGATAAAAAAAACGTTCTTTGTTATCAATTATATTTTGTAAATTATAGAAGTTTCATTTATGTGATACAATTTTCTAAATTTTTTTTTTTTTGCACAGCTATTTGTTCATCTACAAAAACAAAATAATCGCACTGTTTTTACCAAAAGCTAATAGGACCTTGATCAATAAGTTAGGATTAGTAATTTTTACCTCAAAATCATTGTGAATTTTTTTTTTACTCCAAAAATTTCGTTTGTTACAGCTACCGGACAAGTCGATCGCGAGTCTCGTGAAATATTACTACAGTTGGAAGAAGACGAGAACCCGAACGTCTCTGATGGACAGACAAGCGAGAAAGCTGACGAGCGGTGGCAAGGAAGGCGAAAATGGAAGCGAGAACGGAAGCGAATTAGGTTCAAACACGGATAGCGAGTCGGAGGAAAAAGTAAGCTATTGCCGATCATAAATTATTTGACTATTTAGTGACGATCGATGCATGCCGTTTAACGCGTTAATTTTTGTCGTGCAACCTTTAACGAGCGATAGCGTAATAATTTCGATTCAAATCTTCTGAAATTCTATTGGCCTGCATCGGAGCATCGGCTCAGATGTCATTGATTGGCGTGAAGAATCGTCGATAGAGTAAACAACAAATTTTTTTTTTCTTCTAACAATGAATTGGAGCATCTGGGCCGCTATTTCGATATCTTATCTGCATCGTGGAAGAAATCTTTTTCAATATACAAATGTATCCACACGTTAACGATCGCCGAGCGAAGAGACAACCAGAAATTAGTTGAGTTTCAAGCGAAATTCATCACATTATAAAAAGAAAAAAAGAAAGCGCCGGGTCGTGTGCAGTAATTAAATGGGTGCGAAATTTACGTATTTCTTTACTAAAAAAAAAATAATTTAATTAAATTTAAAAATGGCGCGATTGGATCGTGAATCCTAAATTAAGATTATCGCACACCGACGGTGTGCAGGTGAATATGAACGTCAATGTGGAACGTTCCAGAAATGGACGATCCATCGCGGAATACGTCGTGGAAAAAACCAAGCTGTACCAGGAAACCAAGGCGCCGACGCCAAAGCCTCGTCCGACTCGGAAAACGTCCCCCAGGTTCAGGTACTCAGCCTAAACCTTACCCCACTTTGCAAAGCTAGAACTGCTTACCACGTTTTTGCTAAATGTTATTTTTACTTTTTTTCAAACGCACCGTTACCGCCCTGATAGATCTTCATTTCTGTGCGATTTTTCATTGAAATCCACAGAACGTAGCCATCTCTTGTTACTTTGAAAAATGCATTTCATCATTTATCTCTTAATTTAATAAGAAGTATTTTTTTTCTAATGATATAGTACTTTAGTAGTACTTGAATTACATTTGTCATCATCTTTATTCAATATAATAATGATTCTACCGAAGCTCATGAAAAAATTACGATGGTTTCATACATTTTTAGAATACAATTAATCGAATAAAAAGATATTGTAGTAAGTTACAGTAGCAGAAAATGTTCTCTATAAAGTCTTTTAAGCAATTAGTGGGATAAAGAAACGAAATATTTCAAAATACCGAGAGGAGACATATCTCTGTTATGTACAATTTTGCTTTTTACATAGTTGGCTCCTCCCACGGAAATAAATACATGCAAGGTATATATAAGAATATATCACAGATACATTGAATATATTTCGCATAAATATGCTATGTTTCTGATATATTTTAGTATATATATATATATGAGAAATATATCTGTAAACAAAATAAACTTGAAATGTATTTCTGATATATAAACTGATGTTTTATATTTACGATATATCTTGCGGATATATTTATCATCCATGGGTGTGTGTTTGTTCTAGTTCAATATTTTTATTCAGACAATATAAATGTAACAATAATTGAATCAATTTCTTTGATTAATTACGACAACCCTCTGATTGGTGTCGCAATCGAATTTGTATCACTTGTATGCTCGTAGAACATGACCCTTTAATATATCGCTTTCAAATGCCCATTACCAATTGCCGTGGTACTTTTGACTTCACAACGGTTTTTATAGAGCAAAAAAACTTTGTTTCTGCGAATAATTTCGAGTAGTAGGGAAGGGTCGTAGTTGACGAGGATCTTCTCCTTCTTTTTTTTTCTAAAAAAGGGCATTATGTGTTGTAGGGGTCTTGTAGCAACTGCGGCGTTGCTTGTCATAGTGTTCGTGCGACACCCAAAGGACACGCGTGTCATAGCTGCTATCTGCACTGGAGGTCAGTGGATTCAAGTGACAAAATAATTAACTACAAAAAAAATCTATCGTTTATCGTACCTATTTCCTATTTTTGAACGGAAAAGGAAACGTTTGATGCTGACGAGGATGTTCATACAGGTGTTAGAAATCTTCGCATTTCGATTTTATCTCCAAAAATGTCGAGTCTTGGGGGAAAAAAAACTTGCAGTTTCGGGTGGAGAGTTCCGAAAGAAACTTAGAATTCGTGGTAGTGATTGGTTTTTAATTTTTGCGATCGTCTCATAAATACACCAGACGTAGAAACGACGCAAGGAAAATATTAATAATGTATCGAGGGTAAAATCTATCAACGCTTTCGAGATAATAGGAGCCCAACGTCGAAATCCTTTGTTTTACAACATCAGCTGCAATTTTTTTGCATCCTACGTGGAATAGTCCGGATGAAATAGGATGTTTTTCTTTCTTTTCATCACAAATATCGCGTTGTTACGATCGACCCTGTACGAACATTTGCGAGGGAGGCTCGCACGTCAAAGCATAAAGCGCGATAAGAAAATAAAAATTGAATCAATCGTGGTAACGAAGAAGAGATGAAATAAAGTGTATGGATGGTTTAGGCGTACGGGTGTTGCGAGGCCACTGAGCTCCATGCCCGGTCGTTCGAACAAACGAAAACCTCCGCGTGGACTGGTAGTAAATCACGATGATTTGGCGGCGTTGGCTGGCCAGCCGACCCAGGCGAACAACAGTCTTCAAGCTATCGACACCGAAATTGTTAGCCTCAAGCGACAAGTACGTTATTGAACAGAATACCCATAGAAACCAAAAACATAATAATGATAATCGTGTGGATACATTTTTATATGCTTCATAGTTGATACAAAGTTATCTTTTGAGCTTGCAAATTACGCGATGTAAAGTGTCGTGAGATCTTTCATCGCGGAATACGCGCTATGCTTGTTCTCTCTCTCTCTCTCTCTCTCTCTCTCTCTCTCTCTCTCTCTCTCCCTCCCTCCCTCTCTTCATTTATTTCAAAAATAAAAATAGATACCAGACAAAGGTTGCTTTTCTCATGAATGATTTTATTCTACGAAATGTAGATACAGTCGAACAAGCAACAGGTGAGCGCCCTCAAACGAAAAACCGTCGATGGAATTGACGATTTGCGTCCGCCCGAAGTTTCCAGCCGTATAAATGCGCGTTGGACAAACGACGAACTTCTACTTGCCGTTCAGGGAGTTCGGAAATACGGCAAAGACTTTTCCGCGATAGCCGATGTTATCGGTACCAAAACCGAGGCTCACTTACGATCGTTTTTCGTCAATTATCGAAGAAGATACAATCTCGATGCCGTACTCAAAGAATATGAGGCCGAGAACGGTCCTATTCTAGTCGACGACGAGAAAGAGGAAAAGGTAAACATGTTTTTTTAGACAAATGTAGATTTTTTTAAAACTGATTAGCCATCAGTATTCTTTTGTCAATAAATTGGAATGTCCTTTTAGAGAATGAAGGGATATACTATTAAAATTTAATATCTAAGACGTTTGAGGCTACTTTTTATTAACATTTTTTAGCTAACGATTTTTAATAACGATTCGTGTATTACAGATGGAAGTCGATCCACAAGCGAACAACGAAAACGCGGAAACGTCGCAAAGAACGACAAAGTCGTCGGTCGGGGTTGGTCAAGTAGCAAAATAACAGGCGAGCACACGGTGTTGATAAGCGCGAGACACTAACTTTAGAAATACATTTTTACCGTAAATTAATTCATGTTTATAGTACATAGCGAGATAATATTATTAAGAGAGATAGATAGATAGAGATATGGAGAAATCAGGAATATCGAGGCGCCGAGATTTCACTCGGTACCCGTCAGTCATCGCGTCGTTAAAAGTGGGAGTCGTGCGAAATATATATATATATTTTTTTCTATAAAATTGGAGAGAGATTATCGGCAAAAAGAAGAAGAGAACAATGTATGCCGGAAAGATTGAGAAGCTGGAAAGATAGGACGATAGTACTTCATTGACAGAGCATTATACTACACATCACTATTACGCATCGAATACCGCACGAAATAACTTTTTGCACATTTAAAACATTTAAGATTGAGTTTCCACCTCCTCTCCCCCTAATTTATCGCATTTTAAGGGAATATCCTCAGACAGGAATTGTCGTGCGCCTGGAAACCTCAATAATACGACTATAGATTTTTACGCTATTGGACGATGAGACAAAAATACCGATTGAGATTTTGATTTTCTACAAATTCGTATGAGAGAAAACTCGCCTTCCCTGATACAATGAAATTTCAATTGTGGCTCAATCGCGAGATTCTACGAAAATGTATTTCTTTATTTTCGTTCCAGATACGTGTACATTTTCTTTTTTTTTTACATCATTTTATGTGTAAATTATGTTCAACTTTGGCAGAAAAATTGGAATACAACGGAAAAAAAGATGATGAAATTATTATATATTCGAGCTTTTCGGTAGCTTGAGAAATCACTCCCGGACATACTTTCAAGAGGGCTTCAAATTAAGAGACTAGGGTATCATGGCGGATAATAAAATCCAAGATTATGACTAAACGGTTCATTATATACATTTTTCCCTTTCATTTTCAAAATATTTCTTTTCTATTATTTTCACGCGGATATCGCGATTTATTTAGCAATTATATGTAGAGGTACATAAAATTCATATAAAAATGAACGAGAAAAAAATATATATTTATATATAGATGTACGATCTTAGGTTTAATCCCGTGTACATGTTGTCGTCTGTGTAGACTCGTCGATTATAATGACATTAGTTATAGCTGAGCGTCCGACTTTTGCCACTCGTCGGATGTTCTCCCGTCGAAAAAAAAGAAGAAAGAAAAACGAATTTCCGAGGCGCAAGCCTTCTTCATATCGCAAATTAATGCAATACTTGGAGTGAACATGAAATTTGTACATTTGGCCGCGAATTAATCGAACATTCGCGTACATTTTTTTCGATCTGTCAAGGCATATCTCGAGTCAGTCAACATCACTCGTGGTTCTTTGATCAAAAACTCCCAAGAAAAAAAGGTAAATACCACGAATATGCGAAAAATTCACAATTTTCTTCACTTTTTCGACAGCAAAAAAATCAATATTTCACATAAATTTTGCAAATTTTATGTTGAATTATACAAAAAATGGGCTTCAGCATAAACTTTAAAATATATGTGAAATCTTGAATATATTTGTCATACATTTATGGACGAAATATCCATAAATTTTCGCATAAACCTTTTTTTTTTTAACGAGAAGAAGACTCATTCGCCGTATAGTATTGTAATCATTCGACCGCTCCTTCTATTTAATAGTTAGTAAGTACGAGATTTATTTTTTATTATTTATTCCCGTGGAATTTGCTTCCATTCGCGCGTTACACATAAAGGATGACTCGATTTCGAAGATAACTTCGAAATTGCGTCGAAGGATTATATACAAATTAAAATAAAAGACGAAACAGAAAATATAATACGCGACGATCACGAGAAATATCGAAAGATAGATAGAATTATTCAATGATAGCAGAGTAGTTTGTAGTTCGTAAGTGAAAAAAAAAAGTATCGATAGAATAATTTTGCTCGCAGGCAAAACACTTTCTGACTTTATTGGTAATCGCCGAGCTCGTTTCTCGGCTATAAGCAGTAAACAAAAAAAAAGGTAAAAACGTAGTTGTAAATATGAAATTTTAAGCTATAGTGCCTGCGAGACACGCATGTCTTTTTCGGTGGTTCTGTACAAATGTACATGTCTGAGAAGTTGGGAGATTAAAGAGTCCGCGAAAGATCGATCGTCATTTCTGTCGCAAACTTGTCGCAAACTTGTCGCAATATTAAAAAAAAATCATTGTATTTTTTCAAAACAAAATCAATAGAATTTTCGAGAATCGTTACGACCGAACCGACGATCAATCGCTGCTCATGTGTGTCTGTGTCTCATTAACTGTATAAATCAACGTTTTTCCCTTTTTCGTTTAGATAATACAAACCTACTTTAGTTCAAAGCAATTTACTCAGTTAATATGAAGAAGAAGAAGAAAAGATAATTGTAAGTAATATAATTAAGGCGAATTGCTTTTATTAGTTAAAACCTCTACATAACTGTCTTTTCATGCCTATATTTGTCGATCATTTTCATTAAACAGCGTTTCTTAATTGATAAATAGCTTGATCTTTCTAAAGTTAATATAAAGTCGAGATACATTACATTCAGAAAGGTATTACTCTGGATTTCATGTTTTGCGTTTATTACTCCATCGATCTGTTGTACCTCAACGCTCTCGTTGCTGCCCGTTGGCGAGTTACCTGTCATGTCCGTTCTTACGCAATAAAACAGGATATTGATTAAAAACGAGTCGTCTCGATTTAGTGTTTCATCCTGCTGAAACGGACCTTTCAGATCTTCCGATGTGACGTCGAATTTTACACGATCTGTTAGGCGCATAAAGACAATAAGCTCGTCATCGATCACGACATTCGGATAGATTAGTTTTCCACTCCGTATGTGCAACAATCTATTTAAAATCTTGTGAAAACAGGCTTTCGCGCAAATAGGCTCGACCGAGTTCTCAACCAATAACTTTATAACGGGCTGCAAAGTCCTTGCCATCGATACCCTTATTTCCGGATCTTCGTCCATAAGCATTGCGAGTACAACTTCGAAAAATTTAAGCCCGCCGTTATTCATAAAATGGAAGATCTTGTGGATGTCACGTCTCTTCATTTCTTCAAAAATGGGATCGCAAAAATGTATGAGACGCGACAAACAATCTATCGACAAATCTTTTACCGCAACGTCGTTGTCGTACGTATCCATGTTTATATCAATAACCATCTTTTGCAGTATTACCATGTTGAACTTTGTAAACTTTAGTTCAATGCAATAACCACATTTCTGCAATTGTCGCGCGTACGGTCGTAATTTTACATAAATACTTTGTAGTTTTTTCGCCAGTTTGCATATTTCTTCTAACAGTTCCGATATTTCCTCGTTATTAGTGTCGCGAATGGAAGTTACCACGCTCAGCAATATGTCAGATTTTGTATAATCGTCAAAAATTGCGTGTGCTTCTTCGACGAAAATTTGTAGATTGCAACGTTCGGCTCTGAGATTTTTCATGACAGCAGCTCTGTGTTCAAGACAATGCTGTTCGGTATGGAATATTCTCGAGAGTACCAACGTATCGTGTACTATCCCAAGTTGACGTGAAAGAGACATTAAATCTTCGATAAATTCACTAAATCCTGGTTTCGAGCGTTCCTCGAGCATTTTACTAATGACAATATGTAACATTGTCCAACTCAGTGGCAAATCTTCTGAAGAAAAAGTAACCGGGCTCTCGAGCAAGCATTTTATCAATGCCGATTCGACTGAGTAGCATATTCGCTCTTTATATTTAAGCCAACGATAAACAGTGCGACCTAACAGTCGCATTTGTAGATAACTTGTACGGTTCACGATATCCGCACATTTTTCGCGTTTTTTTATGTTAGACATGTCGCTCGTGCTTTGCAACTCGTATTTCCATTTTCGTATGAGATACAGCTGAGCGGAGAATAATCCATGCTTTCGATTGGCATTCTTCTTGCAATTTACAATTAAACTTTCTAGTTGCAACTCCGACAACTTGTAGGGAATGTCGGGTAAAGGGACAAAAGCTGCGTAAGCTTTGCCGGCTAATACTCGAACGTTAACCACAGGATGCTCGAAAAGCATACTGAAAGCTTCTCTCGCTTCGGATAAATAGTTTTTCGAAGAGTAATCGACTAATTCGCAACCGCTGCTCGACATTTTCGATAAAAGCGTTAGAATCGGCACGTCGTTGCTGCTTATATGCATATCACTACTAATTTTAGTCTCACGGCAAAATGATTTCGCCAAATACTTCAATTGCGTTATAATCGTTTCCGCGAGAGTCGGATAATGCGTGACGAAGTGCTCGACTGAATTACCAATTCCGTAGTCTACGGAACCCGTAGCGCTGCACTGACCAACTAATCTTGGAACTATTGCACCGAATAACTGGAGACTCGCATTTCTGAAACAAATATCGTACAGTTGAATATTTCAATTTTTTGTCATTTTTCTTCTTCGGAGTGAGTAACTACTTTCTGTGGGACATTCTTCTAATGAAAAAAAATCACGTATTTTTATGCGTATTGAGTAAAAATAAACTAACGTGAAAGATTTTACTTTAAATCCTCATTTTTTCGATTAGTGAAATAACGAAAGAATTAAACACTGTTCTCTAAACTATCATTATTTCCATATATTTTAAAAATGAGTTTAAAGAAAAAAATCATTGTTTATAAAAAAATTCGAACGACTCTATAGATTTTGGCTAAATTTTATACCAGTGATCCCTCAAATTTATTACGCATTTGTACAAAGTTTTAGCTTAATTTCTAAAACTTTTTTCAGTTCTTTCAACACGCACTTGTATGTCCGGATACTCGTTGGCAATGAAAATAAGAAATAAAAATAAAGATTCTTCTGTAAGGAAGCAAAGGAGAAAGAAAAATAAAAAAAAATCTGATCTATTTTTTGTTTTTATTGTTTGTTTAATATTAAACTGAGAAAATAATTTCTAATTCGTGAAGTTGAAGGAAATATGCTTACCGCACAGTCCATTCAGATGATTGCAGGTGTTTGAAGCAAGTCAAGCATATATCTTCGAAATATGGTACCAATTGGGCTTGCAGTGCCTTGTCAGCCACCAAAGCACATAGAAAGAATAAGTGTCTGGTTCGCGGTGATTCAATGAGAAAATCTTCATTTTGTACCAACGATTCCTCGGTATTCGTCTTCAACGAATCCACCAATTTTCGCACAGCCAAGTGGAGCCACGGACGATTTCTTCGATCGTCGCTCGACACTATTCTGTAAAACATTATCGACAATCCGGCTCCTCGTCTTGTCAATTTGATGTTATTTTTATTGTCGATATTCAGTAAATCCATCAGGCGAGATTCTATCAATTTACTGTATTTTCCTTTGCTCAGGCTCCTTAAATTCATACATATTTAACTGTACATAAAACGGGCAATTATGATTCTTGGTTTTTTTTAAATTTAATGTGTTGTTTGGTCTTACTTAGTTAATTTTGCGAGCGACAAACCCGCCGCTTCGATTACTGACTTGTGACGACATTTCAAAAGAATCGAAACTATCAAGTCTATCGAGCGACGAGCAAATTCCTCAGTTTCGGCTATCAAACCTATCTCTGCAGCTATTTCTGAAGATACCTGTGAAAAGAAAAATATTAATCGGCAATAATCGAATAAGAATGTATTCGAAATACTTGAATGCTCAGTAATTCATTAAAAAAAAATCTGTTTATGAATTTTTTTTTTAAGCACTTGGCATTAAGACAACAAAATTTACAGCAACTCTTCATTTGTCATTTTAAAAAAATCATGAAAATGTTGTAAAAAGACGTCTAAACTTTTTGAAATTATCATAATATGCGTTTTACCTTAAGCGACGTGCAGATACCGAAGAGGAGAAGTTGATGTTCCGTCGACAAAACACATTCTTCGGTATTTTCGTTAATTTCTGTGTTAAATTATATTATATTCATTAATTATATTCAGTTTGAAAATTAAATAATATATTATTTCCTTTCATAACAAAAATTCCGTAAATCGTAATAAAGTTATTAGTAAAAAGAAAAAAAAATAACTCACTATGGTTTTTGGCCTTTGCGGATAAGTCTGACAGGAAAAAAATTGTAACTTCTTCCGCGAGATGAAGAATTTTTTCGACGGTACATTCGTCGTACATTTTTTCCACAGGCCCCATGAGAAAACCAACCTCCAGAATAACCGTGAGCGAAGCGTAGACCGGTTTATGGGTTACTAGACAACCCAATCTAATCTTGAAGCCTGATTGCATATAGAATAGCTGGCTTCCAGCAAGACTAACATAATGCCGGACTGTCGATAGTCGATTACGCCAACACTTGGATTTTGGATCCCATAGAATCTTTATTTTTTCAAGCGTTGCTCCGATCGTGACCTCGTAAATTTTTGAAGATTGGCAATATTTTTCATTATTTCTCCAGCGATGCTGTTGAGAAAAACATTGAAAATGTATTAAGATATTCCTAATTAGCGATACACATCGCTATTTAGGAATAAGACTTATTCCTTATACTTACTTATCGTAGAATTTATTCAATATTAATATTTATTTTATAAAAATGATAAACAGCATCCGTTAACTTTTTATTGAGTAATTAGTATTGTAATAGATGTTAGGAAGAAATGGAAAACAAACAGATTTAACGAAGATCATTAATTTTCACAAGATCTTGGTACTCTTTGCGTTTATGTCTAAAAAATTATTTTCGCGAAATTCAGCGCACAGAGACTACATGATTTTTTTTTACGATTTTTTTGTTACTAAATCATGATCTATTTTTTAAGTGACCCTCAAATTATCAAGTTCAAACCTGATTTGTAACTGCTATTAATCGAAATATATTTTATTTACAGAAACGTTTCGCCAAGTAAAACGGTCTCAACTAAAAAAAAATGTATACAATTTTCGACATTGAAAGATGACTAAGTATTTAAAATTAATATTAAGAATAAGAGAATGTGTTTCGAGGGCCGCAACTAACAATAGCATTTAACATTAATTTTTAGAGTAGGATTTCAAGAATAGAGCAACGTTTCTAATGTTTTTGGGCTTTTATAACAATTTCTTTTCGAATCTATAATTAAAAAATCAGCATTTTCTAAGAAAAAAAGTCTAAATAAATTAAAAACAACGAAATTCCACTGCCGCATTTGGATGTCAGAAATTATTGTTTTCTTTTTAACTTGGAGTTTTTTTACGTGGTTGTGAGTTTTTATTTATTAGCATTCTTGTTACAGCCGATTAATAATTTGGGGAATGGTTTATATATTCTCGTACTCGTATTCTTTAATTTTACAATTAAATAAAAATAAAATTAAAAAAAAACAAAAAAAATCTCAAATAGATTTTTCTTCTAATAATTACGAAGATTCGATTAATGGGACGAAGTTGGTTATTGGAAAATCTTACCTCATTTTTATGTTGCGATTGATAGTACACATCTGGAGAAAAATATTGAAGAAGCATAAAAGTTGCTTTATCCCTGACTGCAGCGACTGTATCGTAAACCAGTGAATGTATCAACGATGTACTTCGCAGGTCGCAATACAACCATCTTTCTGTACCGCTAATCTTCTTTCGCAAATTAATAGCGCTGATAATCAGTTTTCGTCGTTCAACCCTAGGTTTATCTGCATTCCATATTCCCATCGGGCAATCGTCCACACTCGTTAAGATCAGCACTATTTCATAGAGACTCATCGCGAGAATCTTTCGTTGATAGCATGCGCCCAGCTCGAAACAATCCAACAGAAATTCGTGAAGCCAATGAAGAAAATTGTGAATGTGTTGTTCAGCGTCTGAATCTTTGTCAGCGAGTTTCACTATGTTGGTAAATAGAATGTCAAAATCTTTCACGATACCCTTCCTCATGCATATTGAACTTGTGTCGATGTTGAAGTACAAAAATCTCTTCACCACGGCGAACGGATCCTTCTCGTTAACCGCTATTTTCCAGTTTCTCAATTGGGAGAGAATCGCAAAGGCATTGAGTCGTACCGGTTCCGATATATCTATGACACGATTTTTCAGAATATCGCAGATTTCGGTATTCTCGTAAATCAACTTGAATCCCTGCCGATCGCCTAATTTCTCCAAATACGATCTGCTTACTTTCAATTGCCTCATGGAATCGTTCTTCCACAAGAATTCAAAGATGTTAGCGAATTTCATGATCGTCGGTTTCATCCACTGCTCCCAAAGTAACTCAATGGCGTTTAATTGACCACTGAAAAGCAACGAAAAAAAGCTCACTTTGCTGACGAATGATAAATCGACCAAGAGTATGTGCTATTTAAAAAAAAATGATTTCTTAAAAAACAAATTGATTGATTTTCAGCTTACAAAGATAAAATTAATTTGTATAGATTTTTTTTTTTCAAAAACAGCAAACAAATAGAAAATCTATTTTCCTATAAAGTTGATTAAAAGAGAAATGCGAAGATTTATAAATGAGTTGCCCGAAATGAAAGCTTTTGCTTTTCGATAACTCACCTTGATTCCCAAATACCGCTGATGCGAAAAAAGTTTTCGCCAAATATTTCTTCCCACTCGTTTGCCTTCAGTTTATCGAGAATGGTCAAGTAAAGTTTGGTTCCTGGATGCTTTAGGTGATTCTTTGTTAGGCTTGTGAACAAGGAGGAAGGTAGGTCGGAGCATACGATTTTCGGCAGATCGTACCAAAGTTTGCAAACTTCCGCTAATATAGTGTACTTAAGCTCGTTTTGCCAGGATAAATTTTGTACACAACTCTCGAAAATGAGATCTAAAAAACCCTCGTACTTTTCGCTCATTATTCTCAGATACGTGGGAAATATTTCCGTGGCATTTCTTTGAGCAATTTCGCACATACAGCTGTTCCAATTCGAAAAGATTATCGCTTCAAGATCCGTCTCCATGGCCATTGCGTCCGGCGACCACCAAAAATCCGTTTTTGCTGTTCTATTCAGCCAAGTTTGCAGAGTCTTATAAGCAAAGTACGAGTACTTTGTGTATCTTAGACAATTTCTTCTTAGAACCTCAAAAGGCAAGCCAATTGTTTCTCGAACGTAAATCGTCTCTATGTTTACTTGTAAATATCCGTGAGTTACAACAAGTTTGAACCACTCAAGATCGCGAATCCGGATGTCTACACTCAAAGATTCTAGATGCGAATCTTCCAAACCCCAGTAGGTTTTCATCTGGCGAGTGAAATCTTCGAACTGACAAGTCCTGAACAAGATATTGACGAGAGCAACAGATGCCAGCAAAACTTGTTCTTCGCCGATATCGTCGCTCGCCGAAATTATTCGCAATAATTCGACGATTACGAGATTCCATGACGACGAACTTTCTGAATCCTCCAGTTGGATTTTCATATTTATCAAGGTCTGAAATCATTTATTTTCGATTGAATGTCGTTACAGATAATATGGTATCGAATTTAATATG
The DNA here is from genome assembly GCA_964016905.1 of Perithous albicinctus. Taxonomy (NCBI): domain Eukaryota; kingdom Metazoa; phylum Arthropoda; class Insecta; order Hymenoptera; family Ichneumonidae; genus Perithous; species Perithous albicinctus. Next base: position 13,634,094 of record OZ024688.1, read on the forward strand.
CAATCTTATTAAATTTCATTTACTACAAATATATTATATTTTTGGCAGAAATTTTTTATAAAAAAATGTTTAAAAGGTGTTTTAATATTGATATATAGAAATTAAATGAAATTTACTCTGAATGTCTCGAGGTCACAGTCGCTTTGGTTTCTTTGCAATTTGGTTGCAATGTGAGCTGGTTGAAAAGAAGCATTGTTCTGGGTTTTCAGATTTTTCAGTGGTGTATCGATCGATATTTCTTCATCGTCCGGATCAGTCATAATTACGACTTCTCATTGATATAGGACGCCGTTGGAGAGCAGTTTGAACGGCTACCTCGGATTTATTAGTATAATCAGTATTCACATCTGTGCTCTGACTCCTGAAACAAAAACATTTGTATAATCATAGTTGAACATATAGGATGTAGAACTTGCCTTAATGCAAAAAGAAGGATGCTCCACTTGCGAAAGATTATAGTGCCAAACGGATAGAAGTATGAAAGACAAATCGATTCAACAGTTTCAATCGGTTTAACTATTTTTTCTGATCCTTTTAGATTGTGCCCATAATTAGCTGTATTTTACTACTTGATATTACCAGAGATGAGTAAAAGTACATTGTTTCTATTTTTCCTCCCAATGTAGAATAAGTTGCATTTTTTTATAACTACCATCGAAGATTATTATTCGATACAATAATAATCTATCGCAAAACTTCATCGCAGTAGAGACCACACACGATCTTGGCTCCAATCACCTAGAAAATAAAACTAACACTAGACTTACAGATTCAAATACAAAAGGAAGAATATCCAATCCTACTTTTCACGAAAACCAATACAGACGCAATCAACGACGAAATATCACTATGTCTGTAAAATAATAACAAAGAAGAGCTCAGCCAACACTCTATATCGAATTTCCTTAAAAACTTAGAAGACACAACAAGGATTCACACGCTCGCATTCACACACTAATACTACACACTCGAAATGCCACCACAAATAATCAGGTTGATAAAACTGAGAAGAAGAATGTACAAGAAATACCTCAACAACGGATAGGCAGAACGGAAAACCCAATTAAACAACGTAAACAAAACCATTCACTTACCGGTCACTTTGATCTAGTGGATAGAGTACTAGTCTGTAAACAAAAATATCGGGAGGTCTTGGGATCGATACCCGGTGCCGTTGTTTTCGCTGTTGGAAAAAATATTGTGGCGCGACGAAGCTCCGGGCATTATCAATACTATATTGATAAATGTCCGATAGTCATCCAATGTTTACCAACAGTGTCAATACGATGTAGCTCCGGTACCGTAAAACAAACCTAGATGACGGACTGTTACGAATACCCAAAGTGCAGTAAAAATAACATTATCTCGTATCGAGTAACTCTCACAGTGGTATCGGATCCCACTAAAGGAATAAACAGTAGGTCGCGTCGCTAATAACCATAGTTGTTGATGCGACGTTAAATAACCGGAAATATATATAAAACCATTCACTCTCTCGTCGGGCAATACTGCATCAATAAGTGGATAGAAATATGCGAAAATATGAACGACGAAAAGGCAAAACTTTCTGGATCATCATACCCAATCTATCAAGATACAAAAAGTTCAAAATAATACCAACGATGACAAACAATGGACGTACTTCACGAAACAAACCAAGAAAAGGCTGAACTATTCAGGACAAACTTCAATGGTTCAGGACGAACTTCGACAGAAAGAAATACGGCCTAATTTTCAATCCCGCAAGCTATCGCGACCCATCACTCTACTACCTACTTTGGAAAAAAAAACTCGAGAAAATATTGGCCAAGAAAATAGAGAAAATTATGGATTATCGTATACCAAACTACCAATTCGACTGCAGGAAAAAAAAATCGACCAGCCAATTTTTTATTTTATTTTTCAAAGCAGTTACTTCTTGATTTATCGATTATCAAAAAAATCGTGTACAGGCTGTGGAAATTAAATTATAGCAGCATCTTGATAGTTTGTCATAAAGCATTTTATTAACAAGACGAAGTTCGAAGAAACCGTATTAACAAATAATCACAAATAACTTGTTAGTGTATTATATTCTATTAGACTAGGGTCCTGCTGCTCTGGGTAATTTTGGAACGTACCCTCCACCCTCTTTCTCTATCTGATCTTTGAACTTCAGGTACTCGCGTTTTCGGTCAAAATGCTTCACCTATCCAACAGATAAATCAAAATTAATATTCAATAATAATCGTTCAATCGCTCAACATCATTGTAAATTTATTACCCACCCATTGTGATGGACAAAACTTTTCATACTGTTTTCTGAACTCTTTGCAATCGGACTCTGGTTTGCCTTCATCAAGACATTTCCAGTATTCGTCACGATGGCCCCAACAATTTAAACGATCCTCTTTGTTTGGAAAAGACATTCTGGAATACCAATGATTAAGCATTATCTCGAGAATACATCAAAGTACGGAACGGCAATGGTTTTATGAATTAATTAATTTGCAGCTTCGCAATGTTACAAATATTTTGACGGTGCCTGTAAAGTTTTTCCTGCAGAAGAAAAATACAGTAGGGCTTTTTGCGGAGTTGTTTTATGCTGAGAGGACTTTGAAGTATTAGTAATTTTGATCAGAAACATAATTTTATTTTAGAATAAAGTCTGTACCGATGATTACTTATGATCGTAAAGCTTTGAGATACGTATATGGGGCATTTCATACAAATTTGACCTAATTATGACCCTTGACCGCTCGGATTTCGCCCACGATTTTTTGTATTATTGACCCAACTCCAAAACGAGCTCGAAACTTTCTTTCGATTTTTTTTAACGTTGATTTCTTGTTAGTATAAAAAAACGACAAAAAATAGCGGAAAAATTCTCCAAAAATCTGTGATACATATTAAAATGTTCTAGCCACAGTTGGCCGTGAATTATTTTCAGTTTTTAATACCTTTAAATGTCTTTTTATATTTTTAAAAGTTCTTTTTATTTTTTTTTTCTCTGGGTCTCCGCTTAATATTTTTTATATCTGATACAGGATTTTTCAATTTTTTGAATTTGGGCTAACAATATTTTCATTTAGAAAAATTGTAACTGATTCAAATTTGAAAAAACAAATCGGAAAAAAGTGTCGAGCTCCATTTAGAGTTTGTACAATAATACAGAAAATCGTGGGCGTAATCTGAGAGGTCGAGGGTCAAACTTATGAATTAAAGAATATAGCTATTGAAAAAAATCGGAAAAATATAGAACATTATAAAATAGAACATCTTTTTCAGTTTTTAATATTTACTCAGGCTCCTACTGTATAGAATAATATTAGAACGACTAAATGATATATCAACAGAAATCTTTTTTCTGTCTAATATATATAAATAATTTAATTTCTTGTGTAACTTTGAGATTCTGGAGACAAAATTCTGCAAAAAAGTACAAATCTCTTGACACAACTTACCTTTTAAAAAATACTTCGAAAAACGAAAAACAGAAGGCTATAAGAAAATAAAATAATAATGATAAACAAATGCACTTTGAGACACTGATTTGACTATCTGAAATAAAATCATATTCCTGAAACAAGAATTTCAAGAAACAAATTTACTTAAATTAATTTAGTAAAATTTAGAGATGGAGTAAAGAAGTTAGGCACAATATTTGCTACAAAAAAAAAAATAAATCCACAGCACCATGCCATCACCCAAAGGTAGACTGTAAACTGGAAGACGATTTAGAATGAATGGTTTTGAAAGTGGCATCAGTGGGGGATAAACATCAGGGCAACCAATAGGATGGCAATTTATAAGTGTTTTAACCAATAGAAATATACAAGAACATGTGGACAACCTTGGTGATCTAATAATAGTCTAGAAATTCGCGACCGGACAATAATAACATGCAACATAAATTATCAAGTGGACATCTTCCACCCTCGCAATTTATTTCAAGAACATACCTTATAGATATGGGATGTAGAAAAATACCAACTTTTTTTTTTGTCTTAGCTAACAAATGTTTGACTCTTTTGGTCTCTCTAAATAATACTGCCCTTTCTTTTAATTCTTAAATTCAATTAATCACAGTTTTTTATGTAATTATCATGAAGCGGTTGTTGCATTTATCGCATCATTAAAATCTTGAGATGGGGAAAAACAATGATCTTTAAAACCTGAAAAATCAAACATCAACAAAATTGTTCGTTTTTAAGAACTAATGTAAGTAATGTAAAACTTTGTACATTCCTTATTCATTATTTTTGAATTTTTACCAAAATTGACCAAGTTCAGTATTGAACCATTCACATTCTATTAAAGTTTTATGCAAAATTTTGGGTCAGTTGCTTCAACAGCACTCAAGTTATAGTAGTTTCAATAAAAATGTGAAAATGCAAATTTCTGTAAAGCCTTAAATATTTTATCAATTTTGCCAAAATTCAGTATCAGATACTGAAACATTCTACTTAAGTTTTATGCAAAAATGTAGATAACTTGAACTGCTCTTAAGTTATTGCATTTTCAAAAAAATTACAAAAATAACAAATTTCTATAAAATCTCTTCTACTTTATTGATTATGTTTAAATTTAATATTAAACAACGACACACTCAATTTAAGTTTTATGCATAATTTTAGATTAGTTACTTGAACCGCCCTACAGTTATAGCATCTAAAAAAAAAAAAAATTAAAATAAGTGTCCTAACATACGAATCTTTAAAAATCCTTTTTTTTTTTTCATAAAAACAAAGCTTCTTTAATGAGGAACCAAAATAATAAAACTGGGTAATATCTTTGCCAAGTTTTTATAATCAGATACAAGAAATGGAGTTTCTAAATATATAAATACCAAAAATAGTTGAACATTAATAAAATTGGTGCATATTATATAATAAACATATTTTCTGAGATATCTTTATGGGGGTGGAACAAACAAAAAAATTGTTAACTAATAAAATCTTATTTATCTCCGTATTGTCTTAATTATCGTATATATCAATATTTCCACTATATTTCTACTGAAAAACAATGTTATTTTTTAAAACTATGTATCGTTCAATCTGTTTATTATACGCGAAGGTTAGAAAAGAGGTTAGGTCCGAGAAATTCGACTTTGCATTGAATTTAAATTACAACCGGAGATTATTTCATACAATATGTTTTTGACGATTTATCGTGCTTTTTATAGAACTATTTTTATTTACCTATTTGCTATTGTTGCTTCGCCGGTTCGGGATATTATTGTAGTTTAAAGCAGGCATTCACACTGCTTACAGCCTAACGTGTCGCACCAGCCTAAGGTTTGGATGGGTTTTTATTGAACGGGAAATATCGGGGCTAGGTACAAAAGTGATTGTTTTACTTATTATTTATTATTATTGCTTGTTTTTCTCGGATGATTCCCGTCTTTTGCGATCTGCAAGACACATCCTCAGTCTTTATCTCTTTTATTTTAGTTAACTTTATTTCAAATCTTTATGTGAATATAATATATAGATATATTCTATGTTTATGCTAACTGCGGATTCGAAGGCTTCGTCGGGATTTGGTAGCATATGGGTATGTTATTAATTTCTGGGTTGCTAATGTTATGTCCATTTCTTTTTGGAATATCTCTTTCTGTGTTCGATATCTGGACTAAGTTTTTGGGACTACGAATTTTAGGACTAAGTGGATGTGATAGTTGCGCTAAGTGGATGGAGATCGTGATAGAGATAGGTTTTAATAATATATGGGGAGAGGAGCAGCACAACCACGTGATGGGACCATTTCTCTCGAATTTGACGAGCGATATACTACTCGGTCGTTAATAAAAACTGTAGTCCAAAATTCTCTTGTTGTTCTGTGGGGAATAAAAAAGAGAACGGTCGAACTTTGAGTGGTAATTTTTCAATACCCCAAATAATTAGCATTACAGTCTTGTCACCGACCGAGTAATTTGACATCGTCTAGTGAAGTACAACAGGTGAAAAAAAACTAATTCGATAACAAAAACGGTTTACCAGTATTTCTAAAAAAATGTTGATAATTCGGGGGAAAAACTGAGAACAACCATCAACCGCGGAATCGCCATGACGAGTTGACTATTCTCTGTGTTTGTCAGAAAGATCAATCAGCTCTGAGCTCTGAGATAACTGTCAAGCAATTTTTGTTAACGACTGAATTTTTTAACTTTAAGATGATTTGCTACTGCTCGGTCAGTAACAAAAACTGTAAAGCGTTGTCCTCATTCCCATTTGATGTTTTGAACAAAAGATGAGAACGGTGCGTCTTAAAATTCTGCAGTGAATCGTTCTCGTCTTGTATCCGAAAAATTAACCGTGACCGAGAAAAATGCGTCGGGAAGATTCAGCTATCTTTCTCGCATTTATTGGAATCTGAGAGAGACAAACGAAATTTATAGGCCCTTTATCAGTATTTCCGTAGGCACTACGAATTTCTTATATCGTGTGTATAAGGGTTGCGTGGGTGTGCGGGTGATTTCACCTCAAATCCCAGACGATATCAAAAACTATAATCTAATTTACTCAGAGACGAAAAAAGGTAAATTCGGTTCCATTACAGAGTATAGAGAATCATTAGTGAAACCGAATTCGCATTTGATTTAAAATATCAGTAAATTGAATTACAACTTTTGTTACCAATTACAGGATCCGCCGTTGCCAATTGCAGTTTCTATTACCGATCACAGTTTCAGAAAGTCATCGTCAATCTATTCCAAGACATATTTTCAACTAAAAAAAAACAGAAACACAAATTATTGTCAAGTAAACAAACAAATCATCAGGAATTAAAATTCTCCTCACAATTCCGGAGCATTGTGTGTACATTGTGGATTACGTGGGGCGCAGAGCAGAAATTCATACATTTTTTTTTTTTTTCATATAATAATTTTAATAAAATCGCAACAGCGCCGCCCACAGTGAATTCCTTGAACCGATTGTCTTAGGGCTCTCTGTTGCGAAGAAAAATCTAATATGGTGGTGTCCGTCGTCGAGCGGTTTATGTCGGACGTCCGTATTTTGAGATAAAAATTTCCAACGAAACCCGAGCTCGTTCTCGTTAATTATGAAAATTCGATTGAAAAAACCTGCAAAGACCTGATAACGCGTATGCGACGTGAACGGAATACCGGTTTTTTTTTCGAAGTTTTAGGTCACGGACAGGTGTAGAATATCCGTGAGTCGTGCGGTGGCGAACGCTGCCAAAGAGACCCAGTGGAATAATATCACCACTGTGTGTCCTCTGCGACTCCGTGTATCTGTTTATTCCTTTCATTTATCATTAGTTATTAAACGTAATTAACAAAAGACATGGAGACCGCGAGATTGAAAAACAACGACGACGACGAGGAGCTCACGAGATCGGATAGCGGAAAAACGAAAATCGATGTTATAACGGCGTGTGGCGGTGTTCCTGACATTGGAACATTGGATATTGAGTCGAGGCTCAGTCCGCAACCCAACGACGATGAACCACGTCTCAATGGGCTGCACCAGGTCAACGGTGTCTGTGACTCTCCCCAAAGAAGCACCGAAGCTAACTCTTCTCTGCCGGAATCTCCAAATTTGGAACCTAGTCATTTAAACCAATTGGGTAAGTCGCTGTCACAGCGAGTTCATTAGTTTATTTATGGCTGTTTTGTCTCCTGAATAAGGGTTCTTCGTGACTCTTTGAAACAACACAATCGAATGATCCTGTATTTAAGTACCATCGGACAGTGAATTATAGGTGATTTTTCTTTCAGAAAATTCGGAACAATCTTGTACAGAGAGTAAAGACAGCGACATTCAGTATGTTAGCTACACAAGCGAGTTACAGATGCCGGATATTATGAAATTGATACAGAAGGACCTAAGCGAACCATATTCTATTTACACTTATAGATATTTTATTCATAATTGGCCCAAACTGTGTTTTCTGGTGAGTCTACTTTGATTGTTTTTTTTCTTTTTTTTGTGTTGAGCTGGTTGTTGAGCTTTACACTAATAAAATTTTTACAAGTTTTTAAATGAAGCATTGGTGAATGGTTGTTACGATATATCTAGTCAAGACTTAATAGGAGAATTGTAATTGATACAAAAAGGGAGAACAAAGCTATATTCAAAATGTTACTACATATATGTGTATATACATTTTTGTTTCCATTCTATTGTTACACTCACATGGAGTCGAATTTAAATTGTATAAAACTTCAATCCATTTTCTTACTCAATGTTGTTATTTTTGTTATTATCTATACTAGTGAAATTACTTTTCTTTTTTTGTAAAAAGGGTGTATCCCATAAAATAAACAAATAAATTTAAAGGTCGTCTTTTAATAACAATTCTTTACATTTTTCGTTTGTTTACCTATTTGGAAGGATTATTTGAATAGTCAACTTCTTTATGTAGAGGAACATTAATTGTTGGTAATTAAAATGAAATTGTTGAATGCAGTCAAATTTTGCGAAAGCTGTTTTTTTTTTGTTCAAATTTTAAAAAGAACAAGTTGTATTGATCCGACTATGACGGATAAAACTCTGTTGTTATTATTGAAAGATAGTTTTTCAATTAATGGCCCAGATTTTTAATTGTATTTATTATTTAAAAGTTTCAAGTAATCGTTTCCCGAGTAACTGGATAAACAAACAGTTGTAACTTTTAATTATGTATCTGATGTGTAATTCTAAACAAAACTTTGATTCATGGGAGATCAGGGGATTGAAAAATGGTCAGGGAAAAGTCGGAAAATTATTTTTAATCAGTCAGGAGGAATCGGTGATGATACATGATGAGAAAATAAAATCAAAACTTTCTTCAAGAAAACAAAAAATAGATTTTTTTTTCACATGCTAGTAATTTTTAATCTATGAAAATGAAAGTCAATTTAGGCATTGAGAATTGTAGCATATTTACTTTTTCCAGGTTCTAAAGATCCTTGTTGATATTTAGGTTTTCTAGTTCCTATAAAACAGTTTTTATAACTGATATTATATCCAGTTAATGCTGATGTTTATCAATGGATCGCCACATGATAAAATTTTAGTCAAACAAGGTGGCAAATGTTTGATGGAAACATTTATGCAACAAAGTGAAAAAAAAAAAGTTTGATCTTGTATTAATCCCCTTCACTTATTATAGTTATATAAATATTATTGTCATGACTTTTAAATAGGTTTAAATAATGTTTTTAAATGCCATTAAGCACCATTAATAATTTCTTTCCATTAGCACTATAAAGTTGAATTACAGTTTGCAAGAAATTATGATTTGGTTAGAATTTTTGAAAAAAATTACAAAAAGTTACAGAATTCTTTCTGCTGTTTTTACTGGCCACCATGTACATTTAAAATTTTAGTACTTTGGCAGATTGTCTGTAAATAATGATATTAAATAAAAGTTGATAATAAATGCGTGAACAATAATTGGTTTAATATAATTTTGAGAACATTTTTCTTATCAAATAAATTCACTGATTTTTATCATCTGAGTGAAAAGGGAGGAGAGTTATGAATTTTACTATGGACTGAATGATCAGTTCTTCATAGTTCAGATTTTTTAATCATTTATAAAAACGGCCTTAAAACCCTTCTTGGAAATAATAAGGTTCTTAAAAAAACATACGAACTTGAAAAATGTTTTCTGAAAATTCGTTAATGTTAACGTTATTTGACTAGTGAAAAGCACTTCACTGTGCAAAACAGACATAGGCAATGTTTCATTTTAATAATTGTTTGTACAAGCCTGCTAGGTGAATAATTCATCGATTTCATTAGCAACTTCAGTAGCTACGATCATGATTCATGTTTACGAAATAATACCCAATTTCTGTTTTCATTTTGTTTGTGAAATTGATTAAAAGTGAAATATAATTTTCTGTTTACAAAGGCAATGCACGAGGACGAGTGTGTGGGTGCTATCGTGTGCAAGCTGGATATTCACAGAAAAGTGATAAAGCGCGGGTACATTGCAATGCTGGCTGTGGACGTGAAATATCGTAAGCGCAAGATTGGCTCGAATCTGGTGAGACGAGCGATACGCGCGATGGTCGAGGACGACGCGGACGAAGTGGTCCTGGAGACCGAAATCACGAATCGTCCGGCATTACGACTCTACGAGAATCTCGGTTTCGTGCGTGATAAACGACTCTTCCGATACTATTTAAACGGCGTCGATGCCTTACGACTAAAGCTTTGGCTCAGATGAAATTCGTCTGCGTGTTCATGCCAATAGGAACTTAAATAATTGCGCGGTGTTACGAATATTAACAAACAAACAAACAAAAAAATGAAAACGAAGGTCGGATTCGACACTTGAATTCGTACGAACGTGCGACTTTATTGCTGGAGAAATTATCCCCGTTTGCAGAGCAAGAGAATAAAATTTATCGTGATATGATTGTCGTTCCAATCATACGAGAATATTAGGCGAGTGGATGACCGTCGTGTTTTCACGATAGCAGACGTTTGCGCTACAAGTACGACGGAAACTAGAGAGTTCTAAAGACTTAAAAAAGAAAACCCCCAAAGGCTTTGCAAAAACTATCAATTCTTTCGTTATTACTTATATATTGTATCATTTTCGTTATCTAACTTTTCCAAAACATTCTGGCTTTCATCGTACTGACAATTGTACCTTCGATTAAACGTCGATTTGTGTCCGCTTGTGTCAGGAAAATCGGTTTATCGATTTTTTTTTCAATAGCTCTGTCAGATTTATAATCATACTATTATTTTTGTATTCATTTATTCATGTCATAAATTTTTTAATATTAACTTTTTTTAGAATATTCTGTCATATTGGTAAAAAAAAAACGTATACATTTTTTATTAAAAACAAAAAAAGGCGTTTCCATGAATCTATATTTTTCCAATTTACCTGTTATTGACTATTTTATTTTATTTCTATGGCACTTTTAAATGAATCTATGTGGAAAAATATTTTGTTGCTCTTAATTATATTTTTATGTATTCTTTTTACCAGTTTGGTCGAATATTCTAAAAAAGACTTAATGTGAAATTATTTATAGAATAATTAAACAAATTGAGTGGCTATAAAGGACGGTTAAAACATTGCTGTGCGCAGATTATGCGCTCGTCTGTATGGAATTACTTTTTTTTACCGTTATAAAAATTATTCAACGTAATCGATGGTATGGAACGGCACAAATTGATGCAGATTTTGTGATAAAATCGCGAAGCGCAAAGACGATTTTTTGGCACGCGGATAATAATTTCCGTTGTAACGTCAAACGTTCGAAATATATCGATTGATCACAGCTTGGAAATATACATATATAATATATATATATATATATATATAATATTTATTACATATATATATATATATATATACATATATAATATGTGAAAAGTAAAGAACTGAATGAAACCGAGCAAAATCAAGAGACTGTGACTCAGCGTCACGTTGTACCGGGATAAGAAGCTTAATGTGGTCGCCTAACGCGTGCTTTTTCGTTGAATTGCCAATTGTACAAATGAATATTATTATAACAGATTGATGAAAGCTAACATTTTACGTGCAATTTATACGCAAGAGTTATGTACTATTTGACACTGTCGCGCATTAAACGTTTTATCCCGACGTTACAATCAATTAGTTATGAATTAATCAATAACAAATTTTCGCCCCACAGAGGATTATACCCAAACGGAACATTAGTAAATTAGTAAACAAAAATTTTGTCATTTTTTTTAAATTCCGGAACACGTAGTAGTCACGGCATACTGTCTAACAATCGTATTACTGAAACGCCAGAAGATGAAAGAAAAAAAAATTGGTTTTGAATCAATACGATTTCGGGATCGCATCTCACAAAAAGCGGTAAATACCGCACACCATTTACTGTCTACCTACTATATCCACCTTTGTATAAAATAAACGCAAATCAGATTGTAATGTAACTATTACTAAAAACAGTGTAAAAAATGTTAATAAAAACGCATAAATGTTTTTACACATTAACGATTTGTTAATCGACGTCTATCGATGTGGTCAATTAAAAATATTGTAGAGAGTTACATCAGAATATTATCACTGCTGAAATAACGTTTGCATTCAGGGTCGTGTAATGCTTCAATTTTTTATTTTCCAATACTTACTACATTTATATAATGTAGTATGTGCTTGCGAAGAAAGTGAGAGGCCGTAAAATAAAAACAATCTTCATTATAGTCCTCAAAGGATAGATTTTAAATTATATTTGTCAGATTGGTGGATTTTTTAATTTAACATTTGGTTAAGCTTAATATTTTTAAGTTAACAAAATATTGAAATAAACACGAGAGAAATTTGAAAACCAATATTCAATAGCGCTGTTAAGGCTTCAATGTTTACATGTAGAGTTGCCGAAATTATGCCTGAATATTAATATCATTTTAATTTAATAATTGGCATCTAATCGCTACCGCAACTCTTGGTAAAAAAATTAAATTGACGAACATTTGTCATACTTTTTTAGCGTGCTAAATGTGTACATTTTTTAAAATCATTTTTTTTAAATCGTCTTGTTGTGCTACTTGTGCATGTTCAATTGACTGACTCGATTTTGAACCTTATCAGATTAATTTGTATTCAAAATATCGATTCTTGGATTAAGGGGAAAGGAACCTCCACGAGTGCGATTGAGATAGCAAACAATTTTCGAAACAATAATACATGGAAACTGCACCCATATCGGGAAAAGTAAAAGTCTTACATTACATTCAGAATTGAAAGACGAATGATGTAAGAATTTTTTTTATCCGCGAACATTTAGCATCGCCGGAATAATTGTTTACAGTTTTTGTTACTGATTGAGTCATAAGTGCGAGTGAGATAACTAAATCTTCCCGTAGTGTTATTCTCCGTTAAGGTTGAATTTTTAGGGGAAATACGAGAAATACTGACTGTAGACTAATCAGACGTAGCCAATACTTCTTGTCTTGTGTCCGAACTATAAATTGTGGCAGAGAATAACGCTTTACAGTTTTTATTACCGACCGAAGATATTATCTTAACCGGAACCGTTAAGGTGATGTGCTCGGTCGGTAACAAAAACTGTAAAGCGTTGTTCTCGTTCCCATTTGATCTTTTACCCGAAAAATCAACCGTAGCCAAGAACAACGTTTCGGGAAGATTCAGCTATCTCTCTCGCACTTACAGTGACTCAGTCGGTATAACGCATCACCTTAAGTAGCGTCGGAATAATTGCTCACAGTTTTTTTTACCGATTCAGTAGGTTGCATCTTTCAAGATGATGCGCTACATGTCGTCTGTCTCTCTCCGATTCCCACAAGTGCGAGAGAGGTAGCTGAATCGTCCCGAAGCGATGTTCACGGCCACGGTTAATTTTTCGGATAAAAGACGAGAACAGTTCACTGCAGAATACTAAGACGCAGTGAACCATTCTCATCTTTTATTCAAAAGATTAAATGGGAATGAGATCAACGCTTTACAGTTTTTGTTACCGACCGAGCAGTAGCACATCACCGTAAGACGATGTGAAATTACTCGATCGGTAACGAAAACTGTAAACCGATTTTTTCCGTCCTGATTGATCTTTTGAATAAAAGATGAGAAAGTCGACATCCGTCTAACGATTGTGCAAGTCGAGTTTCTCACTTTATATCCAAAAGATTAACGATGGCGGAAAAATTTGGGATCGTAAGATTAGTTCTATCTCTCTCGCACTCGTTGAGGTTTCACATCACCTTAAAGGATGCTGAAGTAGATTTCTTTACCGACTACGGTCGCTAAAAATAGGCAATTTTGTACTTTTCACAATTCATCGTTAAGGTGATGTGCTACTGCTCGGTCGGTAACAAAAACTGTAAAGCGTTGTTCTCGTTCCCATTTGACCTTTTCAACAAAAGATGAGAACAGTTCATTGCGTCTTGGAATTCTGCGGTGAACCGTTCTCGCCTTTTACCCGAAAAATCAACCGTAGCCAAGAACAACGCTTCGGGAAGATTCAGCTATCTCTCTCGCACTTACGGTGACTCAGTCGGAATAGCACATCATCTTAATGTGCTAATATTTTTTTCGTCTTTCGTAGGTTTTCAACGCAGGTTTTCCAGTTCATGATGCATGGATCTAGGATGATATTGTAATCCGATCAAGGTCGATAACAAAATCTACTCCAGCATTTAAATGCTACAGTTGATTTTACGACATCCCTAGTGAAAAAAACATGGCGTTCACCCGGCATACCCATGTGTATAGATGCCGGTGACCGCTGTGACTACATTGTTGAATGTTCTCGAACATCAAGTAAATAACATATCGGTTGACAGCAACAGAGAAGAATAAGATTGATATTACGAAATTTCAAAGTGCATTTGACGAGACCGTTGAAACATATTCTTTATATCAATAAGGACGTATTCTAATGACCACATGATATAGCCTCGAAAATTTTGTGTTTTTATTATTTGCTGCAATCATTGCTGCATCTCACAGAGATTATAAAATATCGCGGCGCAATGTATTTTAAACAATGTTCAAAATTCTCGTCGACTTCACAATGAAACGTCAAAGTTTGTTGACGAATTGCAAAAGGATAGCGTCGATCAGCAGGAAGCATTTTCTTTATCATAATTCATTGAAACTTGACGAGTATCAAGCTCTCCTCATGGAGAATTTAGGATTGAAATCAAATGACGCGCAACAAGTTTTGTATTATCAACCATTTGTTTTTGCTGTATCTCAGAAACATATTGTCGAACAGTGCCAATTGTGTAAAGTAAGCTTTACCATTGTTGTCACAAAATATTACAAATCGTATTGTCTCAACATTTGCAAATTCACACTTAATCTTATTTAACAGGAATTGCAAATAGATCCTACCACACTTGGCGAGAATGCTCAGCTACTTTCTTGGCCCTCCCATATTCTGAGACACAGAGTGATGCTGCTGAGAGAAATGGGAGCTTCTAAAATGCACGCTGCCATGGTTTCAAAGTATGTATCTTTGTAGGTGTGAAAAACTTTTACAAACTTTTAGCTGGCGGAAATTGTGAAAGTTCACTACACATTTTTGCGCAGTAGTCAACATGACAAAGATATGATAAAAGAAAGTAATTTGCAATCTAACAGACTGGTTCGGCCAAAAATATTTGTAACAGGTCTGTTAATGAGTTTTGTGTTTTTATTGGTATTTATTATAATATTATAAAGTAAAAAAATCCAAAGATAGTTGTTTCCAGCTCAATAATATTGGTGCTTCTGTGTACAAAGAAAGAATACAGGAGTTTTGCTGTTGAAGCTGATCAAAAGATCTGACTTGAGGTTTTTTGTTTTTTTTTCATTTGCTGTTAGGTTGCGAATACTCTATAGTTCAATAAAAACTTTAGAATACAAGATAATAGTTACAATAATTGGTAAATAATTCCAATCCCGGAATTTCTCATCAATAGAGAAATGTTAAATTAGAAGATTCTTTTAAAAATGTTAGATTTAAAATTTCATTAAATATTCAACAATTAATTTTTGGAATATTTTTTTATTTTCAGCTTTATCGCAATAATGTCTATGCGAATGGGAATGTTCAAAGCGTATATGGGAATACCAAAGGCTGTAAATGTGGCTGATAATTTACTGCAGTGCCTTCACAAACCACCTCCTTCAGTGCCTCCTCTAGAAGCATTGAACGATCATTTGACGGTGAACAATTATCACAAACAATGTCTGCGATGGTATATACAGTGGAGGCTGAATGTGTCCAAAGAGGATAAAGAAACGTTACAATTTTTGGTGCATTCTATGAAACACAAAAGTTTTACAACCATGAGAAAACTTTTTGATATCCTACATAATGATATCGGCCTCACGATTGAACAGGCAAGACAGTATTTTTTTTTATTACATTCTTCATGATTTACATCCCTGCGGTTCGCAGTGTGGATTCATTACAATATTATACGTCACGTTCTTTCCGTTTAAAAACAGTATTTTCGTCTCGTCATAGCGGAAGCTTTGTTTTAAAACGAACATCGAGATTTTCGTGTCAGGATACTCGAAATATGCGTGCAAAGCTTCGAAGTATCAATCACCTATAATTTAAGAACCGTGCAATCGATTGACCTGGAATTTGGCACACAAGTGAAGCAGCAGTTTGTCTTTTATTGTTGTAAATTTTTGACAAATTTTTGACAGATTTTGACAGATATTTTGATTTTATAGCTTTTTGTAATTTTTTCAAAAAGAACGTAATCGCGTTAACAGGGTCGATATTTCAATAAAATTGAGTAGAATATTCGTTCGAACATGATTTTTAAGTAGAACTTTTTAATTTGCAGATAAAAAAGCACTCCTGTCTGTCCGCCGGTACGGATGAGGATCTCTTTAAAATAGTTAATGAAATCAAGACGTTTGGGGGATTGGATATTAAGAAAATTATCAAACGATATCCTGCTATGCACTCGATAGAATACAAGAATGTGGTAGCGGTGATGAGTATTCTCGAGCAGCATGGTATCTCGAATACAGCTATGAGACGTTGTCCGAGAATTTTAATGCTAAATAGTAACAAGGTTGCATCGCGTTTCAAAGTATTGGAAGACTCGCCGGAGCTTCGTGTCCTTAAAAATAACGTAAGAGTGTTATTACTCATATACAAGTTTGGTGTAGTTCAAACCCGCTTGGAATACCTTCGGTATATAAATGTGAAGCACGCTACCGTAAGAAATCTCACGGGAGACCATTTTAATTTCGAGAGATTCGTCAAGACCGGTGTCGATAAGACTAAAGGAAGGGAGTTGGGATATTCTCTCGAGACATCACTGAAACTCGATGCAAAAGAGATTTATCGAAAAATACGGAAACATCGTTACTGGCGTCACATAGATCTACTCGCGATACACGATACCCTGAATTTTTTGTTGGAACGCTTCGCTCCAGAGGATCTTCACGACAGTCTACAGATACTTCTTTATCCGAGGTAACTTGCGGCCTTAATCAATTGTCGATTAATTTACCACTTAAAAACAGCGTGTTTATATCATGCTAATAAAATATTTATTTCTAAACGTCTCATTTCAATTAATGTTTTTTTTGCATGTGTTATTTTGAACTGTAATATTATAAACAAGTATCATATTTACGTATCACCTTTAGAAATACCTCTGTGACAATGAAAAAGAGAATTGAAGTCTGAATATTCTTAAATCGTAACGAAGGCTAATTATGATAGAGAAATTAATATTTTTCTATAAACAAATAGCTTTACTGCTACATGTTGTTTTATTCAAATACTTTTCTGATAACTTTGAGGATTGGATGGTTAAAAGAAATTCGGTTTTTTTATAGAGAGAAGATTAAAGAAACTCTGGAGAGCCTTTCGGAAATGAAATCAAATACGCCAAAGGACTTCGTGGCGATTTGCTTATACGAAATAGAGCGAGAACATAATTTCAGCGGCGATGGTGTGTGGAAATACGACACACCGCCTCCGAACACAACTAAATCTTCGCATAGAAGCCTCGACGACGAGTTATCTGACGTTTCGGACACCGAGACCGCGTTGTCCTAAGAGAGAGAGAGAGAGAGAGAGAGAGGAAGAGGCGTCGAAGGATATAAATAGAATAGAGTAAACGAATTTTCCGTAACGATGTAAATAAAAAAACTGAATAAAATTTCTAGACGTATAAATTAATTTTATAAAACGAATCATCGATCTAAAATGCATACCCATCAAATTTTTATTTAAAAATTCTTAAACATAAACATCGGTTTTGTATATATATATATATATATATCTTTAAAAAAAGAGGACAAGAAAACAAGATATTTAGTATTTTCAGCCTCGCAATTGTGCTTGTGGGTTTCAAAGTTCCCTCGGCTGTACAGCAAACATACATGCCTAATAATCCGATATACATTAACAATTGACTCGCACACACTTCAGTTCCTTCGACATGAATGACTGCAGTGAGATATTTTACCGGTAACAAAGAATGTAAATGATGAGAAATTTAACGACTTTAAGGCACCTCGTTCGTTTTTTAATTTATAATTAAAAAGAAATGAACTTTATAAGGCTATTCTAATTCATGAAATTGAATGTACTTCGTCGGAGAACCGTGAGTAAGCATTTCTCGAGCTCTGATACCATATCCTCCTTGATTCATAATCAGTACTATGCCACTATTTACACGCTTTCTACAGATCAATATTCCTGTCGTAAATATATGTCGTGCAACGATATTAAAATCTTATAAAAAATTACATTTCTCCAATGTCTCTTTAACACGAAAGTTTAAAGCAAAAGTCTTTGGCTGCGTGATTACGAATGATAACGCAAGAATTTCAAGGCTCGCTGTGCGCCGAATTTTTCTTGTTTTGTTTTAGTTTTAAGGCACTAATGATAAGTGTTTTCATTGCAGAATCTTGATCGGAACCGGAGGTCCCGAGTC
Source organism: Perithous albicinctus (assembly GCA_964016905.1). Taxonomy (NCBI): domain Eukaryota; kingdom Metazoa; phylum Arthropoda; class Insecta; order Hymenoptera; family Ichneumonidae; genus Perithous; species Perithous albicinctus. The sequence goes on from OZ024688.1 coordinate 13,652,468, forward strand.
AATTCAAAAAAGGTGGCAGCTGTACGTAACTCTGCTGACTTGCGGGTTCGCTCTTTACGAGCACCTGATCCTTGATGCCCTGGCGACCTGGTGGCGAATTATGCATCCCATAATCGGACTTATTTTGCTCCTGGGTCTGTTGCGAGTAATCCGGCTGTTCGTGCTGATATTTGTCAGCGGGGCTCAAACCAGAGACGTAATCGAGCTGCTGCTGCTGTTGCTGCTTGTTTTGCTGATGCTCGTCCTCGGACATGGAACCGGCAAGATGAGTCGGAGGTGAATGAGTCGTTACCATCGTTTGATAATCACCGCGACTCATTGAAGACGGTGGACTGTTATTCGCGGTCATGTAATCCTGATGAACGCGCATCGTGTTGCTCGGTGGTGCGGAGAAGAGGGATGCGTCGTGCTGCGGCAACATCGTCGCGTACGAGTAAGCCGAGCCATTGTTGCTCGGACCACCGAAAGACGTTGAGTATGGCGAATTCGAGGGACTCAGGAGATTTATATGAGGCGCTAGATCGTAAGCCGGCGAGTACGCCCAAGCATCCGGAGGAGCTGCGGCGGTCGTCGATGGCGCAAATGGATTAAGAGTGTTGTTCAATGATGTGAATGATCCTGTGAGCGGACTCGCCGAACCGGTAGCCATGTAACCAGCCGTTTTACGCGGTGGTTCACGCTTTCGCCACTTTGCTCGGCGATTCTGGAACCACACCTGGACTCGGGATTCGGTGAGCCCGAGCTTCAGGGCGAGTTCCTGCCTCGCGAACACGTCTGGATATGGAGCACGCTCAAATGCTCGTTCCAATTCCTCTAGCTGATAGGCAGTAAACGTTGTTCTGCAAAAAAGAAAAGATTCAGTTATTGTGATGCAATTGATTTTAATTCTTGTGACATTTATTTAATTGATTTTCTTGTAATATAACATCTAAGGAAAGGATGTGGCATTCTCTGTGAATTCAGCTATCTTTTTCCGACCCTTTTTGGTATTTCGTAGTCAGATTTTAGTTTTTTGAAATTTGAAATCTAACATTTAAGCAACTCATGTATTTTTTTTAAGTTAACGAAAACTAAGTCACAGGAGACAAATATGTCAGAATGGAAGATGTTGTCTGATTTTAGATTTTCATAATTCTATAACGGTAATTTTTCATTAGAAAAGTAAATATTTTTTTTTTAATTTTAAGAAGAGACATTTTCAGTTTGACAATGGTAAGTTTCATATGATTTTGCATGATATTAATCTTAATATTACGCAAACACCTAAAGATTCTTTCATTTTTCTTGTTAAGACATTAATTTTGGTTGTTAACAATTCTTTTGTTTATTATTTCTGCTGAATTTAGATTACACTTTTGGTTTTTTAATGGTGAAACTTTTGATTTTTTTATGACACGGTTATCGTCATCGGTTGACTTAAAATAACACAGCATTTTTTTGAATGTTGGATTTTTAAATCTACACATTTTACTATTAAGCTAAAATTTGGCTAACATTTTTTTTAAATATGAGGGTCAGAAAAAATTGGCTCAATTAACAGTGTCTCTTATATGCAACATATGAAGAAGATATGAGGCATTCCATACCAAATCAGCCACGAAAAAAGACAAATCTCAAAAAATTTCTAAAAAACAAGTTCAGTGCTTCCAATAGATACACCAAATTTCAAATTTAAACAAAATTCTGCTCCAATATGCCAATTTTTTCATTTTTCGTTTAATCTGCAATATGTCGGAAACGATTAAGCGTATCGACATCTCGACTGATTGTAACATTTATTCAAAATAAAACTGAGACATATTTCGGATACGTAAACCGGTGCAAATTTCTATATGTGTGATATAGTTTTGAATATATTTCTTTTGATGAGAAAACATTTATGGGCCGGCCTTTTTTTTTTCTTTGTAAATCGTTATTTGTATTGAAATTACATTTTTATCAGAAATATCTAAACGATCGCGTTTAGTGACGAAAAGAAAATGAAGTGCCAGATGACGTCGGTGTATCACGTAGCCGCGCGTCAGCTATTAGTGCGTGACCCCCAACGCATAAAATATGAAGGCATGCGGTGAAATAGGGGTGACCCCCATATAGCTTCACTATATTTATCGTATAGTACGGATACAGAAATTCCTCCGCTATTAGTTCACCCTCTTTATTATCAATTTTATCGAACCCCTGTTAACATCGGATAGACATTCAAACGGACTTGTATAATCGATTCTCTTAATTAATTAGTTTCGTATGAGTGATATTGTAACGCACCGAGTCTTTTTCTTCTTAATGCCATTGTTATCGGCCTTCTTCTTCGAGTCTTTCTTAGAAGGTTGCGCCTCGTTGCCTACTGCAAATAAAAAAGAAAAATCTTTAAGAATTCTTACACCATATCACAGCTTCTTAAAATCAGTTCTAGAAAAAGTATTTTTGTCAAAACATTCGATAAACAATATTTAAATAAGTAAAATAGAACAGAATATTTATTCTAACAAAAATTATCATGAAAATAAGAATAAGGTACAACGAGGTGAATTTGAGACTAATAAAAAAAGTAAAAAAGCATAGGAAATTAATAAATGTACACAAAAAATGAAAAGAATTCTGTGATATGAACTGGATCATTTCACTAGTATCAACCAAACTATTGAAGTACAAATTAGTTAGATCCAACGAAAATAAAAAGTACATAGGTAAAATCTTGATTAAAGAATATGAAACTTAAAACAAAAATTAAAAAAAAAAACAATTATCTTACCAGGTGTCATGGAGTTAATGGATTCGTCAGATTTTCTCTTGATGGGACTCACAAGTTGAAGACTTTGCTGAAGAGCCGTAGAAGTGGTAGTTGTAGCACCGCCGGACGACGACGTAGTAACATCATGAGCCTGTGGTAGCGGGGCGTACATTCCCGCAAGTTCGAGTTCCTTGAGCCCTTTCTGTTGCTGCTGCTGCTGCTGCTGCTGCTGCTGCTGCTGCTGTTGCTGCTGTTGCTGAAGATGATGATGCGAGGTTTGATGATGAGGCGGAGGACTGTTGGACGAGTCAAGCTTGTGAAGATGACCACCCGGCGGCATGAGTTCGCCAGCATGATGATTCCCATGAAGGCCAAGCATCACTTGGATGCTGTGGACACCGGTGCCACCACGACCACTAAAATCCGAGAATATCGGATCGTCGAAAGGACCGCTATCCATCGCAACGTTCGTCGGGTATTCGCAAGACGATCTTTCGTCCGCAATCCTCGTTTCTTGTTCGAACGACGACGACGAGGAGCTCGTAGCTGGCTCGTACGAAAACGAGCCTGCCGAGTAATCCACCGCGTAATTCCTCTCTTGACGATCACCGTGAAAATTGAAGAAAATCGGTTGTCGCCACGAGTATTCCGCTAGTTGAGGTAAAGCCGTATCTTCCAGGTTGACGCTCTTCTGCCGATGCAGAGCAAACTCAGGGGAAAGGATATTAAATCACCGCTAAAATCTCTCTTAGCTACAAATATCGTACAATCCTCTCAAACGGCCATGAACTTTTGTTATTCGATCATTTATTAAGTTTCAATATATAAATCACTTGAATTCATAGATTCCCTTTTCATTTGTACATAAAATTCGCGCACTTAACTTCTTTTAAATAATATCGTAGCACACTTAACTTTCTTTTAAATAAAATCGGTAAGACTTGGCACAATTTTTTTTTCTCCGTCTCGTGAAGCCCCGATATGTTAAAAGTCTAATTAAATTCCACACACATACACTTGCTTCGAAAAAGAAGAAGAACGTCACCCTGAAAGATTCGATGATTAATCGACAATGATTTTTCGGTTGATAGGCGCCTCGCACTTAAGCAATTATGCAAAAAAGGAGAGGAGAGAACGATGATTGCGGCCGCGGTAACGTTCGCGCGTAATGGAATCTAAACCAATTGCTATCAATTGTTGTCGGTTATGATTAATTTTGATTAGTTTTAAGCGGAGTTAACGAAGTGAGCTAGTTGCGACGCCGGCGGACCTTGCAGCTCGACTGTTCGTTTCGCCCGTTCTGCCCGTGTCAACCCACACCGCGGTATACCCGCCGTTCTCGTTCCGACTCCTCTGCTCTCCCCTCATCTGAGAGCCGACTCTCGGCTTAATCGTCCGACACACTCGCACACATTTATATCTTTTAATAGGAGGGGCCGGGCTCTCCGCCCACATAGACAAAGTGCGGGCCAATCGTGAAGCTACGCTTGAATGAGGAAAGAAGACGCGCCATCGGTCAGAGATATCCGAGCGTATCACAGGCCAGCCTACCAATCGTTATCGTTCTCCAGAAACGAGAGAGAGAGAGATAGAGAGAGAGAGAGAGAGAGAGTGCTGAAGGCCTGCAGCGACTCTCTTCGCCCTGGTACCAAATGCGAACGGACCCTTCGAATGCTCCCAATTTTCTTCGCCTTCGCGCTTATAGCCAAGACTATAAGACCGCATAGAGAGAAAATACATAAAAGAGAAGAAAAGCGAGCATTTCCTCAGGGGATATAAACCGCGATATGCCAGCAATAGGATGCCTAAAAGCTTGAATGAAATCTCACTATACCGACACACGGAGCTCATAAGTAGGATCTCGATCGAAAACCCAGGGTCCGAGTCAATTCATAAAAGGAGGCAGCTGCACGTAACTCTGTTGACTAGGGGGTTCACTCTTGACGATCACTTGATCCTTCATGCTTTGACGTCCTGGTGGCGAATTGTGCATACCGTAATCAGGCTTATTTTGCTCCTGAGGTTGATGCGAGTAGTCCGGTTGTTCATGCTGATATTTGTCGCCGGGACTCAGACCAGCGACGTAATCAAGCTGCTGCTGCTGCTGCTGCTGCTGCTGCTGCTTATTCTGCTGATGTTCGTCTTCGGACATGGAACCGGTGACATGAGTCGGTGGTGAATGTGCCGTTACCATTGTCTGATAGTCACCGCGAGTCAATGAAGGCGGTGGACTGTTGTTTGCGCTCATGTAATCCTGGTGAACGCGCATCGTGTTGCTCGCCGGTGCGGAGAACAGGGAAGCGTCGTGCTGCGGCAACATCGTCGCGTACGAATAAGCCGTGCCGTTGTTACTCGGACCACCGAACGATGTTGAGTAAGGCGAATTCGAGGGACTCAGGAGATTTATGTGAGGCGCTAGATCATAAGCTGAAGAGTAGGCCCAGGCATCCGGTGGCGCTGCTGAGGTCGTCGATGGCGCAAATGGATTCAGACTGTTGTTCAGGGATGTGAAGGATCCTGTGAGAGGACTCGCCGAACCGGTTGCCATGTAACCAGCAGTTTTACGAGGTGGCTCACGCTTTCGCCACTTTGCTCGACGATTCTGGAACCATACTTGGACACGAGAGTCGTCCAGGCCTAGCTTCAGGGCCAGATCGTCACGGGCGAATACGTCGGGATATGGTGCACGCTCGAATGCTCTCTCCAGCTCCTCGAGCTGGTAGGCGGTGAAGGTCGTTCTGTAAATTTTAATGAGGTATTCCAATTTTAGTTGCAGATTTTTTTCGTCAAGTTCTTAGGTAATACAGCAGTTTTAGAGATCTTTTTACAGTGATTACTTCGATTTGATATTGACGCAAATTGTTTTTAAAAAAAACTAGTAAAAAATGTACAGCACGGATACCAGTTTGTTTTTTTAAATGAGTATATGAGGCATTTTTTACCAACTAGGCAACTATGACTTTTGGAATTCTGTTTTTTTTTACCGCTCCAAATGTGTTTTACTCACGCAACCAATTTTTCTATAGATTTTGGACATATCACTGTAGATTATATATAATTATGAGCGAAATAAAAAGTGTCGGAATTAGTGAAAAGAATATAATTAGAAAAAAGGTGGCCCTGTAAGATTTACTAGAAACTTGGAAAATTTGAAAAATGAATATAAAAGTACTGTAATTTAATTTAGTGCACGAGTTTTTATTTATTATAGCGTTGAATTTTTATTAGCGTCGCTAATTTTTTGGCTTAAAATAATTGGAATAAAATAAGATATTGATGTGGTTAGTTTCTATGTTTTTAATACTCAGAAGTGTGAATTAAGAACTGCCAAAACGTTAATCAGATATTTGCAATTTGTATTGGCATTTTAATGTTTCAAAAGAAAGTTTAATCAGCCAGATGACGTTTAAATTGCGACGACTCGCGGAAGCATCGTTCAAACTAGCCGGAGCGTGACCCCCGTGACATAAAACGTAATGGCATGATGCCCCATAGGGGCTGACAGCCCTCATAGCATCACTGCATCATTCCTCATATCCCACGCAATAAAACATTCACACTAATATGTCCCCACTAGAAATCTTGAAAAGAAAAAAGAAATTCTACTCACCGAGTTTTCTTCTTCTTAATTCCATTGTTGTAAGGCTTCTTCTTAGAGTCCTTCTTAGCAGGTTGCGCCTCGTTGTTCACTGCAAAACAAAGTACAAAAATAATGAAATTTCCACCATAATCCAATAATAATCCAATTTCCAATTTAAGTGTAAAAAAATGCTTATAGCACTTAAAAAAAACAGCTTCTTTAACAATTTTGTAATATCTCACCAGGTGCCATGGAGTTTATTGGATCATCGCCTTCTCGTTTAACGGATCTGCCAAGCTGAAGACTCTGCTGAAGAGCCGAATTCATTGGATCGTCAGGTTCCCGTTTGATGTTACGTCCAATCTGAAGACTCTGTTGAAGAGCCGTCGACGTTGTAGTTTGAGCGCCGCTCGACGATGAAGTCGTGACGTCCTGTGCCTGTGATAACGGTGCATACATTCCCGCGAGTTCAAGTTCCTTGAGCTCTTTCTGTTGCTGCTGTTGCTGAAGATGATGATGCGATGTCTGATGATGCGGCGGTGGACTGTTGGACGAGTCAAGTTTGTGAAGATGACCACCCGGCGGCATGAGTTCCCCGGCATGATGATTACCATGAAGACCGAGCATCACTTGGATGCTGTGAACGCCAGTGCCGCCCCGTCCACCAAAATCCGAGAATATCGGATCGTCGAAAGGACCGCCGTCCATCTCGACGTTCGTCGCGTATTCGCAGGACGATCTGTCGCTCGTTATTCTCGATTGTTCTTGATCGAAAGACGACGATGAGCTCGTCGCTGGCTCGTAAGAAAACGAGGCTGTCGAGTAATCCACCGTGTAATCCGTATTGTCCTCGTGATAATCAAATAACTTTCGATTTATCGTTGTCACGTGTGGTAGAACCAACGTCGATTCCGCCGCCGGATTCGGCTGACGCCAGGAATAATCCGCTGGGTACGTTGCAGCCGTATCTTCCAGGTTGGCGAACGTATTTCTTCCTGAGCTCAGCGAGGCTGAGCGAAGACACTCGAAAAAAAAAAAAACAAAAAAAAAAGTAAATGTAATTTCCGTAAATTACAATGTTTCTCAGTACACTTCGTACGTGCTTCCCACGTTTTCTTAATATTGATGATTATATTCAAAAGAAAACAAAAAAGCAAAAAAAAAAGGAAAGAAAAAACAACAAAAATTATACACTTGTTTGCACTCTTCGAGGTAAAATCCTTTGATAATCTGTGATGATTCACAGAATAAATTGAATCGATGCGCACTCTGTTATCACCGTAACGTTGTCGTTATCCTCGTGAAAGAAGAAATCGCGATGATCCACCAAATTCGTGAAGAAGAAACAACAACAAAAAATCAAAATCCTGCTTTTCTTTCTCTTCGTTTTCTTCGTTTTCTTCGTTTTCTTCGTATTGACAAACACGTTAGGCGCCTCGCACTTAAGCAATTATGCAAAAAAGGAGTGGATAGATGATGATTGCGCCCGCTGCGGTTGTTACCGTTAGCGCGTAATGGAATCTCAACCAATTGCTATCAATTGTTGCCGGTTATGATTAATTTTGATTAGTTTTAAGCGGAGTTAACGAAGTGAACTAGTTGCGAAGCCGGTGGACCTTGCAGCTCGACTGTCAAGCAACTCCGAGGACTCGAGCCTGTCGGTGGTTCCCTTCGTGTGTCGAAAGCCACACCTTAAGCCCCGCGGCACTCGTACTCGTCACTCGTCTGATCTGAGCGACTGAGCTAATCACACAACACTCACACAAATTTATATTTTAACGAGAGACCGGGGTCTCCGCCCACACACACGACTCTCCACCAATCGTCGAGCACCGCGCGAGAGGAACGAGACGCGTCACCGGTCAGCGATATGCGGGCAGAAACGCCCGGCCTCTGATGCTCGTAGATCCCGCGCTTCTCTCGCTTCATTCGTAAAACTTTACCGAAGGGCTCCCCGAAAAGCCACTTATTCTAGGGTTGCGATAGTAGCCGGGTTTCCCTTGCGGTCGCTCCAAGGAACTCAATGCCCGTACGATCCCTTTCAAAGTTGCTGAAAATCTACCCAGCGGGAGAATAAAAGAAGAGAACGAGGGAACCACCGTGTGAAAATCCAGTATTTTTGTCGTGTTTCTTCTCTTCTGACTTTTGTGCAGGGTCATTTTTTTATTAGTTATCTGTGGTGCCTTCGCATTTGCTTTCTTGTATCAGTAGTATCTCTTTTTTTTCTTCTTTGTACAGAGGTATTGCGTCGATTTGTTATTTAGTATTCTGTGGTTGCTTCGTGTTCGTCTTGGAAGCGTTTCTTCCTTTTATAGATAACTTCGATTTTTATTCATATTCGGTGATTCCCATCGTAATATTTTTGTATCAGTAGTACTTCTCCTCTTCTTCTTTTCGTATAGAGGAAAATTATTATTAGTTTTCAGTGATTTTTGCGTGTTTGCCTTAGGAGTGTTTCTTCCTTTTATTGATATGCCAGCTCGATTTTCAGTGATTCCCATCGTACTGTTTAAATCAGTAGTTCTTCTTTTTTTCTTCATTTCGTACAGGGCGAAATTGTTATTAGTATTTGTGGTTGCTTCGTGTTTGCATTAGAAGAGTTTGTTCCTTTCATAGATAATGCTAATTCGATTTTTATTCATATTCAGTGACTCCCATCGTATGACTCTCTTCTTTTATTCGTACATTGTACAATTATTATTAGTTTTCTTTGGTTCCTCCGTATTTGACTTAGAAGTGTTTCTTCCTTTTATTGATGTGCAAGCTGAACTGTTATTTATTTCCAATTATTCCCATTGTGCTGCTTTTATATCAGTAGTACTTCCGCTATTCTTCTTTTCATACAAAGTTAAATTGTATTTATTTTTCTGTGGTTCCTTCGTGTTTGCCTTATTAGAGTTTCTTCATTTTTAAAGTTCTCTGCATAGATAAAGCCAGTTTGATTTTTATTTATTTTCATTCATTTTCATCGTACTCTTCTTATATCAGTATTACATCTTCTCTAAAAACTGTTTCTTCCTTTTATAGTTATAGCTGATCGATTTTTTATTCATTTCCATTGGCTCATCATAAGCTTCTTACATCATTAGTACTTTTTCTTCTTGCTTTCGAATAAAAGTACAGAGTTAAATTGTTATTTCTCTTCTGTGGTCCCAATATGTTTGCCTCGATTCCCAATTCCGTTTGATCGATTGTTATTCTCACTCTTCTTATATCAGTAGTATTTCTCCACTTCTTCTTTTCATACACAAGTACCGGATCAGCTTGTTATTTATCTTCTATGATTCACGCATATTTTCAGTACGAGTGTTTCTTCTTTTCACAGTTCAGATCGTCTTTTAATAATTAGTGTCAATGGCCCACACCGTGCACTTTTTGAAGCAATAGTATTTCTTCGTTTTACCGAAGTATACAATCCAATGCTTACTACTTTTGGACAAATTCATTTCTATTCTTTCGCCTTCATCAAAATCCCATTATATCGATTGAATTCTGTGGATATTTTTTCATTACTTCAGACACCATATGATTTCTATAAGAACCAGTGTCTTATTCATTATTTCAAGAAGACATTTGAATCAAATTATAGCCTTCAGTCCTTCATCCCCAAAATTCGTTACATCCGGTGTTAAAAAAAAAAAAAAACATTTCCTGGTGCCTTTAAGTCAAAAGATGATCTTCACTGCTTTTTCCTCTTGATCGCAATTCTCATGATCTCCGTACCAGAGCTCGTACCTTTGAAGCAGCTCACAGGAGGCGAAGTACTCTTCATCGTTGGATGCCTCAAAGGGGGGGTTGCAAGCTTCGCCTAAAAGCTCCGTTTTTCCAGCGATTGACGATCGATATTCCCAATAACGTTGGTATTTCTTCACGAGAAAAAAACGAAAACTTCACAACTCTTGTATAACGTCGAAGAGATCCATGTCCGTTGACCAGCAGCGTGGCACTGATGCGAGCTCTTAAGCGCAGGCTCAATGAAACCAGCAATCGCCAGGAATTGCCTCGAATTGGCCCAATCAAACTACCCCCATTCTATGTGTGTATGTATACATGCGTGTATTAACTGCTAATTTCATCACCGTTAATTACCGCGCGCGGGCGCCCGTGCATTGTACGCGCGCGGCTTGTCGCGCTGATTTAACGCCGCGAGCGGGCCTCGTCTCTCGTTCGCGCTATGTGTCGATCCACTTCTATCCGCCGATTTCATAATCCTCCCCTTTGGGATCATTACTCGTTACACATATCGTTGACCTTGAGATCCGACAAACCGGAAGTACCTGGCGAACAATGGACCAGTTTCAGTCTGCAAAAAAAAAAACACATCGTTAACATTTGGGTTGAATGATTCTATGAATTAGACTCTTTGGATTAGATATTAAACTGTTCGTGTGTTGTTGAATTGGAGAAGAATGGGAGGGTGGATAGAAGCTATGGTTGATGTAAACATGCCATATTGATGCGTCGTATTGTCTGAGTCAATTGCTCACCAATCGGCTTTATCTTTAAGAGGACTTCTTCGCTATGCAGCTTGAAATCAATGCCACGTTAACTAAAATTCACGCTCTTTCTCTTGTGCTTCATTTTTTTTTTTTTAAGATTTTATTATTTCCAGAAAGAGAGATCAATGTCGGTTTTTTTAAAATTAATTTGCCCATTTATTTGCATCGCAAACAAGTTTCTGTGTCAAGAATTTACCCCGCAGCAAAATTAGATAATGAATGAAATTAAAAATAATACAGTTTACTTGGATAGTGAAAGTAATTTTGAATATTGAAAAATATTGAAAATATTTTCCTTAGTACAAAAAAAAAAATCTAAAAATTGCATACAAGATTACAATGACATTCTACACTTTGCGCTGTTTACGAAAACACAAACGCGAATCTTTCGAGTCTGATTAATTTGTAGCAAATAAAACAACCTTGTGCGTCAAGTATTTCTTCCGCCAAACATCACTGTTTGAATCGATCTCCTAGATACGTTGCAAACAAGTGTTTCTCTCAATGATCAAGGGTGAAATGTCAGGGCAAATAATCTTCGATCTTTCTGTAGCTATAAATGTGTTTGCCCTGCAGCATCAAGAAGAAGACGTTTCCATTGCGAAATATTTGAGATGTACTTCGGACATTCGGGCAACGTGCTTGTTAGCATCAGCTACATAAGAGACGCGCATTTCCGGTTCTCCGCCCTTCCAACGGAGTCTGTACGAAGAGACGCAACGCACGAGGGCAAAAGCGCGCGCGCGCGCGTTGATCGTCAACAAGCAGGATCTGCACAGGAAGATCTGAGCCGGCGGGCGCTGCCCGAGCGGCCCGAGAAGTCGGCAACTTAACTGGCCTAAATGGGTTTAACTCGATGTGATTTTGCCGGCGAACCACTAAATTGAACGAATACGAACTAAACTGAACTCAACTAAGCTAATCATATCACATTACTAGCGTTATTAGCCGAGCGACGATATAAGTGAAGGTCCGGTGATGGCAGACTGCAGTATCGGGTCGCCTCCTGCACTGACCCTCGCTCGGTCCCATCGATTATCGAAAAACCTACGTTTTCTTCGTTTTTTTTATCTTCTTCTTCAAGTCTCAAGAAGCTACAGAGGATTCTTGAATTTTTTTTTCATCTGATTCGGATTTATGATCTATCACAGTGTACTCATCAGACGCTTCGCTGCCAAAACCGGATGTGGAAAAATTCGATTTTTGTGAATATTGGACACGTGACTTTTTTTTAGATAATGTGTTTACAAAAGGAAAAATAGTTTTCTTTTTTAAGTTCATTGTAAGCGCCAAGTGATGATTTTTAAGTGAATAGTGGGGTAGAAAAAAAAAAGAGAAAGTGACATAGCAATTTGTAAATTAAGGTGATGACTTTTTTTTTTGGTTTAAAAAAATGGTTCTCTTCTTTAAGTTCATTATAAGGACGAAGTGATGATTTTCAAGTGAATAGTTTGATAGGGAAAAATAGTAAAAGTGACATAATTCGTTTTATTTATCTGATGACATTTTTTTATGTTTACTCTTGTGTGAATATGAATATCGAGTTTACTTTTGGTGTTTTATTGAAATTTATTGTGAGAATAATGGAATTGGTTTGTTTAAATAAAATTTTGAAAGAGGATGAAGAAATATGCATAGTTTGTATTTCTGGTGACAGTTTTCCAGTGAATGTTTGGAGAAGATTATAGGAAGAAGTTATTACGTGTGTCTCCCACCAAGACAGCTCGAGAGGGGGAGATACACGACCACGCATACCTGATGACTCCTCCCAGCATCTGGTCGCTTCCTGCACTGATACTCACTCGGTTCTATTAATTATCGAAGAAGCTTTGTTTTCTTCTTTTTTGCTTCCTCATATAGGAAACATTGTTTTAAAGAAAAAAAAATTTTTTTCGTGATTTTCATGCCAGGACACTGAGAATGTACCAAAACGTCGAAAAAAGTGGTTTAGAAAAAATGTCCGTATGCAGGTATGTGTGTGTTTACGGACGAAATCAATGAAGTAGATTCTGTAGAAATTTGCGTTAATTTTTTTTGAAAATTTTACAACTCGAAAATTGTTCAAAAGTAGTTGATCTAAATTTTTACGTGAAACTTAAATAGGGTGTGTGTTAATGTATGACACTGAATTTGAAAAAAAAAGTCGATCCAGAAGTTAAGATTTTATAGAAATTTGGATTATCGTAATTTTTTTTTGTAAATTCTGTAACTTGAAGAATGGTTCAAGCAGCTGATTCAAAATGTTCCATAAAACTTTAATAGAATGTATCGTCGTTTGATACTGAATTCTATGAGCATCCAGCAAAGAGTTCATAATTCAGAGAATTTTTCATTCATTTTTTTTTACAAAGATTCCTCTATGAGGAAGCCAAAATTGATCAACGTACTTCCTCTTTGTAGCTTTGTAAAAAATAATGAGGAAGCAATGTGGAAAATTCTACTTCACAGCCTTTTTTATCTTCTTCTTTAAGTTTAAAGAAGCTACAAAGAATTCCTGGATCTTTCACCTGATTTGGATTTATGGTCTACCAGTGTATTTATAAGAGTCTTCGTTGGCAAAACCGGATGTGAAAAAATTCAATTATGAATCTTGGGCACATGATTTTTTTTTTTTTAATAATGTGTTAAAGAAAATGGTTCATTTTGTGAAAATGAATTTTGTGTTAAAATGAATTTTTCAAAGAGGAACTAAAAAATATGGATTACAGTTTATTGCTGAAGGCTGTTTTGCAATGAATGTTTGGAATGAATTGAAGAAGATTATAAGAAGAAATTATGTGGATACGTAGAACTTTGTCGCCGACGAAGAGGTGGAGAGGGAGGAGATGTGACGACCACGCGTACCTGGCTCCTCCCCATATTTCCCTCCCACAAATCTCAAATGTTTTACAACATCGCAATTTTGTTAAAGTCCAATGTTGATCAAATGTTAATAAATGGTAGCGATATAGAATTACATTTTCTTCAAATTATTTTAAGCTATGACGAGTAAAACGTGATTTAATTTATTTGATATTTTTTATCGTGTAAAGATATCAACGTAAAGAAAATAGTTTCGATAAGCTTGGTCAATGTGTTTAAATAAAAATACGTTTTAAAAAGTCCAGAAGTGCAACGCAGTTGAAAACTGTCATTCTACTAGTCGTTCATGAATTAATATTGTAGCCGAAAGTGTCTGCAAGTTGTAAACAATAAAAAATGATTTTTAAACAATTATTTTGTCTTTTTGATCGCGTAAAGGTTGCTAAGAAGGTAATTTCAATGATTTTAGTTGATCAAGTATTTTAATGAAAATTTAACGTGCATAGCAGTTGAAAAATAGCATTTTGCTTGTTGAACAGTACATTTTTTTACTGGATCATCGAAATTTCGTACTAAACTTGTATTCAACTAATTGCTCACTAATTTTTTATGTTCGATCTTCGGTGCATTATTTATTTATTTTTCTTTTAATTCACTTGTGAAAACTTAGCCTGCTTTAAAATTAAAACATTTTAGTGCTGAAATAAAATCAAACTAAAAAAAAATGCTGCATCAATTTCACAAAAGTTATGTAATTTTTATTTTTATTACAAAAACGTAGGTTTTTAAAATAAAATGCATTTACTCTACTTAAAGATTGGTCATGATTTTTGCAGTACAGAGTATACGAAAAGAATCCACATTATAATTTTTATATGTCAAATATGTAGCAAAAGTGCGATAGAAAATGTGATCTGAAATTTTGTTTGTGAGAATTATCGATTGAAAGATTCCACTTCCGGTATTTTGATGTAAGCTATTCATGGTGGCGTCGCATTAAACATTTTTTTTTAAGTAGTCGGTTTGTCTTGTGATTTATTTTTTAAAATCCAATTGTTGTGAAAACTTGGCCTACTTTAAAATTAAATCATTTTAGTATTGAACTAAAGCCAAACTTAAAATAAATAAAAAATTCTTTATCAATTTCACAAAAGTTATCAAATTTTTATTCTATTTTCCTTTTTTATTTTATTTTATTTTTAAGTACTTGGCTTGTCTTTTGGTTTATTTTTTTAAATCCAATTGTTGTGAAAACTTGGACTACTTTAAAATTAAATCATTTTAGTATTGAACTAAAGCCAAATTTAAAATAAATAAAAAATTCTTTATCAATTTCACAAAAGTTATCAAATTTTTATTCTATTTTCCTTTTTTATTTTATTTTATTTTTAAGTACTTGGCTTGTCTTTTGATTCATTTTTTTAAATCCAATTGTTGTGAAAACTTGGACTACTTTAAAATTAAATCATTTTAGTATTGAACTAAAGCCAAACTTAAAATAAATAAAAAATTCTTTATCAATTTTACAAAAGTTATCAAATTTTTATTCTATTTTCCTTTTTTATTTTATTTTATTTTTAAGTACTTGGCTTGTCTTTTGATTTATTTTCTAAAATCCAATTGTTGTGAAAACTTGGCCTACTTTAAAATTAAATAATTTTACTATTGAACTAAAGCCAAACTTAAAAAAAATAAAAAATTCTTTATCAATTTCACAAAAGTTATCAAATTTGTATTCCCATTAGAGACATGTTCTTTAAACAAAAAAACTGCATTTTATTTATCGATTAGTCATAAGTTTTCTGTGCAGAGAATATAAAAGATCCAGAGTTCCGATGGATGAGTTCAAGACTGAATGAGAAAGAATCTGTAGCAGAAATGAGAGTCTTCTCTTGTCTTGAAGTTTTAGCTCCGATGTAGTCAGCAAGATATATGGCCATGCATGCAGACTTCCAGAAGTATATTCTCGTGAGGCTGTGTCCAACATCAGCAGCAACAGCAGCAGCAGCAGCAGCAGCAGCAACAGCGATGGAACTTGTCGGAGATCGCGTACTAGCGAGCCTCACCAATTGAGCCAGTTAACGTCAATTGATCTAAATTGGCTGAATTGGAGATAATTGCGCGAAGGCGACGGGGAACCTCCGCCGTTACGATATCTACGCTCTCGCTGTGCTCTCTCTGTTCGTGTTTTTCGTCGTCGGGGCACAAAGTTCTCAGGCTTTTTCTACCATCCTCTGCATTATTATTGTTATCACCGTTTTTTTTTTCTTTTTTTTTTACCATTCGGAGTTCAACATGTGCAGGTTTGGTCGTTGGAAATCTAAAACCATAGAAGCAAAGATTGTTTAAGGAATTGCTATAAAAATATTTATATTTTTTATAAGATTTTTATAATATTGCAACAAAATTGCAGTGCAATGTAAAAGGTTTTGTATTTGAAATCTGAGTGAATCTTCAGAGCATTTAATGTATTATTTAATAAATTTATTGTTTATATTAATAATTATTATTTAATAAAATTTGATAAAATATTTTTAAAAAAGCTAAGGGTCGTATTATTGAACGTAAGTTCGTGCTTAAGATCAAACTTAAAAGTAAAAACGAAAAAAAGTAATGGTTTTTTGAAATGTCTGTTACTTTAATAAATTGTATTTTTTAAATTAGTAACAATAATTTAATTTTATACGTAATCTGCAGAAAATGTTTGATTCAATAAAATCTTCAATGTTAATTAAAAATTAATTTCTTTCCCTATTTCGAACTCCTTATTAAGGGATCCACAATTTTTAGCCAAAAAAGCTTATTTTATTCTGTACAAAAAACCCGTGATCGACAGTTCATACCAGAGTACGTTCATATAATGAAAATCTCTGGTCTCAAATATTTAAAAATTTCACCAGGAGCTTCATATTGTTGTCAATGTAGTTTCTAAAAAAAATGTTTCTATTAAAAAAAAAAATGTAACACCTAGTATTTATCATATTTGATGAATCTAATTACTTTTCGCATGGTCAGAATAGTATGATTTTCGAAACAATTTTCTTTTACAATAATTATAAAAATTATAGGATTTTCAGGTCTGTCAATATGATATTTTTAAAAAATGAAACTACTACAATTTTGCTTCCTCTAAAAACTCGGCATGCAACTTTATTGGAGCGATGCGACCTTTCTTATTGAATTTGAGCGAAATCGACATATTACTTCAGATTATGTAGAAATTATCAATTTTTTTTTTTAAATGCTACATCTCGAGAACGGTTTATGCAACTGATCTAAATCTTTGCATAAAACTTTAACAGAATGTGTCGATATTTGATGTTGCGGATTTTATTTTAGAGAATTACTCAACTTTTTGAAAAATTAAAAATTTAACAATTCCCCACACGTTCAAAAAAATCAACCTGACACTTTGTTCGTTGATCGAACAGTCTCACAGAATTTTGCATACGATTTGGAAAAATAGCTCTTCATAAAAGTGTATGATAAATAAATGGTCCGCAAATCCATATTTTTAAAATTCCTACCATCAACCTTGTCCCAGTTTTATCGATTCAAATTTGTAACCAGTAATTTAAAATCAATAATATCAATCGATGCTTACCGATATCTGATGAGCCAACATAAAAAATCTGTAAGATAATAAAAACTAACAATTAACCAAACGCAAAAGCTCGGCGAGTCCCTGGTGCATAGAATTTTAATCGTCGTACCAGGAACACTGTCGAACCGACGACAAAATAATAGTGATAGCGTGACCCATCTCATATCTTCCTGTACGATTTAAATTGACCTCTCGACCGCTAGCGATCTCCCTGAAACGTTCTACACTCGCGACACATTGTTTCCGAGGAATTTTTCAACACTATATAAAACTATACGTAACATATAATACAATATATACTTTATGGCTTTTGCGTGATCGTCTGAATTTAATGGACCAGACCAATTCTCGCATAAAAACGTAATTGATATATCGTGCATTTAATTTCACCAGGAAAATCATCGGAAGTTTCTATAAATCGCCCACACCAAATTACAATCAATTAATCGAAGATTGGCGATTTTCCGGCTCGATGAAAACTCCGAAATATATATACATATATGTTTCAAGAAAAATGATCGCGCCCTCATGATTACGCTGAGGGAAGAATAGAGCGGTAAGATCATGGTACAAATGAAGATTTTTCATTGGATGAGCCCCTATGATCGAGGGCGAATTCTCATACATTTCTATCGTCCCACAACGTTTCAGTCTTTCAAATCGAATTTCTTCTCACTCAATCTATCCTTCGTTCTTTCTCAGGGTATTGCTGGCGTGAGAGCTGACGTACGCGGTACTATATCGATACACCAGCAGCAGAGAGAATATAGTGGAGTGAAGAGCAGTTAGTCATGGCGAGGGTGCTATTGTCGTCCACTCTTCTGACGCCTGTATATTGCTATAGGTATCGGGAAAGTAGTGGCGGATTCGAGTATCGTATTGTGGATGAAATGTTATATCATTTAGTTGAGATATATAGGCAGCAAACACATGAGTTACATCATCGAGAATCTTATTTACAAGCTTTAAGGCGCACTTGATTGAAATTTCTGGCCAATTCTGTAAGAACCTTCAACCTTAACTCTCTTTCGGATCTGTACCAATATGTTTTGAGTTATATTTATTGAAAAAAAACTTGTTAATATTTTAAACGATTTTTAACATTTTTAAATCATTGAAATAGTTATGGATTTTTAAATGTCGATATTCTTGATATAATTTTTATAGTATATTACGATACGAGTGTGATTAAACTATTTCTTGACGAGTATTGCAATCGCGCGAGTTGAGGAAAAGTTTCTCGCACGAGTTTCGTATACAATTTCGTTTAGCGTGCGAGAAGTAAGTACTTCTCGCACTAGTGCGATAAAGTTGTATACGAAACTCGTGCGAGAAACTTTTTCTGATCTCGTGTGATTGCGACACTCGTCAAGAAAAAGTTTGATCGCACTCGTATCATAATATACTATTATGCCACGCAGTGCGAGAAGTGCCTACTAATAGTAGGAACTTCTCGCACTAGTGCGATAAAGTTGTATACGAAACTCGTGCGAGAAACTTTTTCTCAACTCGTGTGATTGCGACACTCGTCAAGAAAAAGTCTGATCGCACTCGTATCGTAATATACTATTATCGCACGCGGTGCGGGAATGGCTAATGCACGCCCTGCGTGCGAACCCCATTTTCGCACCTTGTGGAATAAAATTTCGTACGATACTTGTGCGGAATACTTTTTCGCCCTCGTATCGTAATGTACTATTATCGCACTAGTGCGAGAAGTAGCCACTTCTCGCACAAGTTTCGTATACAACTTTATCGCACTTGTGCGATAAATAGGCACTTCTCGCACAAGTTTCGTATACAACTTTATCGCACTTGTGCGATAAATAGGCACTTCTCGCACAAGTTTCGTATACAACTTTATAGCACTTGTGCGATAAGTAGGCACTTCTCGCACCGCGTGGCATAAAAATTATAAAAATTCCAATCAAATCAGATAAGATCATATATGATCCTTTTTTTCCCGGGTTTGCACTCTCTAATAAGTCCCTCTAATACTTAAAGGAAAGAATATAAATGGAAAATCCACATGCAACTTGTAAGCCCCTATGAACTGTGGGACGTCATTTGGGGTCGTGAGAGGAAAATCACTCGTATATTGACAAATACACCGTGCGATACATGCATTCGTAAGCACTACAATGGTATGTGTATATTCTATACCCGTGCGAGGCACACGTCGCTCCGTTCAGAATATCCCGGACCCTTTCGACTATTATACCCTATAAGCTACACCAGACCATTTCCACCTAGCTTCGAGACCTGTTGAATATCATAAAGGACCGATCGTGAGGGTGATATTCCGCACGAATGATTCTTCGAGGAGGAAGCTTGTATCTGTATTCTATTGCTGAGTAAGTGTTTATCCTTGAATAAAATGTTTCCTACCCACAGGAAAATACACAGAAAATATTTTGTAATGAAGCTACGTATTGTATATCATTTATTTGTAAAATCATTTATATAATCATTTGGAGCTATAGGGAACAATTATTTTGCGAGAATATATGAAAATGTAAATAAATAAAATATAAAAAATACGAATAATTGAAAAGCTATTTGAAGATAACAAGCAACAATATTTGCAGAAATATATACGAAGCTTTAAATAACAATATTTGTAGAGGTAAATGTAACAATTGACGAAAAAAAAGTGGAATGGCCTGAAACTATACACAAAATTATTTAATACTTGATTCAAAGGTACAGAGAACTTAAATTGTTAAAACATACGAAATTGCGTAAAAGAATATTTAAAGAACTGTTTGAAGCTACAGGCAACATATTTGTCAGAAAATTGTCTTGAAGCTATAAACAAAATTATTTATAGAATGCTTAAAAGCTATAAATAACAAAAATTGTTAGAACATACGAAACTATGTAGAAGAATATTTGAAAAATTATTCGAAACAATATTTGCCTAAATATACAATGCGATAGACACAAAATTTTGTTGAAAGTTGAAGCTATAATACTTGAAGAATGGTTCGAAACTGTGTAAACTCTAATAATTAAAATAGATAATAATTTTTAAATAGTATTTTTACCTCATGTGTTAAAAAAATTGATGCCGCTTAATATAAATGACATACGGCTATATCGCTATTAGTTACAATTTCGTAGTGACTGCCACTGAAATGAGAAGAATCCAAGAGCCGAGTGCACGTCGTTTACACATACCGTCATACACTATGTATGACGTCGTGACGTAGCATCCTGATTAACTCGACGGAGTCACATCCGTCGAGCCGCTTAGGGTTTGGTATATTTACATAGGAAACTTTGAAATTGAGTTTTTAAATATTTCATCGATTTATCGTTGTCCTTTTTTTTATTTATTTCTATTCGACAATCGCAACAATAAAGATCACACATCACATATTAATCGAAAATCTATTATTTTCCTTTTACATTAAAAAAAAAAATTTCAAAAATATATTTGCCACTTTCAACTTAATAAATAAAAATTTGTAGTGTCACGAGATGTACAAAATCTTTTTCTTAATTTTCAAATCTAACGTAGACAAATTCGTAAAATAAAAAATAAAAATTCTGCCAAACTAAAAAATTGCAGTATTTGTTATTTCGAAACAACGAAAATGTGTATCTCTCAATATTTTTCATGCCAGAGCTTACTTTTATTTTTCTAATATCTGTACTATCCCACATATTTGTATTTTCTCCATTTAATCTTCAGGTATGTTACGACAAATTAGTGTCACAGGGTTTGCCTTCAAATGCCCACATAATTCGTGAGAACGCATCATTTTTAACACAAGAATATCTGGAAATATACCGTGCATGTGTGTATATATATATCACTCTGTTGTGGAATTGAGTTTCTCATGCGACGCGACTCCGTTTCCGAGGGCTCGGGGTTGAATTGCTCGCGCGGTCTACATATCCCGCATGAGTTCCTCTCGACATCCACGAATGCTGCGGGTGATGAAGCTTCTCCATCGCGTGTATAGTATATATAATCTTCAAATCTCACGGTACATCGTCGATTCTCGACTCTTATTCACGGAAATCTGAAAGACACCCCCATATTGTGATACACGAGTTATTCTGCGGGGGTTTAGTGAGAGAAAAAAAATATATATATATTCGTTGGTCATTGAGAATTTTTCTACGAGTAACGATGGACTTGTATTGATACTTTTTTTTTTGAGGTAAATGTGGTGGCGTGAAAAATATCCATGCGGGGGATTTTATGTGTGTGATTCGATGGAGCATTTTTGAATTATCTTTGACGATTTAAAGGAGGCATTCCATACAACTGGGCCAACCCTGTTTCGAATTGTCTAAAAAGAATTAATTTTTTTTGTGGGTGCTTTGGAGTGTGTGGAATGAGTACAAAATATTTTCGATTTTTTAATCATGTACTTCGTCCAGAATTATGTAAGGATTTTAAATTCTTGTTTCTTTTTTTCTTTTTAATTTTCTGTACATAAAAATCGGTCGATTGTACAAAAAAATGTAGATCTTTGGAGGGGTTTTCACTGAAAAATTTTCATAGCTACGAAGAATAAATTCATACATTTTTAATAGGAACAAAGTTTTAAAAAAAATGTTCTGAGGGACCATATTTTGATTTTCCCCCAAAATTGAGAAAATTTTCATTATTATTTATACAAAGTACGAAAAAATTGGCGCGATGGCAAATTCATATCGATTAAGTGTATGATTACATACATTTAATTTTTTCAGCACTTAATTTCAACACTTAATTTTTTCAGCACAAAGAGGTATTTTTATTAATATTTTTATAATCATTATTATTAAATAATGCTTATAAAAATACCTCTTTGGATTGCACATAGTTAAGACTGTCAAAATATCTTAACTGAAGCCTTTCTTCTTTTTTCTAAACCTCCATTATTTTTATTTAATTTTCTTTTTCACTTATTTTTGCATTCTAAACATTTTTATAGATCATCTTTTTAAATGCTTTTTCATCTTCATTTATTACCAAAAAAAGTACATACTCACACAGAGATTTCATAGAATTTTTAATTAAAAAAAAAAAGCGCGTGAGTTTATGCTTACGGTTTAATAATATACAGGTAACAAAATGAAGACAATTTTTAAATATGCAAAGTATCCCTACTTTACACATTGCTTCTTCGTTAAATTTCATTTTTCTTAATAAGTAAACATTCTCATAGTGGTCGCTCTATGAATATGAAATTCAATGAGGAAGTGACAAAGTTCTATTTATTATCATTTTTATATTTTATCGCATTTCTTTAGTATAAAATATTTAAAAGACAAATTTATTGACAGATATTGCTCGTATACGCGGATTTATAGCTTAAGCTGTTCTTCCAAAATACATTGTCTGAATAACAAATCTTTAATCATTCTGAATTATTATATTTATTATAATAAAAATTAATATTATTTCGATAAAACCGAAAGAAGAAATTTCAAGTCAAATGCATCAGAAATATAATTTCACTTCGATAGAATGAGGTAAAAGGTAGAAAGTTCGTCAGTGATGTATTTTACCCCTAAAATACTTCATATCGAGCACCCCGCAAGTACGTCCTCTGGTCTCGTGTCCCGTATTCCTGCCATATGCTTTCCGATTCGATTATGCTGGCCAAAATGACTCTTTACCGACACGCGTGTGACCCGCACGTATCCAAAATACTCGATAATCCCGCGGGGCGTGGGTACGAGAATCGAAATCCACTGGAGAAACATAATCTAGAACTTCAACGACACACACTTTTAATATTTGAGCGTAAAAACAGTTTTTCATATACTTTGTTAAATAAATATTTTGCAATTTTTGCTTGCTTAAGCTGGAAATATTTTTAAACGAATTTTCTGTGGCAAAACATTTGAAAATTGATTTTAGGGAATTTTATTGTATTGAAAATATAATTGCTTTGACAATTTGTCTGATGGAAACCGACAACCGAAACGTTTTTACAGACTTTCACAGATTTTAAAGGATGCATATAATTTTATCAGATTTTTTTTTGAGTATTCTCTGCAAAATTCTAAATCATAATATTTTAAATATAATCAGATTTTTTTTTAAACGTTCAATCTGCATTAGTGGCAGTCTTTTGGAGACAATGTACATATTTAATATAGAAAAATCTGACGATTTTCTTCGATTTATACAACTTCATAGATTCTCACAATCATTTTTTTTTAAGTACGTATATAAATGCCCAGAAAGTCAAAGATCACATACAATGCAATATTTTGAAAATATTTTAACGATATGTTTAATCTTTTGAGTATTACAAAATATTTCTGATTTATGAAAATAATATTTTGATATATTTTTTTAAAATAAAATATAAGTAAACAGTGCTTTTTACAATTGTAGAACTAACGGATTTAATTATTTATATTTTATTGACAAGACTCTATAGAAGATATTATTGTAAAGGATATTATTCTAAAAATCAAATTTAGCCGGAGCGCCAAATTCGACAAAAACCGAGGTCAAAACTTGCGAGAAAATCGAAGGGCAATGGAATATTTTTATATAAACAAAAAAAATACCGATCAATAAAATTGTATATCCGAATAAAATGCGAACGTAACATAAATGTTTCTCTAAAATATTTCGACGATTTATTAATTGTGAATTGTTTTAGAAACATTTTAATGAAACATTCATTTATTTATTAATTTTTCAGAAATGTTTCGATAATATTTCGCAAATATTTCCAAATATTCATGAAACATTTCCAATAATATCAGAAAAATATGTTCAAAAATTAAAAAAAAAAATAATAATAATAATAAAATAATTTTAAAAAAAGATTTTTAGAGAAATATTTCCAACAATTTTAGCTTTTAATTAGGTATGAAAGGTATAAAATCGTAAAACAAGGCATAAAATCGTAGATTAAGGGAAGAAAAAAAGCAGATCTCTGCTTAATCGGCCTCTACCGATGTTCGAATACATTCCCTGCATGACTTGCAGCGCGCCCAAGCGTATTATAAGGGAATATAAATACAAAAAGCTTACTCGCTGCATTCGATCACAGAGAGACTTTTCAGCTCACACAGGATAATTTAACTACGGCAGAGCTCTGTAAATTTCTGTGCAGCTTGCATGCAATCAAAACGCTCTACAGCAATGTACGTCGGGTTGCCTACTTTACATATTATCTCCCCAGCATCCTTAATTATTCTAAGCTATAAACATATTATCAATGCACCGATTTAAATAATGTAAAATCTTCACGTTAATTAATGTATACAGGGCATTTCACGACTAATCAACCAGGGTCGTGACCCTCATATATTTTTTTTCCTTTTGGCATATTAGAGGGCAATATGAAAAAGCACTTTACATTCTTTTTCAGTTTTTCTGTTGCAAATTTTTGTTTTCATAACAACCCAAAATATTTGACTTCTCAAAAACTACGCTGGTGATTTATTTGAAATTTTGACAATAAATTACTTGTGCAAAATTTTTTTTTTTTTTTTTAAATGGGTGAGCCTATGATAGCAGTTCAAAAAATAAATAATTAATTTTTAATCGCTAAAAAAAAAAATGTTCTCAAAAACTACATTTATACGGATTTGTTAAAACCTTTACAGCAAATTTTTTATTCAAGAATGAAATATTTGCCACCATTTGGTAATTTAATTACCAAATTATTGAAAATATGAAAACTATAGCAGCTCAAAAATAAATAAATAATTGTTAATCACCAAAAAAAATGGAAGTACTAAAAAGCTACATTTCTACAGATTTTTTAAAACCTTTACAGCAAATTCTTTATTCAAGAATGAAATATTTTCCACCGTTTGGTCATTTAATTACCAAATTATTGAAAATATGAAAACATGATATGGAGATTTTTTCATATCACGCTTATATCTTCGAAACGTTGTCAATCATTTCATTAAACAAAGAATCTGCTTGAAAATTTTTTGAAAAACCGTAAATTTAGTTTCTGAGTAATTTTTAAATAATTCAATTACAACCAAAACTTCTCTTAATCGATTAAAATACATTTTTACGTTTCTTTACTTTTAGCTTCGATCTATAATTAATTATAAAATAAATAAAAACACAAAGACAATTTTCTTTACCACCTTGATTTTACAAATAAATTGATTTCTAATGTATGACGTAATTGATAATAATGCTCATTTTATATACCCTTTAGATTCGCTTGAGTAAAGCAGCCTGAATTAGTAATCACAGACTCGGATAGGTCGGACGTTTTCTTAATTAGCTGTTGAATTTTTTAAGCAGTGTAGGCAGCGCGTGTACGACCCACACTTTTTTCCTTTTTCTTTTTTTTCTTCCCCACTGCGCGAAATCTACTTTAAAATCAGGGATGTTGTACGTCACACAGAAGTATGTCGCAAAAGCCTGGAGAGAATGCGGTTCTGGCAGGCTTCCAAAAAAGTGAAAGGGGATCTCGATGTCCCAGAATCAGCTTTACGTGTCCAAGTGTGTATATAGCTGCGTATACATAATACGTCGATAGATAAGTGATGTATATAATCATTTTCATAACACAATGTACACGTAAATGGGTATTTTTCAATTTTTTACCATATACAAAATATGGCATTGTCATTTATTTAATTAAATTGAATAAATTATTTTTTTGATGCACACAAGCGTTCGCGATTTCCGCGTCTAAGCGCGAGCTTTTATATTTCGAATGGCAATCGATAGAAGAGAGTCTCGCCGACCGTTCGGCGCCAAAAGATAATATACATTCTTGTATATATATATCGTTATTATCTCGTGCGTATATACGTCAAAGAGTAGGCGGCTTTAATTCCTGTAAT
The DNA here is from genome assembly GCA_964016905.1 of Perithous albicinctus. Lineage (NCBI taxonomy): Eukaryota > Metazoa > Arthropoda > Insecta > Hymenoptera > Ichneumonidae > Perithous > Perithous albicinctus. The sequence goes on from OZ024688.1 coordinate 13,678,474, forward strand.
TCAAACCCAACGCTTATACTTTCCCTTTCGTTACTCTAATCGCACATTCCCAAGGGTTTGTGATGATTACTGGCGTTTGCCCACTTGTGGTTTAATATAAGTTGAAGTTGTAAGAAATTTTTAAAATGTGGGTCACTTAAAAAATAAAGAGAGTCCTGTCATTTTAGCTTCGTTTAAAATCTATGAAATAAGCATCTTTAAAATTAAATCGAGAAATAAAGTTTCAAGTAGCATACAATATATGATTGTTTAAACATTTGAAAGTAATGCAGAATATGAATATTAATGAAAGCCAAAAAACATGTGGAATCAAGAAATAAAGCTAATAGATTTTTGAATTTTTATATCTGTTAGTAACATTGAATTACCAACTTCTATAAATAACTAATTATTAAAAAAATTTTCTTCAAGCTTCAGCTTTAATCGACTAGTATTTATTTATGCTCTTTAGCAAAAGTATTTGGAATATTAATGTAAATGAAAAATGATACAATTTTTTTTTATATAAGATGGAATCATTGCTTTTTCATTATTTTTTTTTTTTTTCAGAAAGAAAATAAGGAAGTCGGGTTTTAATCAATTTTAGCTTCCTTGTGGAGGAAATTGTGTGAAGAATAAAAAATAATATGGAAGCAATGTGCAAAGTTCAATTTTGCATATTTATCGTCTTTTATTTTTATAAAAATTAGATTAGAAAAATATTGTCGAGATATTGAAATTCTCGTAAAATTGGCACAATAAAGTTTTAGTAAAGTTTCTCACAGGATTATAGACCCTAGTGTTCCTTCGACTCTGTTAAACATTTAGAAGAACTATCAGCTGAATATTTTAATATCTCGTCGACTCGGAAACTTTATTAATAGTTTTCATTAGGAGTAAAGTGAAAATCTTGTGAAGTTCAAACGGTTCGATAAATTTACGCTAAATTCTATTGCATTCAAATCTATTTATATTGAAGTAATTAGTCTTGTTTTTAAAAAGTTTAAGAATTAGAATACAGACAATTTTGACAAATTTTACAAAGGTGTAAAATTTTTACTTTGGAACATTCTAAACATTCAGTCACACAAATTTTAAGTCACTCGGGATAATTTTGAGATTTTTTATAGACGATGTCCAGGCAACTGTTAACCGCAATAACAATTTTTTAAAAACCCATAAATCATATTTTTTATCCTTCCTTCGAAAAAAAGTACATGAAACAGTTTTAAATCTTAAAATAAGAATTTTTGATGATATTTCTTTGCTTTTAGTTACATTTCACATTGAAATCCGTTCGATATTTGACACGTATTATATTATTTAATTTTTTCAAGTATAGGACAAATTTTCTAGTCATTCATGAGACATAACTTTTTAAATATTCCAAAAAAATTAAAGGACAATGTAAAGGATATTTCATTTAGCTATACATTTTCTCGAACAAAAGATATAAGATCTTATATTTTTTAATTATTTTGAAATGACTTTCAATTAAATATTTTATGGAGAAAAAAAAATTATTTCTGATAAAAATTCTAGGCTCTGTAAGAATTCATTCAATCATCATTCAAAACAGTGACCTTGATCGATGACAATTTCATTCATCTGATGTATACCTTGCAAATTCCTTTCCTCATTATTTTGCATGTTTGATTAAGCTTCCTCTCTATGAGGAAGTCAAAATTGATCAACATCACTTAGTCATAGAGGTAGTTCTGTCAAAGATACAAAATAATGGACCAAGCAACTTGCAGGGCTTCACTTTACAACTCCTCAGTTTTTCTTCCTCTTCCTCTTTTTTCCTCCTCTTTTGCTTCCTTGCAGTTGACGCGAATCGGTTGAGAAATTCAAATTTTACACCATTTTGAACATTTTGAAAAAATCGTTTTCACGCTGTAACTTTTGTAAATTATGATGTATCAGGCTGAAATTTTGAACACAAACGAACTTACAGTGAACCATGATTGGTGCCAAGTTTGGCGAGAATCGATAGAGTGGTTCAAATTTTATTACAATTTTAATTTTTTTTTAAATGTCCGTAAACACTTCTACTTTTTTAAATTCTGGGATGACCGACTGCAATTTACCACGTGATTTCATAATTATTGAGTATCGAAGATGAATTTATTTTAAGGAATGGTCGCTATGTCGATAAATTTCGATTTTATTCCAAAAAAAGGAAAAAAATTGCTGTAGCGAAAAAAAAAATTTCGACTTTTTTTAAAGGAGATTTCAATCAAATTTGGCACATATGTGGATTGTCCTAGAACTAGGTCTGGGTATAAATTTTACGCAAATCGGTTGAGCGGTTCAAATTTTATAACGTTTTTTAAATTTCGAAAAATGTCGTTCGAGCATTCACTCGCGCAAATAGCGAGATATCGGGCTTAAATTTGTTTTACTTCTAGACAATGATAAAACAAGGTTTTAATTCAAATTTTGCACAAATCGGTGGAGTAGTTCGAATTTTATAACATTTTCTATTTTTTGAAAAATCTCGTTTGCGCACTAGCTTGCACAAATTAAAAGATACCGGCTTTAAATTTATTTCACGTATTGAGCACCGTGAATCACTGTTTAAGTACAAATATGAAGAAAATCGGTTGAGAGGTTTAAATTTCATGACGATTTTAAAATTTCAAAAAAATTGTGAACGCGATTTTTATAGTAGACAAATATTAAAATATTTTTTTATATTATCAACTTCATCTGCCAATCATTGTGAAGTGCACAGTGATTTTATGGCTTAAATAAGTATAATAGATGCTGTATTAACCCACAAAGGGCCGGTAAATTAAAATTCATAAATTATGTACCAGATATGTACCGGTTTGAAGCAAATATATTTGACTGAAAAACCAAGAAAATATAAAATATTTTCAATTTTTGTGATAAAAAATTCGTGAATCGTTAAAAATGCCGATAAAAATGCCTTTCATGGACAAACAAGCCTGCATAGTAGAACCTTGCAAATTGCTTCCTCATTATTGTACATTTTTAAAAAATGTTTACATGTATGCAAAGTGGAACTTTGCAAATCGTTTTCTCTACAAAGCTTCCTCTATAAGGAAGCCAAAGTAGATAAACGTACTTCCTCAAAGTGGAAGCTTTGTAGAAAAAACAATTTGCAAAGTTCTACTTTGCACACATGTAGACATTTAAAAAAAATGTAAAATAATGAGGAAGCAATATCCAAGGTTCTACTTTGCAGGCTTGTTTTTTATTTTTATTTTTTTTTTTCACAAAAACAAAACTATCCCTATGAGGAAGCACAGAATCAAAGAATTGCAATAAGAAGAAAAGTCAAGATAAATATGATCCAAGGATATTGAACATAAATCTTAGATCCCTAAGATTTATACGAAAAGCACAACTCGGTTTACTACTAATAATCCTCTATTCCTCTAACACCAAACTCCCTTAATCGCAAACAGCATATAAAGTGCTCCTATAAGCAAATATGTACTTGAAACTAGATGGAAAGTGCGTATTTCGAGGGTGAAGAATGTTGTATGTCCGACCTAGAAAAGACTTGGTGTGTGCATATGTAGTAGAGCGAGCATCCAGTGTAGCCGCATATATATATATATTGTCAGACGGTCCTGTAACCCCTGGAAGATGACATCATATAAGCGAGGAGAAGAGGCATAGCCCGGATGTTCTCCGACAGGACTAGTACATCTCTATTTTCATTGCACTAAGGGTAGAAAAGTCTTTTAACAGAGTGGTCAATATTATCACGATGGTTCGTAGGATCCAGTCGGCGCCGTTGAGCCGCCCACCAAACCAGCCAGCAGTCACCCTTAGACATTCGTTGGGGGTGGTTCCCGCACCCTTCCCTATTTTCCACGACGAGTCTTCACGCAGCGTTCCAAGCGCGAGCACGATGCTCTCATCCGAATTGTTCCTGAAATGTAAAATAACAACGACAGATAATATTGTAAAATCATTCGATTAAGCCTGGGATTTATAATAAACGAGTGCAACGAGTCATCATTGACACACTGCAGTTACATGAAAATAAAATTCATCAGACGCGGAACTAGTGTGTATATTAAATATTTACAATAATAGAATTGATCGCGAGTATTAAATTGATTTTTTTTTTGTCTTTTTTTTTTAACATGTTTTTAGCATTATTCTTAGAGAAAAAAGAGGATGAGAAACGATGGCTTTTCAAACGAGTAATTATGTCGAAAAGATCAAAATAATTGAAATACCTTTTTTACTAAAGAAGTGAAGAAAAAGAAAGTTAAGTGAAATGTAGAAATTTGGATTTGGAGCATAATTGTAAAAAAAAAAAAAGAAAAAAATTGCGAGGGTTCTTTCTACTGGGAATTGGAGTGATGAATCGTGAGAGTGACGAGGTAAATAAAAAATAGATCCCCTTGGTGTATTTTGCCCTCAGTTTGCATGCTTATAAGATTTATGATGTTCATACTGAAAACTATATTTATCGGCTATTTTACGATACACAATATTCGCATTATTATTTTTATCATTATTTTTTTTTTATAAAACAAAAATAATATTCAAGAGAAAAATGTTGTTTAGCAACGAGCAGTGTCTCAGACGCTCTGCGGGGCGTTGCAAAAGGAAGCGAATTGCAAGTGTTTGGTGCTATCGGTGTTGATTTATGGATGCCTCGCTGCTGTCACGTGGTGCAGATGCGCCAATGTCACTAAGGTATGCCATATTACACAAAATGATTGATCGCTATCGCAGAAATTAATAATTATATAATCCGGCGGGCTGTTTTTTTTTATAACGCTAAACCTTTACGACTTTTCAGGTTGTTATCAATTTTGATAATTATCCGCTCAAGAGGACGGAACACGTGTCACCATGCGACGAAGGATACATATATATACCGGTAACTAGCTTTTTATTACTTTTTTTTTTAATTGAGGGTAGTTTACTACCAGTGACGCATGCAGAAATTCACGATACAGAAATGTTTTCACCCTCTCTTTTTCTGCGGGTCGTTGTAGTCGTTTGTGAGTGTGCAATGAAAATTAAAGAATTATTTTTATGATTGTTATATTAGTGATTATGTGTTTGGAAAGCTTTTTTTTTTATTTGTTGGTTTATTTAATTTTTAATTGTAAAATGTTTTAGGAACGCAGAGAAAAAATTGTTCAGCTTTAAGTAGCATAATTCTATACTTATTTTTTAATTTAAAATTCAATAAATAAATTAAATGGATAATTTGATTGAAAAATTTAGGAGACTGAGTCACCCAAAAAAAGGGCACGAGAAAATATTTTTTTGTCATTATTTTTTGTTGAGAATAGCTTATCAGTGACGCATGCAGAAATTCAGGATACAAAACTTTTTGTACACTTTCACTTTCTGCGGATTATTGTAATGGTTTTTGAGTGCTACTTAATCTGCCATTAAAAGAAGAGAAATTATTTTAATGATTTTTTATTAGTGATTGTGTATTTGGAAAGATTTTTTTTTATTTTTTGCTTTATTTAATTTTAAATTGTAAAATGCTTTAGGAATGTAGACAAAAATATTTTCCAGTTCTAAGTAGCATAATTCTACTTGTTATTAAATTTGAAAGTAAATAAATAAATTGATTGGTAAATTTAGGAGACCGAGTTACCCAAGAAACGGGCTGAGAAAATATTTTTTTTATTATTATTTTTTATTAAGAACAGCTTACCAGTGATGCATGCAAGAATTGACGATACAGAAGTTTTTGTACACTCTCATTTTCTCCGGATTATTGTAGTGGTTTGTGAGTGCTACTTAATCTGCAATTAAAACAAAAGAAATGATTTTTATGATTTTTATTAGTGATTATGTATTTGCAAAGCTTTTTCCAAATTTTCTAGTTTTTTTAGTTGTGAAATGTTTTAGGATCGTAAAGAAAAAATTGTTCAGTACTAAGTAGCATAATTCTTCTTATTATTAAATTCAAAATTAAATATATAAATTTTTTTTTTATTATGATATTACTGTTATTTAAAATTTTGTTAAGCCTAAATCTCATTATAAACTGCAAACCCTAATATTTCACGCACTTGGCCGCTAGTATTATTTTCTAAAAATATATACTATTGATCTAGCCAAGAAAGAATATTTCTCCAGGTGGTAAAAGTCTGCGAGTAATGCTAGTCACCTAAAACAATTTTTTTTTCATTTTTATACTCTGCACACTTTTGAATCAAAACCAGTGAGCCAAATATTCCCAAATAATTTTCAGTTAAGTTTAAGATAAATCCTTATGACATGAATCTATCATTTTATTTTTATTTGAAAATATTGGTAAAGTTATCATTTATTTTAGAATTTTTTTTTTTTGATAACCATTGAAACCTACGGGATTGCTTCAACTTCGTCTCTATTTCAAATCGCGACCTTCATGTCAAAAATACTAATCTCAAGCAGAATTAAGAAGAGAAAGCACGCAGAAAACAAAAAATTATTTTAAGTGACCCCCATTAACCGCATGCTTATTCCACCTGGCAAAAAAATTCGTTGGCTAGGTCAATAGTATTTTTCATAAATAATAGTAACGTCCAAGTAACTGGGATATTAGTCTTTGAATTTCCGTAAATTTCACCTCTGACTCTTAAGACATATTACCAAAGATTTAAAAAAATATAGTAATCGTAATGAAACTGTACCAGCAGAATCTCATTAAAGGTCAAGCTGCTTTATAGAGTTAGATTCACCTAGCAATTACGTACTATGTAGTAAAAATAAAAAATGCACATAGTACTGTGTAGTTACTTAGATAATAGGTCAGGTAAATCAGGCGTTATGCAAATTACCCCAGTAAATACTCTTTCGCACCTTTCGTAATACAAGTTTGCAAAAATAAATACTGTGTGCAGGTGGCATTTATGGGAATGCTTTATCTCGTGTATCTCGTCGAATGTTACCACTCTCCGATCCGGATCGATCTCTTGCACGCGGAAAGTCAAGACAACGTAATGACAAAGCTCTCGCAGTTGAAGCTCGCTCAGCCGACTATTTGGTGGAAGGCTGTCTCCTATCATTACGTTCGGAGGAAACGTCAGATAACTCGTTACAGAAACGGCGATAATTACACGACAACGCAGGTACCCAGACTCATCTCTCGGTACTTGTATAATATACTTTAGCATTTTATTTAATTTGTATATATATATTTTTTTTTATTAAACGTAGCCTCTGATGTGTGTATCGAGAGATTTACCAAATGAAATTGATATGAGATACATTTTTTTTTTAATAGGTATATTACGAACGAGCCAATACACATGCTGCAACGTCTTTCTACTTCTACGAGTATTGCGGTGTCAAGGATATTAGCAAGGATCTCACGATGGACGCCAAAATACCGATAACGAAAATTACGCTGACCAAGGGCTTTGCATTTTCTAACATGAGATCGGCGACCGAGTTCGAGGAGGCGAGATCTCGATTTTTTGCCGAGCAGGTACATCTTGGATTAATTGTCGTTTTTGACTCTCGAAGCACCTGAAAAGGGGAATGACATTTTTTTTTTTAAATATAGTGTCGATTAAAAAAAAAGGAAAGCATTTGAATGCAATATAGCGCATAAGAATGCTGCGAGAGTAAATATACATTTTTTGACTTTTTGTAACGCTTGGATAAAAATAACATTTTTATTTTCAAAGATTTACTTTGTTCGTGAAAGTTGTGCTGTTAAATTGAATATATGAATTTTGGATACAGTGAGAATTGGACCAAAGGTAGTCTATTATTTAATATTGTTTAGACAATATAAATTTGTACCCACATTCCAATTAATGGGAACTTGAAATAAGGATTCATATTCTCGGATCAAAAAGTAGTTTGACTGAAATAAAGTAAAAAGTTACGAGGAAAATTCGTGTATTTACTATGTTATGAAAAAACATTATTTTTTTCGAGTAGTTTCAATACAGGCGCGAGTTTTGTCAATTTAAATTTGTGCAATTTTACTAAACTCCCATCAGGACAGTTATAAGCTTTTTAAGGACACTTTTAGTGTTTTTACTGAATTTTCATTAGGCTTTTTGAAGGGCGATTTTAACTAATTGACACATTTTTCAGAAGGATCCTTATAGGCTTTTCAGCAGACTTTTGGGAATTTTAAAAGAAGTCAAAAATCTTCTAAATTTTTAGAAGGGCGATTACGCTATTTGAGGGCACTTTTGAATTGGAGAAGACACGCTAAAGATGTTTACATATTAAAACATAAATAAATAAATTAAAAAAAAAAACAGAAATGTCCAATCAACAGACTTGTAACAAATAAATAATTGAATATATTTAGGAACTGAGAGACGATTACATGGAAATGAGGGAAGGTTTGGACCTCGGCTACAACTTCAATCCAACGACTGTAGTCGGGATTCTCGGTAACCCGTGGTTTACAAATTCCTACGTGTATTGGTGCTTGAGTGCTCTGCTTCTCAGTTGGCCATTGAGAATAATCATAGAGTACAATACGCAATACGCTGATTATCAGGTACACAAGAAAAACAGCCACTTTTCGCATCATGATATGCTTAAGGGGAGAAAGTCAAGTGAAATTTATGGATATTCAAAGACTAATATCTCATGTACGTGGCCATTAGTATTTCATTAAAAAATATGTACTTATCGACCTGTCAGACGAAGAATTTTTTGGACAGGTGGCAAAAGCATGTGGGTAATACGAGTCACCTAAAACAACTTTTTTCCATTTTAGCACTCTGCATACTTCAAACGAGAACCGGTAGCGCAAATATTCTTAAAGAATTTTCAGTTGAGCTTAAGATAAACTCTTACGGCAATAACTTTGTATTTTATTTTTTTGTAAAAATTGGTACAGTCATAATTTATTTAAGAAAATAGATTTTTTAAAATAGATTTTTTAAAACTCATGCCAGAAAGACTTATTTCAAGCACAACTGAGAATTATTTGGGTATATCTGACTTACTGGTTCTGTTTCGAAAGTGTACAAAGTGTAAAAACAAAACAACAATGTTGTTGGTGACACTCATTACCTGAATGCTTTTGCCACATAGCAAAAAATTCTTAATTAGATAGGTCAACAGAACTGAAAAAAGAAAAAATAGTTGCGACCAAGTAAGTGGAATATCAGTCTATGAATATTCGTTAATTTTGTCTGACTCCCTTTTGCCTTAATATGCATTCTCTGTAGCCTAAAATCACGTGTAATTGTGCATCGAGCAGGTAACAAAACTTTTTGGAGTCAATTACGACACGCCGACGAGCGGCGAGCCGATCCACGCATCTTCCAGTCAACTGAGCGCTCCAGGTTCCTACATGCTCGCTCCAAGTTACAGCGAGGCTCTTCTAATGGAACCATCGCCCCAGCCGGCAAACTGCCAACAATCCGGCCAATCTTCCGACGAAAACAGATCTCTGACCGATCATTCTGACGCCGATATTGTGCCAAGTTACTCGGAAGCTCTGCTTTACGAGAGAGCCCAACAAATTTCATTGCTCGATGTTCCTGCTGCTTTGGATGCGAATCGTGGCGTGGCTTGCGACTGCTTCTGTCACGGTTCATCCCAAGAAGAAGAAATCACAGCGACGTCTTCATCAGATCCAACGGACGGAGCTGCCGCAACATCGACAGCTTCTTGTGCTGACATACAGGCTGAATATTCGGGCTGTCACAGATGTAGAAATTACGAAAATTCCCGACACCTTGTCGAACTGCTGGAACAACAAAGACTCGTTAGCAATTGTCATCATGCGACGAATTTTCAGCATCATTTTAGAAGCAATTCTTTGGAAACTTCGTTACCACATTTTAGCGGTAACGTGCCGGACCAAAGAGGCTCCAGAGTGAGTCATCTCACCAGGGATTTGTCAGCGCCGAATTTTCAAACTCACTGCGAATTCGTGGGCACTACAGCGAATACACAATTTTTGCGAATCAATGGAAATAGTTTGGAGAATATATTGGAACATGAGGAGCCTTCGGAGAGTGGATCTTTGGAGGTGCAGACGAAAATTTTAGGTGCATGTAGCAGTGCAAGGAAAATTAGTAGTTGTGGTACAATACCTAAGCACAGACCACAGTCGATAGCTTCTGCAGATGTGGATTCAATTTCAATTGCCGGTCCTGGATACAGAATACAAGAGAATCCTATGATAGACGAGGATCCAAGAATTTTCGGATCTGAGGACACCGAAAGCGACGGAAATCTCACTACCTCAAAGACATACTTTTGTCTGAAATCTATACTGAAGCAACATCGACGAAGATACACTTTGGTCACTGCGGAGGAACTGAAAAAACTGGCGACCGATGATCTTGATGATCACAGTCCTCTGACTGACAAGAATGCGAGAACTTCCAGAGAAACTAGACGCACTCATCAGTTGTTTAATAGAGACAACTTTTGCTGGAGAAATAAAGAGACTTCACCTAGTCCGCTTCTTTTTTCGGATCAGAAGGTTCGACGCGTCACTTCCAGCAGGTAAGATATAAAAATCATACGCTATTGCGGCTGTAATAAATATTTTGGTCTCTCATTTGTTTACTTAAAGCTGAAAGTTAACGGAGGCCATCACTACCGAAAAGGCTATTTTCATGATATCTTTTTTAATAATATATTTTACGAGTGCATTTTGCTTCCTCATAGAGAAAGCTTTGTTTTTAAGAATTTTTTAAAAAGTTTTTCATGCTAGTATATTCAGAATGGTCCAAAACGTAGAGAAAAGTGGTTTAGAAAAAATGTCTGTGTCATCATTAAACACGGTTTGGGGGTGTATTTGGCCTAATTCTGTTGAAAAGTTTAAATTTGATGACGTTTGCAATTTATTGAAAAATTATCTTTACGCTCTATCTCGCGCAAATTTTCAGATATAACAGCCACAATTTTATGCACAAATGAACTAACATTGAACCATGATCGGTGTAGAATTTTACGGGAATCCATCAAGTAGTTTCATTTTTATGTTATTTTTATGGAGTTTTTATGGTATTTTTATGGTGTTTTTATAGCATTTTTATGGAACTTTCATGGAATTTTTATGGAATTTTATTTTAAAAAGATACTTTCGTGCGCTTGCTCGCGAAAATTATGAGATATCTTCCTAAAATTTTCTACATAAATGGAATGACATTAAACTATGATTTGTGCAAGATTTGGCGAGAATCGATCGAGTAGTTCCAATTTTATAACAGTTCAAAGTTTTTTAAAAATGTCAGTAAACAGTCTAACTCTCGTATTTAGTTGATAGAAGATAAAATTCAATTAAACAAATTTTAATGATAAAGTTCTGGTGCAAATTACTTATTGAAAATCCGTATTTTCGTTATAAGAAGTTTTACGGAATTATACATTTTTTATTGGAATATTAACTTACATTAATGTCTACTACTCAATGAATTAATTATTCGCTACATTTGTCTCTATATTTATATTTGTGAAATGTTCACAATTTTTTTGTCCTCCTCACAGAGAGGTCACTTTTATAAAATTCAGAATCCCATAAAATTTCAACTCCTAGTCCGATCCATGCCAAATTCAGAACCAAATCACCTTTACTAATGATGCAAATGTTCATCAAATTTCAGCCAAATAAGTAAAAGATGTACAATTTTTTTTTGCCACAAAAAAAAAGATTGTAAAAAAAGAGTATCACAAATTTGTACAAAACAGCCTCTATGAGGAAACAACAAAACTATAATCAGAACGTACAAAAAAGCAAAAAAAAATATTCTGACTACTATTAATTACAAAAATTATTACAAAAAATCCCAGGTCTCTGATATTCCCGAGTCCGATAGAAGAAGCCTGTCGAAATACTCCAAACGATCCATTCGGTGGTAAAGCCGTACACGTTATGCCGCTTCGAAATGAAAAGCCACCGGATTACGGTGAAGCGTTGGGTCTTCCAAAAATCTCAAAACTCGCGAGATCCCTCACGTCAGTTCCTCACAAAAGTTTGCCGGCCGATCCGTTACAGCGAGTGCGATCCGGTCGTGGAAGAAACGGTGGAAGATATCACCGTCGAAATCTCAGCATAGAGCCTGAATATCTTCTGCATACGGATGGTTGGAACACGAACGAAGGCAAGCCTATAACAGAAATAACAGTTGAAAATGAAGTGCACAATGGTTCTTCGTTGGAAGGACAGCCAGGAAGCAGCTGTGGTACAGCACCTGTGCAAATGCGACGAATTTTAACGAGAGGCCAATCGCTCAACGACAGTAGAACACCAAGAGCAGAGAGAAGCAAGAGGAAGAAAATCTTGCGGACGAGTTTGACGGACACGACGGGCAGCACTTCCTCATTTTGCTTCCTGGACGATCAACCTCGCGACGACGTCAATTTATTGACCAACAAACGCTTCAATGTCAGTATGGAAACGTCCTTATAACAGTAGCCACTATATAGATAGATCTGAAAGTAAAAAGAAGAAGAAGAAAAAAAGATTAATCACAAAACTTAAGTGATGCTGCATCGACGCATTAGTAGCTACAATGTTTAAAAACAAAAAGTATGCACAATACGGATAGTATTGCGTGATTTTATGATAGTAAATTCTATACTATATATTAAGGTGGTTCATTTTCAACTTTATTTTATTATTTTAATCTTCTAACTCAAAAAGCGGTGCCAAATAGTGAGAAAAAAAATTCTCTTAAATCATTAGTGTGTAAAAAAATATATATATTTGGAGATCGTTACGAAATTTCGGAGAACAAAAAAAAATACAGTAAATTCTCTATTTATTTTGTTCTGGGTGGTTTATTTGGAACTTAAATTTTGGATGTCTCCCAATTCATATAACGGTGATAAGTAGGAAAAAAATTCTACTAGAACATTAGTGAGTAAAAAAATATATTGAAAAATAAGTTAAGTTGATTATTTGTTTGCTTTGTTCAGAACAGTTTATTGAAGTTTTGGTTTCTTTTCTCGCTCCCACTTAGATGATGAACATTATTTTACACGACTTTCTTTGAAATTCGGTAGAAATCTCTAAATGTTTTGTTAGTTTGTTCTCGGGTTTTAGCAGAATTTTATTTTGTGTATGTCTTTTAACGTTAACTGAGATGGGGGACTGATGATTTAGGAGAATTTTTTTTTTAGTACTTGGCCCTATTTTTTGAGTTGGGAGAAGAACTAAATTGATGTTCAAAATAAACCAACCTACTATATATATACATTAGGGTGCCCCCAAAAAAACTCAATAATTTTACTTCCTCTTCCTCAGGAACTGAGTTCATATGGGCTTAAAATAACAATCCTGAAATTAATTTCGGTAAGAATCGGAATTTTCATATTTTAGAAATCATTATTCCGTCACTTTCATCAGAAAGGCTTATCGAAACGAAGATCAGATTCCAAAAATCGGATCGATATATTGATATTTACAGAAGTCACTTAAGAGCTGTAAAGTATTGAGTCCGGTCCTTTCCAAACAGAAAAATTTCTATTTTTTTACATATTACTGCTCATGAATGAGCTCCAAACGTCAAGTTATGAAGATGAGTGTTTGTAAAAATATTTTTCTTATATCAAATTAATAAAATTCTGGTTAAGAAAAAATGTGAAGAAAAAAAAGAATCGTCGATATTCGATGCAGACTCAAAAATTTCGAGCTCACGTGGGACCTCTAAATATTAATATATTGATCTAATTTTTGGTACCTGATCTTCGTTTCGATAATATTTTCAAATACAAGTAACTTGATAAATATTTATCGATTTAAAAGATCTCTACATTTTTTTAACTGCAGGATTATTATATTAGGTCTATATGAATTCTATTCCTTGTGAAGAGGAAAATAAATCATAGGGTTATTTTGGGTCACTCTAATGTATATATATTTAGGGTATTTCACTTGGTTTCGACCTGGATCTGATCCTTGACCCTTTTGATTGGGTTCGCAATTTTTTATATGATTTACATAACTCTAAAAAAAGACTAATTTGAAAAAAAAAGAATTTTACACATTTTTAATTACCTATGATTTTTTTAAACAACTTATCGAACGACACATTTTTAAAACTTGAAAAAATGCTGAAAAATCTTTTTTTCGAAAATAACAATTTTTGGTAACCGAGGCGAAGTGGGCCGGCGATTCCATTTTTTCTTTTCGGCCTTTTATCAACAAAAACAAAGTGGAAATTAGGGATGCGCAGCAGGTAGAAAATTTTTGTATGCAACAACACGATTTTTGAGAATTTTTTTCCAGATGTTTCCAAATAAACGTTAAGATTTTGCTTAAATAATCTCAAATTAGGCCTTTTTATTAATGATTATTTAATGTTCTGAAAAAAAAATCTTAAAATCATGTGTTGTATACAAACATTGTCTAGCCCATCGTAAAGTTACTATTTCTTCCATTATTTTTCTGTTAAAAAAAGGTCGAAGAAAATAGAAGAAATCACCGGCTCACTTTGCCTCATTTACCAAAAAATATTAGTTTTTCCAAAAAATGATTTTCAGCATGTTTTCAGATTTCTAAAATGTGTCATTTAATAATTAGTTTTAAGCAATCATAGATAAATGTGTAAATATCTATTTTTTTAATTAGCGATTTTTAGATTTGTCATAAATATAAAAAATTTTAGACTCAATCGAAAAAGTCAAGGGTCAGACTCTGAAACCAAGTGGAACGCCCCATATATACGTGTGTAATAAATATACAACGCACCAGGAGTATGTACTATGTAATACGCCATAATGTACCTGGAAGTGAGAGCGCCGAGATAATGAAGATGATTAACATATAGCCACCTTGGCCAAGTCTATAGTCGATATTTTCAGTCAGATCTCAAGTTTGTTGTCACGCACATGAGGAGGATTCATTGGCACTATTTGGCTCAACGAGTATCGGAATTTAAAAAAAAATCTTCACGTATGTATATGACTAATAAATTCCTGACTAAAAGTTTGATTTGATCTGAAAAGAAATCAACATTATTGAAAATAATAAAATACTATTAATGCCAAAAATGTATTATTAAATTAGTTAAAAAAATAATAGATCAACTAAATTTTCAGAAACCTTTATTTTTTTCTTTCTTGTGAAATTAATTTAGTGATATTTTTGAATGCACAGATTTTTCAATGTATTTTCTAACATTTTTGAAATTTTCTTCACATTTTTGAGAGATGATTTTAACGCGAATTTTTGATACTTTTTCACAGAAAAGGTTTCATTCTACACACAAGAAGTTTCGGGATCATTCAACGAACCGTTTCATAAAGACAACATGACCAAATTCTCGAAAAAGAATTTTTCAAAAAGGGTTAGAAAATTGGTTTCAACAAATCAAATGTCTTCAAAACGATCAGTGTATTAATTTCATAAAGACAAAAAAATGGTTTTGTCTTTTTATTATTCAAAGTTGGTTTTTTTTTTAATTTTCATATTACTTTTGATAGGAAATCCTTACGTAATAGAAAATTTTTTTTTATATAAATCTTCAACCTATTCTCTTTTTTCTGTGCCAAACAATATTTTTATTTCAAACACGATGTTACGAGTATTTATTAGCTTTTAAAAAATACTACAGAATTTTTAAATTTATTTTGATACCCAAAAAAAAAAATTTCACTCAACTCTTCTTAAGACAATCTGAATTCTTTACTTTTTACTATTAAATAAATTATAAGACAGTCCAAACTGCTTTCAAGATCTGACTGCGAATATCAGGCTATAAAATATATTGTAGTTGCTCGTTCGAGCGGAGAACGAGAGAGAGAGAGAGCAGTTGCTTGCATGATGATAGAAAGTGGACGGGCTTGGCTTGCCTTTTCGATTAAACTCGAGCGCGATATAAAGCGTTAAAATAGACTTAAGCTTCGGAGGATTAAGAATTATATACATGTAATACATAAGCATAAAAATATAAGCTGCATAGCACAGTCGAGCCGATCGATTCGGATCGATAGCTCAATATTAAATTCTCGACTACTCAAAGCTTAGCGGTATAAAAAAAAAAAAAAAAGACATTTCCTGAAAGTTGTTTCGCCATTTATATACCAACATTACTACGACTATATTAGAACATCGCATGATAAAGCGAACAATTTTTCGTATATTATACATAGACGTCCATTTAGTGTATACCTAATTATAAATAAATATATATTTGTTGAATTATTTCTATATAAATATATACTATAAAAGCTTGTACTTGTATTTTCGAGAAAAAAAAAAAAAGCAACAACAATTGTGCTGCGTATACAGTGTTGTATCGCGTTTATTGTATCTATGTATGCATACGTACGCACATTACGAGGATTGGCCTTAACGAGCAAACAGCAGCCGCGTATGAAACATTCTCTGTCAATTCAGTCACTTTTTTCTGTCCCTTTCAATTTTTCTTTTTTCATAATTATGCAAATTTTACTGCTACTTAAGAATACTTTTGTCTTTTTTTTTCACTCATAAATTTAGGAGTTTTCTTATATCGAAAAAAAATAGCAGAGGAAAAACGTAATGTACAAATTTTGCATTATCGATGAAATTTTGAGGGAAGGAAGTCCTATGCAACGAAGAATTTTTTGTTAGGTGGTACAAGCATTCGGGTAATGGGGGTTACCTATACTTTTTTTTTTGTTTTTTACTCTCCACACACTTTTGAAAGAGAACAAGTAGGCCAAATATTCCCAAATAATTCTTAATTGTGCTTTAAATTAGTCTTTTCGGTATGAGTGTAGCGATTTGAGATAGTTTAAAGGTTGAAGCAATGGGATAGGTTTGAATGGTTAAAAAAGAATTTTCTTAAATAAATTATAAGTTTACTAATTTATAAAAAAAAATAAAACGCTACACTCATGTAATAAGGGTTTATCGCAAGCTTAACTGAACATTATTTGGAAATATATGGCCTACCAGTTCTCTTTAAAACACGTGCATAGTACAAAATCGAAAAAAAAACTGTTGTAGGTGACCCGAATTACCCGCCTGGATTTGCCACCTGGCAAAAAATTCTTCGTTTGATAGGTCGATAATACAATTTTTTTGCAAAAAATATCCGTAAATTTGACCTGATTCCGTCCCTTTAAATACTCATCAAATCAGCTACAAAAATGTAACTACCATTGCATTAAAAAATTGAATTTTCCCAGATTTTTTTTCCAAAAAGTTTAAGAGTTCCATTATTTTATTTATATTATTTTACCCTCCATAAATAATTTCAACAAAAAAATGCAATTCTTACACTTTTTTTTTACTCTGAGAGGGTAAGAAAAAATGTTTAAGAATTAACAGAGAATGCCTCGTATATATTCGTATATACTATTATTACAACTTTGTATGTACCATTCCTACCGTCAATTTAAGCTTCGACGAAGAGTGCAGCAACTCGTTTACTATTTAACGAAAAAAAATAAAAATAAAAAATTCGCTCTGTAAGACGATATATCGCTATAACGCTATGCTATTATATGTAACTATAATGCTATGACGCACATAGCAGATTATAAGACGTATACGTATTATAATACTATACATTATACAATGGTAATTTAGGATTCTATTAGACTCTGAAAGAAATGTGATAAAATCGCGTATGCCAGCCGATAAAATTCTTCCTTTACCAAAAAAAAATCTATGTCTACACTATTATTATATAGTTATATATTCGCTGGATAGTTATTATTGCCTATTATTGTCATTATTTATTAATTATTCGTTACCATCTCTATAGTTTATAAAGAGCGAATGTTGTTATAGAATGTGTGAATATTGTACGAAGTATTTTGAATGGAAAGCCTTTTACAGCAACGGTCAGGTCGTGTAAAATCTTGAACAATCAAGTCTTTCCAAACTGCCAGTTTAGCGATGTTCTCGCCGCGAGAATTAATCGATTCGAATTTAACGAGCCAACAAGCAAATTATTACAATGATGAAAAAAAAATTTAAAAAAAAATACAGTGAGAGGAGCGGTGAAAGAAAAATGCAAATAAGTATAGCCACTTATGCAACCGAGAACTATAAAAAAAAGGAACACAATACGCAATACTATTACACTATACATTTAGTAAAACAAATAAAAGAAAGATGGGCTTGTCTATGGATTTATAAATAGTTTAATAGATCGTCGTTAAAGCGAACTGCGAGTTGCAAAATTGTCATTATTTGTATTTTTCAGTTTAATATTTCCGAAAATTATAGCGGTTCTTTAATATTCGCTAAACGAACTTTTCGTTTTTGGCATGTCTCGATATTACTTTATAATAAATGTTATTGAAATCTAAAACAACAACAACAAAAATGCTCACTACAGCGTAAAGCGTCTTGAACCAAGTGCACTTGTAACTATACATACGATCAAGTTAGCTCTCGGTGTAGATGACTCGAGGCTACTCGAGTCGACGAGGAATACTTAATATTCGCCCGCAACTATTGCCAATGCGTATTTATAATTAAAAATAAACTGTATTTAAAAAAAACACACACACGCACGAATATTCCTACGTATTGTATTGAATCGTCGTCGTATAAAAGTAGTCTTACAAAAATGACGCTGAAAATCGTTGCAACAGAAGAACGATAAGTATTTTACCAATCTCGAAACTTTGATTGTTGATACAACGTTAGGCAGCTATTAGCTATATATTGTTAAGTGTATTTGCCGCGATAAATCTGTAAAACGCGACTCTTAACTTATGATGTTGTTAATATTGTTGTTAATTATTGTCGGTGATGGGAGCGAACGCATTCGCGTTTTGCTTTATAACGAATAATAGCTCGAGCGCGACGTGTTGTAAATTTAAGAAAAATATATATATATTGATGGACTCCAGACCAAGGATGTGCACCATATTCGAGTGAAGAAATATTTTGAACAATTTTTCGACTAAATTATTATGATTAATGATTTCTCCAAATTATTCATGATTATTCCGAAAACATGGAAACTTTAATTTTTTTTGCACAATAGTCAATTATTTATCTTTTTAACATAATTTAAGGAGGTTGCTTTACATTAGTAACATTGGTGCGAAATATTTTTTTTATCGTTTTTACAAAGTTTTACAAATTAATTCACCGCAATAAAGGATAATTTATATTACGGCATGCATTTTTAATTCAGAAAAATATTTCATAGCTATGGGTTTTAAAAATGATGGCTTTTTGCGAATAAGTACATTTTTATTGTTTTTTTTTCAAGAATAATTATGTAATTTTCACTAATTTTTATGCAACATCATTCATTCTCTTACTTAAAAGATGGTCTACAAATTTACTGACGAGATATTTAATAGTTGTTAACCGTTTTTTATGACGGAACTTTTCCGCTGGATAAACTTTTCAACAATTAAAACTCTTAAATGTTTGAACAGTTAATTGTTGAGCGTCTTTGAAATAATAAAATGAATCTTTCCGCGTTGAAATGGGTATAAAAATTTGGTATTAATCTTCGAAAAATCATAACAGAAAACGCACTTTGTCGAAAATTAATATTATTGTTTCTTTAATATTTTTATTTAAAAATTTTTTTTATATATGTGTTCCACCGTACGGGAGTCTTCCCCTTTTACAGTCCCACACTCCACCTATTTCCTTCACCCCCAATTCCTTCCAAATACCTCCAAGTTGCGTCCGTTGCCGACTTACCCCCTACTGTATCGTATTCGCCAGTAGACACAGGGAAACTGCGGAAAAACCTGTGCCGATACAGTCGGTCTTGAGTTCGCTTCACGTTGCCGGAGCTAGTACACGTCTCGCTGTGTGTAAACATTGGACTACTCTGGAGTACGTCACGTCCAATGTTTTCACGCCAGCCAGATCGACGGCACCGGGACTCGAACCCGCGACCGGTCCTCTGGTCTAGAGGCGAACACGCTAACCACTCGATCATCGTACCGGTCTTTGTTTCTTTAATAATATTATTGTAATTTAATGCATAAAACTTTAGAAAAACGATTCCAAAAATGTAAGCACTGTAGTGACTAACTGTAAAGTGTTTAAATTCTTTTCTATTTAATTAGTGCCGATTCCTGCAGCAGAAAAGAGGAGAAAGGCTAAAGTTGGCTCTCGGTAGACGTAAACACTTGATGTCTTCTTTACTGAAAAGTTCTTTTTTTTTTAATTTGAAATTACGGACAACTACGAAATTCACGAAACAGCGTTAAATACTTTAATCGCTCATATATTTTTCGAAAAAGACACAAAGTTTTTTTTTTTTTTTTACATAACATGAGACATGTGACAGCCTGCAATATGAATAACACATAGATCCATACATAAACTGATAAACTACTACATACAGTAGACATTATTATTAAGTAACGGATATATATATATAATATATAGTTATGTTACAGTGTTGGGCACATTTCGAAGCGAGACAAATCATCTCATTATTGTACACCTATGCATTAATATGCCTCTGTCGACTGTGTGTTTTTATGTGTATACTTCGTTATTCCTTTTAAACACTGATGCGGCGGAGCTTATTGAGAATCGAGATACTGCAGCCGCGCGTGCGGTTACAAAAAGGAGGGAACGCTACACACTTCTACGTACAACTTTTTACACATTTACGCGTGACCGCTCGTCGTCGAACACAAGTATTGTATAAAAAAAAAAAGAACGAACGGCATTCGAAATATTTAGTTTTTTTTTTTTTTTGGACGCGAGTACCTCGAGGCAATTGCATCGAGAAAATTTCTCATCGACCATCGGCATTTGTTGTATATGCTCCTCGTTCGGTCTATGAGCTGAGTGACGGGGATAAAAATAATAAAAAGAAATTCGCAATTCCTTGTCAATTTTTCTTAATTTCACTAAATAGAATCCTCTCTCATCGCAAACCTTGTAATAAATATATAGTTCTTGTCTTCTTGTACAGTAGGTCTCGTTCGCTTTGCAAGTAACCGTTTCAGTAGGATATTGCACGGTGAATCGGAGTCTGACTAGGAGAACTCACACGAGAAGAGAAGAAACTTAGATGAACAGAGGCTAGTGCTGCTCGATCGATTTGTTGCAAAGACTCTATCGTGAATTGGCTGAAATTCAACGATGAAAAGTTTCTCCTTTCGTCGCTTTAATTTCATTACTTTGTCGTTGAACGCCCGGCGAACGCTGTCTAGTCTTTGGAGAAACCTGGTCGTGTGTAGTACACTCGGTAGTAGAGAGTTTTACTTCGCCAGAGGGAGTACGAGTTGTCGAATTTAAGGAGGTACACACCCTGCAAATAAGAAAAAATACGAATTATTATAGATGATTTATTGATTGCGGAAACTCGGGGATGTGTGAAACTAAATAGTTATTTGACAAAAAATCGCGATTTTGATGATATGGTTTATTAACCGACCGCAAGTGTAACTGCATTTAAAAAAGAAATCAATCAGCTTGAATTAGATAATATAATTTTTTTAATAGAAATTATATAATTTTTCATTGCACACCCAGAATAAAAAGAACACAAACTTTCATTTACATCTTTTTTTTTTACAAATTCGTAAATCCCGAGTTCGAAGTTTTTTAAAGGTGCTTTTTATGCAACTTTCTACGAAAACAAATCCAAAATCCGGAACACTTCAACGATTTCCGAACATAAGAAAAAAAAACATTTGTATACAAATGAAATGTAATAAAATGGGCAAATTTATTTCATAAGAAAAAAAGTTTTCTTGATGTTTTTAAAGCAATTCATAATCTTATAATAAAATAACAAATATTAGAAAGTTATCTCCGAATAATGATCAAAATTTTGTTCATATTTGATTGGCGATGCGAAACATTTCCTGGTGCTAGAGAGATGTTCGAGAGATTAAAGAGAATTAATCTACACATCCCAAATATGTCAGTCACGGATTATCTGTTGTTATAAGACGAAAAACATGCCCTGCAGAACTGTTAGATTGAGGGCACTGAATTTTATCCGACGGATCGTTTGTGACAAGATATTTGGATTACAGCTTTTTTACCGACCGAGTAGTATAACATCGCCTTAAGCTGTTGTTCTCGTTATAAGACGATTTTAAACGGGTTGTGGGAAGGATAGAACTAATTACACTCACGGCGGAGTGAGACGTAAACATTAAGAATATATTTCACATCTTCTTAAGATAAAATGTGATTTAATAGATGTTACCTGGCCGGGATATTGATGACTACCAGCATAAACCTCTTCCTGCGAGTCTCTCCTGAAAACCTTTAAAACCCAAATCGATTAAATTTCTTGAAAAATTATTCATGAGATAAAATTAAGCTTCAATTAAATTAAGCTTCAACTTATTATAGGACACCACCAATATTTTATAGCTTTAGTCATGCTTCCAAAAATATTTAATGCGTGTATAAATTTAATTTTTGCAACAACCGAAGAAATAGTGAACTTCGTAATTAATTTCTTATTTGTTAAAGAAATTTTGGTATTTTAGTTTGTGAGAATATCAAATTACATTCTATTACGTGTAAGACCAGATAAGAACGAAGCAATTTCACTAATTATTTCGCGCACCGTGAACATTCATTTACTTTACATTAATAATGTTAAATTACTTTGACATTAAAATTCCGATTTATCATCGAATTCTCCTTTATGAAGATGCAAAAACGATATATTTTTTTTTATAGAGACATGCTGTAAAATTATTCATTATATTTTTCATTAAGGAGGTGCAAAAGTCTATTTATGGAAATCTTTTTTTCTTTTTTTGTACCAAAGTAACTTCTGAACCAGTTAGTTGGGTAATAAAAAATACAATGTTTTTTTTTAATCATCCTAATGGACTATCTTTCTGCACTCTCGTCGTTATCACCGCTACGTTACAAACGACATACACACAAATTCATAATCAGCTTTGCATGCTGCTAATTAAAAGCTTCTAAAAATAGCTTTCCAGTCACCATTCGCAATCTCCACTCTGAAAGCTTCGATAAATACACAATTAACTACTGAAAATTATGATAAGCGAAAAAAATCCCGACTGAGTATAAACAGGAAAAACTTACAGGCACGATAACGCTTATGGGTGGAGTCGCAGGTTTGTTATATTCCGTTCTACCTTCGCCGTTAACCGCTCCGCTCTCGAGATCCTCCCTCGACTCGTAATCCTCGTCGTCATCCTCGTCCTCGTCCTCGGACTCGCTAATATGAACGGAAACCTGATCCGTTTCGGGTTTCGACCATTCGAAATAAACGCCAAATCCAATGTCGTAACCGTCGGTCGCGAATTCCCAGAATAGACAGGATCCGTCCTCGTGGGTGGGTACGCGTACAGTTACAGTTTCGCCGTGTCCTACTTTGATAACAGCGTCGCCGGCTTCGCGTCTTATCGTTTCTTTAAATTCGTCAACGCCCTGTCCAGTCCACATTTTTGGAGGTGCTATTGGCGGCCAGTCGGTTTCCGGATCTTCGGAATCTTCTCTCTTGAGCGGTGTACTCTCATTGCTCTCATTACTCTCGTTAGATTCCTCGTTGCTCTTTGTCGTACATTCCTTTTTCTCTACATGATTGTCCGAGCAACACTCGATAACCGAACTATTCTGATGAAGTTGTTGCATGTAGCGATGATAATGTTGTTCCTGCAATTGTCTTATAAGAACAGCCTGCTGTTCCGGATTCCCAGGATACTGTTGTTCTGCATATGCTCTGAATTGATAGTAAGTCTGTTGATTCAGAGCTTCCTGAATCTGTCTCCTCTGATATTCTCTTTTCGACGTTTCCTCCTCTTCCCTCTTTCGTTCTTCCTCAGCCTCGCGTTCTCGCCTCTCGTCGTCAGCCTTCTTCCATTCTTCCTCTTTCTTTAGACGTATTTTCTCCTCAATGTCTCGTTTCTGTGCCTCCACCACTGTCTTAAAAAGGGGACAGAGCTTGTCCAGCAAAACTATGAAACCCTCCATAGCTTGTTCCTTCGTTATGTCACCCAAATTTTGCCACGCGAGCCTTCGGTCTCTTCCTATTACGTCGAGAACACCGAGAGGCGCCGCATTTTCTGGTGTGCATTTTCCGTGCATCACTTGTTGCGTAAACGCCACAAGCTTTAACTTGTCTTCATAGGAAAGGTGAACAGCTTTACCCTCTTTTTCTGGAAAGAGATTGATTATTTCTATTTTTTTTTGTAAATTTACATTTATTTTTATCTTTAGATAAAAAAAAGGTTGTATATTAAAGTTTTTCATGTTATTTTTTTTAGCATTTTCTAAGTTGGTTCACCAGGTAAAAATGGGCAGAAAGAGTATAAATGACGTCCTTTTGTAAAACAACTGCAAGAGTGATGGTATGGTAACATATGATATCTAGCATTTTGTATAAAAAAAAAAACAAATTTAATAAATATATAATTTTTTTACAATTATAAAATATGATAACTTGGAAGTTTACAAAAATTAATAATGAACAAGCATAATAAAAAAAATTATTTTGTGGTGCATCTCGTAGATGAAAATATTATTTAAATTTTCAACCTGTCACAGAATTTATTTTGCATCAATGGACACAAAATTGGCTTTGCAAGGCTTCTTTTTCTTTTAAAAAAAATTTTGTTCACCCTGAATACCAGAATATCCATTTAAACTTCTTACAATTTCTAAAATATGGATAATCTGGTAAAAAGCATCCCTGATATTGAAGTTTCATAACAGTTTTTGCTTAATCCTTTCAGGCAAAATTCATATTATTAGGTTTAAATCTAATAATTTGAATACATTTTTAGAAAGATGCCTAAATTATTTAAGAATTTTTATTCATGCCAATTGCATAAAATCATCACACAGTTGCAAATTTGTACCATCTGCCTTTTTTATTGGATACACCAGACACAAAATAAATTTTTTACAAAGTGAAATGACAAATTGCAACTAGAATCATATTATTTTTATGATTGTGCAATCAGTTAAGATCAAAGAACAGAAAAAAAAGACCAGAATAGTCTATCATTTTGGATGGTAAATTATTGTTTCATGCAAGAAAGAAATCAAAAGCAGGTGAATAGGTTCAAAATTAAGTGCATTCTGTGTTGATGATTATGTAATTTATTATAGACAATGCGATTAAAAAATTTAAAGAGGCAAAGGGTCATTCATACATGACTGGAATGATCTCAAACAAATTCGTATTCATTTTCTAATTCAAATTGAATATCACGCCGAAAGTATTTTGATGGATTTCTAGTTTGATGATCAGAATTTTATTGCCATGTTCTGTAAACTGCATAAAAATTGAAATCTATAGATATTTGAGAAAGTAATAACCAATCAAAAAATCTAAAATTCTAACATAAAAAAACAAAAAACTTATGAAAAAAAAGTAAATATTAAATCATAGAATCAGTGTGATTTTTATCAGATTAAAAAAAAAAAAAATGTTTTCATAATTTACTTTTCGAGCCTTGAGAAAAGTGAAATCGTGATGAAAAAATCGAAAAAAAAAACAAAAAAAATTCAGAACCGTTTTGGGTCAGAAACATTATTGTAACAAGTTATCAAAATCCGAGGGGGTGAGTGTCATAGGCTATAAATTTGATGTGGAATGCCCCATATATATAAATAAAATATATCACACTATGTATCTTTTATTTAAACTTGTTTATGTCATATATTGTCAATAGCCATACTACAAATAAATTGATAATTGCAATTTAAATTGCAATTAAAAGAGAAAAACCTCTTTAAAGCAAAAAATAAATTTGTTTACCACTTACCTTTGTAAAAGTTGAGAGCAATTTTGTAGAGTTCTCGTGTCTCAAAGCCGGACAAATGTGGCTCAAAACCGTCGGCGGAATTGCCGTCATCCTGTTTCTTCGAATTCTCGCTTTTTGACACTGTCAACTTGTCAATTTTTTCCTCAATTTCAGATACGTCGTTGTTCGTTGACGCCATTTGTAATAATCTATTATACACTCGTTGGCCACCTGAGCCAACTCGGCTGACTCACTGTCACAACGAAAAAGAAAAAAGAAGCTTTTTCGAGACTCTCAGGGCTTATAGATTATTATCACGAAATAGTATTGCAGCAAGTTACACAAATGGATGACGAGCTATTGAATTTTTCAAAGCTGAAACAGAGACGGTTTGTGGTATATCTCACCCCTCCGTACAAACACTCTTCAACCCTCTCATTTAATTTTCACTGTTTAACAAACTTGTGACTATGGCAGTTTTAAGTTTAACAGATGTGCGCCCGAATAACTTGTGATTTGTAGCGTTTAACAGCTGTGTGATGTATTAGGAAAATTTTGCAAAATGGCCCAAATTGGACCCTAGTCAACAACATACACTCGGCACCCCGTAAATTCTCTTCGTTGTCAGACAGGTGCACTCCTCGTGGCAGCACCGGTCTTGTTGACACGTCGCCCCGAATCGTGTATTTTTTCAGGATCCCTAGAAAGTGCTGCTACCGGTGGTACTTGATGCAAGCTCGAAAGATCGACCGATGGTAATGATGGAATCTGCAGCTGGCGTACTTTGGTTTCGGCTTTGTGACTTTTACCCTCCGTTGACACGTTTTGTAAATTTAACAGATTTTTTTTGTTAAACTTTCTGAAAAAAATTTTATTTGTGAATTGAAAATAAAAAGATTTAATGGAATTTGGCAAAATTGCAGTTCTTTTTTTTTTTTTTTTGTAAAAAAGTAAAATGACAAAAAAAATGTTTAATCCTACAAGTTTTTATTTGTTAAATTAGAAGCGATAAAAAGGGTTTTGTCATATTTAGAAAAACTAAATTGTGTTACTTGTAGGAACAAATTATTTTGTTAAAATAACAACAAAAAATAAGAATCGCATGTACATTTTTTTTGCGCTTCAATATCAGAGTGTTGACGAAGTAAAAAACGTCGCTTTGTCAATTTAACAAATTTTTCCTTTGCTTCACTTATTTTTTGGTTTAGTTGGAAGAGTAAAAAAGTGAATTTGACAAAATTATACTTTTTGTAAAATTAGAAGTGACAACAAAAATTGTAGATTTGTTGAATTTAATTCAATCAATGTGTAAAATTAAAAGAAATTTGTAACATTTACAAAAATAAAATTGTTAAACCAGTAGAGACAAATGCTTTTTTTTTAGTGACAAAAAAAATTGTAAAAGGTAAAGGACAAAAAATGTCACTTAAAATGAAAATGCTAAATTTTTCACAAATTGTATTTGTACTTTATGTGTAAAACTTGAAATTAACAAAAAATGCTGGTGTCAAAAATTTAATAAAATTTTCTATGCTCATTTGTGGATAGAAAGTTTGTATAATTTCAATTTAATTTTTTCTGTTTTGTTACTATTTTTCAATATTCCTGGACTTTTTCACTCCAAAATAGGTCATCCTCGAGCTGAAAACATTTTTTTTTTAAAGCTGTCTCATCGATTTTGAAAATTAAAAAAGGCCAATTTTGGGAATTTCGAAATTGAAAAAACTGTGTGTATCAAATGATAATATACGCTATTTTTATACAGAAACTTCCTGCACAAGTACATTGATATTTACGTTTTAAGAATCTTAACAATTCTATCATTTCAACTCTTGTTGAATTTTATTGAAAAATCGATACCAAAACCGTAAAACGCATCCCAAGTTAATATATGGAACCACTAAATACCCTCCATTGACTTCAAATGGGTAAAATACGTCACATTCAGAGGTTTACCGAAGGAAACCTCGTCTTACTCCGATTTAAAAAAATCACTTTACGATACTCTTCACTCAGTCCAATTTTTTTCCAGAGGGTTGAATTTAGAGTGAATGGAATTTTTTTTCAATGCTTTAAACTGGAGGAAGAATAAATCATAACTCTTATTTTATTCTTTTTTTTTTTTTTTTGGAGCGATACGTTTATAACATTAATCGTAATTCGCACTTATCGAGCGAACATATCCCCTCGACTTTCTACTTCACAGGCAATTACATAATGAAACGCCTAAAAATACTCTTACATGGTGGGACGACAAGCTGCAGAGAGAAAGAGAGAGATACATTGGAATAATAAACAATCTAAATTTGATGTCTTCTAACGCTATCTCAGCTATCTCTAAATTCTTATTTATCGCAAATTGGAATATGTTATTGAAAATCTTCGCAGACTGATGTATCTCGTTAATCATAATAAATATAATATTTGCAGTAGTTTTTTTTAAACCTCTGTATAAAAATTGAAAGAGTATAAAAATCCATAGCTCTGTAACTAAATTAAAAATTATAAAAACAACCCACATTATTTACGTTTACATCAAGATACCGGAAGTGGAATCTTTCGATCGATAATTCTCACAAGCAAAGCTTCAGATCTGATTTTTTTATGGCATTAAGTCAAACTTTAGAATAATTAAGACGATCCAAAGACTAAACTGTCTTGCAGTGTCTTTTGCTTACATAGAATCAGAATTTACTGCACGCGGCTTTATAAGTAGCATTTGTGGTATAAAATACAGATAAGTAGTGCAATCGACAGAGGGGATGGCTAAATTGTAAAAAAAAAAAAATCTTTATCATACCCGGTCAGTCGCAGTGATAAGCGACAAAGATTACGTCCATATGTCATCGTTGTAACACACTCTCTAGTCCTGCTTTTATAATACTACAGTCGAACCTCTATAATAAGAACAGGTGGGTATTGAAAATTGAGTAAAAGGTCACGTTCACCTGGCTTCGACGCTTTCTCATCCGATGAATTTTCAGCTCACTAATAATTTACGATGAAGAAAAATTTAACTGTACATAAATTCACTTGTTGTTAATTCTAAAAGTTCTAAGTTCTAAGTTTTAATTCTAAGTTCGAATTATTTCATACGTTACAATTTTTTTTATATGGTTATTGATTTTTTTTGTGTATAATTGGAATGAATTAAATATATTGCAAAAGATTGATGACCGATTAATTGAGCAACATACTTCAAACAATTTGCAACCTTTTTGTAATGAACTGGAACAGAAATGTTAAGTAGAACAATAGCTTGAATATAGGGGTTGGTATTCTTCTAATAATATTGTATCTAGCAGTAGTCAAACTAATCTCTATCCGTTACAATACTAGAGAAGGTGTACGTTATCAAAAAGATAACGTTGCCCGAGCTCCTATCTGGATGCCATATTTTTGATACAATAAATAGGTGATGAATGTATTGGCCCCGTAGTATTCACTATTCAGTAGGGAAATCGAGTCAATTCTGTGCGGAGGCGAGTAACGCAATCAGCGATAATTGTTTTATTCGAGGACAAAATATGCGTCTTTAAAATATTAAAGCTAAATTCATAATCGATTTTGTCATCGTTAATTCGATCAACTGGATGGAAGATATTGATTAAACGATTTTGTGAAGCAAGGCATGGAATTTAAAGGAATTTCAAATACGTCTGTGAGCTAAGTAGTAATTAAAATTGCTTGCTAAGCAGAGTTAAAAGGAAACGATTTGTGAGTAATATATATCAGGACGAAAAGATTTGTCAAAGGTGAAGGGACCGAGGTCCCTGTAGAGTGCAATAGTGTTTCTATACAGTGCACTAGAATAATGGCTGCCGGATACGACGATTGTTACGACGCCTCCTGGCACATCATCCCGCCTGATTACGTCAGTAACGAGGAGGAATACAGGTGAGCAGCAATTATAAATAAATACAATACCCTTCGTTCAAATAGGGCCAATAAATTGAAGAAATTTTTAAATAAAACCCGCTAGATTTTCGTTTAAAATAATCTAGTTTCAAAACTCAAAATCCAAAACAAATTCCAGGTCCGAAAACCAAAATACGACTTCGATTTTTATTTTAAATAGTAAATATTTGAAAAAAAATCATTATGTTTCAACCTTACTCTCAAGGCGTACGTCGAATAATTTTTGCTTCCTCATGGGGGAAATATACATTTTTCTTAAAAGGCGTAATTTTCAAACCACTCTGATTCTGGTTAAAAGCAATACAAATCACCATTGGTTTTAACTATACGTTCTGTAAAAGATTTAGCTTGAAATTTGCCCAAGTTAGAGTGTTTTCTTCATTTTGCATTTGAACAAGCCTGCAAAGTAGAACCTTGCAAATTGCTTCCTTATTGTTTTGTACCTTTGACAAAGCCATGTTTGTGAGAAAGCGTGTTGATCAATTTTGGCTTCCTCATAGAGGAGCTTTGTTAAATTTTCAGCGATCCAAAAGTTGCAAAGGCTCCTTTAGGATGCCAAATTTCAGCTAGATTGTTCAAGCCGTTCTTAACTTATAGGTGTTACAATTTTGCTTACCCATCACGCTCACAATCTCACAAAATGAAAAGAAACAAATTTTACAAACACAAATAAGCTTCGTCTAGAAGAGGAAGCAAAATGGAAATTCTTCTAGAATTCCTTACATTCAAAAATAGGAATTTTTTGCATGATGAGGGCAACGTTAAGACCAATTAATCCCATGCTATATTTTATACCTTTTTTTAAACCGATTATAACAACAGCGCGATTTTATGCTCATAATCGGTTACTCTTAATTAATTTAGAAAACAAAATTTCGTTTATATTCATTTTTAGCTTGGACAAGCTTTGTTTAGTATAATCATTTAGTTGAAATTCTCTCTGTTACGTAAAATAATATTGTCTCCGCTGCTCTAATCGGCCACTTTATCTTGTAATAAGGGGTTCCGGGGCGAGGCGATTATTCTGTTGGCTGTAGGAGGCAGAGCAGCTTGGTAATAGTTATAAACGGAAGTAACGACTGTTTAAGAAGCGTGATCACGCATGTAGGGTGTTTGCCAGTGGTAGAGGAGACACGAGAGGATAAGAGAGGAGCGTGTAGAGTGGTACGCCTTGTTACTAGCGCTTGGCGGCGACGATCGTGCGCGGGTGGTGCGTCGAAGGTATACCTCTTTGCACACCCCTCGGGAGTCCCGGACATTCGAGAAAGGCAAAACTCCATATACCTGTTCCTCCCTACCAGCCTGTCTGTCTGCCACCGTCACCTGTTGGTTTCCACCATCAATTTCCAAATAATCCGGAAGCGATTCACTCCCGCTTAACGCATTTATGTGAACGGTTTATGTTTGGTAACATCGTAAAGCCTAATCATCACCAGCACTCTCTCTTTCTGCTTTACATTTTTTTTATTCTTCACTACTTTCCTTATACAATTAATCAGATTATCAAATTGGAAATGCCGGAGATAAAATGATAATAATATCACTCGATAGATTTAATATCAGAGCTATAAAGTCTATCGTTAATTAGAATCATTGGCATGGAGGACAATTTTTGGTGCGGGAGGGCTGAGATTCCACAGCTTCAGAACTGGGGTACAAAAATCTTTCTGGATCCAAGTTTTTAAAAAGTATGCAAATTTTCAATTGGTATGCAAAAAGAGTATCTAAAAATTATCTGTTACAGAATTTCGTGCTGTATCACAGATCAGTAAATGATCATCTGACGATAAGATACGTTTTAATAGCTTTTACGAGAAATAATATATAATTTTGACAATGTTTTTATTTTATTTATACAATGTATTTACTGGACTAGATTTTCTATTCTAAAATCACTTAGAGACGAAGTCCCTGCGATGTCAAAGTTTATCGAGGATTTATAATTTTATCTCGAGTGTTTAATAAAATCATTTCGTAGATTGTTCGACATTAATCTGTCCATTTTTATTTTGATAGCGAAAAAATTGTGGGGCCAAAGAAACAATTTTGGATAAATTAAAAAAGTACGTAAAATGTTAACGATTGAAGGGAAAAGTAAAAGTATGTAAAAGTGTATTACTGTTCACTAAATCTAGCGGATGGGTGCAAGGAAAATAGAAACATAATCACTTTGATATAAATTGATTTTCTGAAAGATCTGAAAGTGAGAAATCCATAATTCATGGACATAATTCCTCATCATAGAGAAGACTTTGTGCAAGATACAAAAATTATGAGGAAGCTATGAGGAAGGTTCTACTTTGCAACATTTTTTTTTACCAAGAGCACAAAGCAAGAGTGACTTTCATTCCACTTTCTATTGGAACAATTCGCCAGGGAGGTATTTTTATAATAAGAAAAAAAATATAATAATGCGAGAAGCGCGGTTGTTTGGAGCGTCGCAGTTAAATCTGAAGCTTTTGGTATCTCAGCCGAAAAGAAGTGTACAAGGCAACCTGAGAGTCCATCCGATGAATGACCGGGAAGAAGCTTGGCGTCGTTTGAAATAACTTCTTAAATGTTTCTTAAAGGGGCAACTACGCTCAGTCAGGCGTTAAACTAGCCGTGTAAAGTTTGGGTCACGTCTGGCTTATGTTACTATACCGAGTGTCTGGTGATGCGAGAGATTCACCAAGTTATTCTCTCGGAGAATCGCAAAGAGGCCCTCGAAGTGTAGTATCCCCTCGGGGCGACTCTTTTACCTACTACCAAGCTCCATCTCTCTCTGTACGCGTTACGAGTGGCTCGTAGTAGTACTACGAGCTGGCCCAGCGTTCTACTACTATACGTCGAGCGTAGTACTACGTTCATTGATGTGAAGCTTTCATAGTGACGGAAAGTGGGCCCGCTGGGCCTTTGTGTTCATTTTATGAATGAACTCTACTCGCGAGCAGTCACTCTCCCAACAGCCGTCAATCGTCGTAGTATTTTAACAGTACTACTACTTCCACACTATACTCCAGCATCTTCGTTTTTCATACTTTTTTCTCTTCCATTCGACCTTTCGAAGGCCACAGGTGTTCCCAGGGATTTCAGGGTTCTTCTCTCTCGGAGCCTGGGAGCGACGAGTCGCGGTTTCCAAAAGTCACGGGTGGGCCACTCTCCATATTTGAGCTTCATGACTTTGAATCACAGAAAAAAAATTAATTTGCCATTTATTAGGTAGTATAACAATTATGTTGGTGCCTTGTGCGACATGCATAATAAATAATTATTATTTAATTAAAAATCTAATAGAAAATTGAATTAGTCATTTGTTAGGTAATATAATAGTTATATTGGTACCTTATGTAACATGCACAATAAATGGGAATTAAATAAACGATATGTAAATTGGAAATTATATTGTAAAAAAAATATGTTAAGTAATAAACTCCCAAAATAACAATGCATATTAATATGTCGTTCAATATTGGGTTACTCAAAGAGTAAGAAAAACTTTGCATCTTCGTTTTTAAAAAAAATGTAAGAATTGAAATTTGAGAAAATTTTAGTAGTCGAGAGATGACGAATTTATTATTGGAAAAATCTTGGCTTGTCTACGAGATAGTCGACGAGACTGTTGGCGAGATTAACATTTTTTTTTTACTTGAATAAATTCTCAAAAGTCTCGCCGAGACTCTTGATAAAGTGACAAAAGTGACAAAAGAAAAGTGTAAAATCGAAGTGGTAAATTTTGTAAAAATAATGTTGTTAAATAAGTGACAAACTGAAATTGCGATGGTAATAAGAAAAGTATTGTAATATTCACACAGATTCAGGCCTAACTACGTTTTTCAGCTATAACAATTCAACAAAGTGTAATAGTTTCTTTTTTACTTTACTAATTCTTTTTCGAAATAAGAATTCACGGACCTTTTTTATTATAAACTTGTGGGTATTTGTGAAGAAAAATTGTTTGCTAAGTGTAGAAAAAATGTACTTTTTTGGTTTAGAAATTAGATGTCTATAAATGATGCAACTAATTGTCTAACATTTGTTTTTCGTCCTTTAGTACTACTGTTTCAAAAACTAATATTCACAAACGCTCTTTTTATTTTTTATTAACTCGTGGATATTTGTGAAAAAAAGCTTTTTCAAAATTTGCAAAAAAAAAAAATCTTTTTGGCTGCGTAGAAATTTCATCTCTTAAAATATTGCACCTGATTCTGCCAGAATTGAGTATTCTTAATTCCACAAGAATTTTATGGTGTTTTTAAAATTATAAATAAAAAAAAATACCGCTTTTTCTTTGGGTCTTCACGTCCTGGTGTATAAAATTCCTGCAATGCACAATAGAAATTTGCGATAAGTTGTTCGCGCGTTTGGTCCGTAATTTGGAAATGTGTTAAAATGTTGCGCAGGCACGTACCGGCAATAAATGTAGTGAGGTATGGCGTTGATGATGAAGGCGAAGGTGGCTTGGATAGAGGCACGCAGTTTGGTCGTGCAGGAGGTTTCAAACGGCTGAAGAAGCCTCAGGTGGAAGTGCACTGCGTAGGAAACCCCGGTGGGACCCCGACAGGTACCGGTATTCTCATGTTAATTGGCGGCAGTCGAAATATCTCGTAAATGGGTGAAGGGCCATTCATAGCGGCACGTTTTCCTCGCCACCTGAGTTCTCCCGGATAGTGCGGCGTAGAGCCAAAAATTCTAACTAAAACTTGTACTAGACGGCTGCATATATTACTCGAGCGTAGGTACCAGCAAAAGGAGCATCGGCCAGAAGGCGAAGAACCAGGCGCTTTGCGTCAAGTGTAGGTCGCTGTACACCGCTCAAGACCCGTAGTTTTATTATATACATACAGTAATAATACATAGTAGTCGGAGGTCGAAAGAGGCGCAAAGTACCTGCGCCAACTTCCAATCGATCGGCCACTCCGGACCTCCAAACACCAGCCGTGAACCTTTTCTCTGCCTCTTTTCTTTTCACAATTGCCGCTGCTGGTACTACTATAGTCTATAGTCGAGTGCAATAAGCTTGTAAAAGTTTTGCTGGTACCGGTGCGGTTCGGCGCAGAGCGCGATAAATCCTATAATCCAGGCGCGCGAGGCCCCTCGGCTCCCTCCTGTCCACTCTCACCGGTTGGTCCTCGATTAACTCTCCGACCGCACGTACCTATACAGAAACTTAAATCAGAATTAACAGGCTTGAGAAATTCTTTAATAATTCTTCAAACAATGTTTTTCATTTATTTAAAAAGTTCTATGAAATTTAACAATTGGTTAATGGCTGTCTACTACCTGGTTGGTCGTTCTTTAACTCCAACCGCATCAGGTACTTATAGAAACTTAAATCACAATTAACAGGCTTGAGAAAATCTTTAATTCTTGAAATACTGGTTATTGTTTTTTATTTAATATTTTAAAAGTTCTTTGAAATTTAATAGTTGGTTAATATCTGTCCGCTAAAGGTGGTCCTTAAACGGGGTTTAATCGAATTTTAATCGCTTCACTCTCTAAATCGGTTTCAAATAATTAAAAAATGAACCCCTCTTACTCTCTGTTCACAGAGATTGAACTATCCCGTTTAAAATACATATGTCTTTGATCTTCTTTCTGCATAAAATTTATTTACAGACTAATTTAGTACATAAAAATCTCAAACTCTATACGTATCCGGTTCAAGGATATCGTTACTAGGGAAAAAGGTGACAACCACCCTTGGCCCCACCAGATGCCCCACCTTTTTTAACTTTAACTTATCTGCAATTATAAAATATTATTGAAATCGATAGCTGACGATTTACAATAGTTAGAGGTTGCACGCCCTTTTTGGAAAATTCGATAACAGCATTTGATAAAAGGAGGGTAAAATATGATTTGCTGACCATTTGACACATCTGTTAAGTACTCTGATACAATAATCTGGAATATCTTTTTTCATCATCACAAAACTTCGTCTAATGAGAAAGCAAAATTGCAAATGATGTGAAAGCGATGTGCAAATTTTTAACTCTACATTCTTTTAACAAAAAGTTGGTACTCATTGGAGTAGACTTCACAGCTGAAGGCTCCTTAGGAACAGACGCATATAACGTTATAGGTATACCATTCCTTTCATAGGATAAGCATACTCGTTGAAAATCATCGAGTCGTGATTCGCGAGGGTTGGTTTAAGGCTCGCTAATAGGTAATTCTGATACGTCGGTGCGCGGTACCTCTTAACAGTTTAACCGAATGCGAGTGGCAGTGGCAGTATCTAGTGAATGAGGTGGATGGAGGAGGTGAAAACGCGGTGTGCATCGACTTTCCATAGTGATGCTATACATCCATACACAGACCCTTCTTCAGAGCAGCGTTATATATATATATATATGTACACAAAACTAGAAGAGGATCAAACAAAACACTAGCAACAGTACAGCAGCAGTATTCACCTAAAACAATGAGACGCAGACAAATTGGGTTGCGTGCTTGAAACGAGTTGGCACAGGTATCGCCAAACAGTCGTGGGATCGTAGCAAATGTTATTCGATCGCGAGCATAAGCCCCGGGGGTTGAAGGTGGCTCACCGACATCCCTCTTGGTGCTGCAGTGAAAGCTTCTCCACGAGCACCCACGGCAAAGTGCATGCACACTAGCCTTTCACAACTTGTACGAATCATCTACGTTCCCTACACCACTAAGTTATGCACTCAGAACATAGTCAACGGCGCCTTCATTTCTTTCTTCTTATACACGTAGGAAGAAGGTTTTTTTTAAGTCTACGATAGCGTGAGAGCCGAATCACCTGCCTTCCTCATCAGGTCAAAAAGAAGAAAATCACTCCAAGTAGGCCCGATTCTTGAATCCGATTCTAACCAAATTAGAGGCTTCTAACTTCTGCTTCTACTCATGCGAGAAATGAGTATATATGTATATCTGTATATATGTATATTAAGGTTACTTTAGCTAGGACTAAAGTTAAGCGGGTGGTAGAATTTAAAAGCTTATTTATTCATTGTACATGAATTTAAAAAACATTGTACATGAACTACCATGCGATAAGCATATATTTAATAGGTTGATAATAGTAAAACCTTACGCAGAGTGGCCACTAAATTACCCAAAAAATTCCTGGAGTTCCCTGGCACAGCCAACAGTTTCAAAAACTCTCTAATATTCCTTGGTTTTTCGATTTTTTTTCTGACTACGCTGCTGTAAATATTCTGACTACTATTACCAGCAATTAGATTTAAGAGAAAAAGCACAACAGTATGACATTTGAAATATTGACAACATTTTTTCGTTGTAAATTGCCCCGACATTTTTTTAGAACTTCTATAATCTAATATCATCCCCATAAATATAAAACTGTCTTTGAATCGTTTAAAAATGAATTTTGAAAAAAATATGGTTCCTCCTTGAAACTCTTAAAGTTCGTCCCGAAAAAATGTACAGGACTAAAAAAATTATTTTTCTTCCAATTCAGTTTCTCATAATAACTTCTAAGCATTATACGTGTTTGAGCTCAGGCACCTACTTATGATCTACAGAAGTCGAGGTAGATGCTGAGGTGATAAATTCGACTCTCAAGTATACTTTAGTATATAGGTAATACGTTATTTAGGAATGCGACGATGGGAGCGAGGGAAGAGTCGACCGGATGCTGGAACCGCTCTCTCGTGCGACCCTTTTTTTGACTCTCTGACTTTCCGCTACCATGAAGAAAGTCGAACTGCCTCGTTGTCACAATGGGCATACAATGAATGAACCGGAAACTCGCTTCTTTGTCGGTATTCGGGACATCGAGATATGCTATTCCGACTATTATCCTGTCTACATATACCAGCCCTTCTCGCTCTCCTCCAGACCCACTCTTCTGTAGAGCCTAATAGAAGATATATATATATATATACCTAATATTCGATACTCAAATACGTAACAGCTCTAATATACACTAATGGTACTTTAAGGCAATTCCAATAACTATACTAAATAAATTTACTAAATTTATATTTTACGGTTCAAATGGAAATGCATGATTCTTTGAAAAGTTCCTGCATATTTACAATTGGTCGGCATGTAGTCTCTATAAAATATAAAATTACGTTGCGTGTATTATTCACTCATAATCTGACCTAGGAAATAAAACGTAATGGTGCTTCATCGATCGCATCAACAGCGGAGCTTTTATTCTCTTTACCCTTTTTTCACACCTTATCGACCACAACTGCATTCACTCAGCAAAAGTCAGAGGATTATATAATGAAGCACGTTGAGGAAAAAAAAGAGTGGCAGAAAGGTAAAAAGCTGTGAAAGATGGCTGCTGAGTTAAAGAACATGACCTAGATCTGCACATGCGGCGCTTTATCGATGCCAGAGGATCTTAAGCGTAATATAGGTTGAGCGTGTGGCATGTACTCTATCAATGGACAATGGGTATTGCATCAGTATAAGAGTCGAGCTCAGCAAGAGGAAAGAAAGGGGTGCGCAGAGGGGCAGAAAGAGAAATAGAAGATATGAACATGCGAGAGGGTAAAAGCGACACTAATGCTCTTTCGCATCGACACTCGAGGTAAAGTGTGTCCACGGTGTAAAAAAAAGGTCTGATCGATGGAGCGAGACGATTGGTCGGCAACTTTCGGAGGGGTTGAAAGTTGCTGAAGTCTGGAGGGTAGTTGGCCGGGATCTCGGAGCCTCGATTGGTCGATACTGGAGCCTCAGCTCCGCCTCACTGAAATGTGGACCAGGGGAATGTGAGCTTAACACGCGATGCTGGATCACTCGTGTGGGTTACGGAAGTTTAGAGTACTTTAGAGGAGGCCGGGGCTAGTTGGGCCATTTTTCTTTAAATGCCTATTTCACCACTTCTGTTTACTCATAGAGGGAGATTTGGTTCTTTTTTTCAAATTCAAATTTTTATGATTTTTAGATTTTTATGATAGCATACTCAAAAACGTCGAGAAAGGTGGTCTAAAAAATGTCCGTACGTGTGCATGTGCGCGTGTCCATAATTCTTGAATAGTACGAGGGTTCGAACTCAAATTTTACACGTAATTGAAGTACCAGATCCTCGTTAATGTATATAGATTTGGTCGCAAATTTTTGTGCCGTATATAGTACAGTGAAATGTTTCTTCGGTATACGTTTCATTAAAATCGCGTGAAGTGTTTTGATTTTATCAGATTTTTAAAATTTTGAAAAAATGTCTATTAGCACCCTAATTCAAACAAATTTTCAGCTACTGGGATGAAACATGGCACAAAACTTTATCAGAGTAGGGCGAAATTAAATTTAAGTGAAATAGATAAAGTAATTCAGATTTTATAGAATTTCGCATTTTCGTAATTTTTTCTTAAATGCTATCACCCGAGATGTTCAATCAACTTCAATCAATAGTTCAAGCAACTGATCTACATTTTTGGATAAATCTTAAATAGAATGTGTCGTTATTTAATACTGAATTTGATGAAAATCCACCAAAGAGTTGATATTTCAGAGAACTTTCTAATATTTTTTTTACAAGGCTTCTATGGGTGAGCCAAAATTGATCAACATACTTCCTCATAGAGGTAGCTTTGTAAAAATTCAATAATAATGAAGAAGCAATCTGCAAAGGTCTTCTTTGGATCCATTTTTTCTCACTATAAAAAATCTCCCCATACGCCCGTATAAAAAAATGTTTACCTGACCCAACAAGCCCCTATAAGACAGTAATGGAAGTTATAGCGAACGACGCATATATGTACGCGCAAGGGTAGTTACAGATGTGAAAGGACATTAGGCGCGCTCAGCATATACCATGGAGGGCGGGTCATTCCTATCGGGGGTAGTTCTCAGTAAAGAGGGTGAAACGAGATAGAGAGATAGAGAGGAGGTGGAGCAGCTTCAAGAACCGCCCTCGGGTTTTTCAAGAGGCACCCCTCTCGAGAGAGGCTTGAGAAGCGAAACAGGACGGAGGTAGGGAACACTAGCCGTCAAGTGCTCGACGAGGACACTCGAAAACAACGAGTACCATCCACAAGCAATACTCGCGGTTGCTAGTCCTATTTAGTGTAGTAGCTCTCGACCAGTTTGCCAAGTTACTTCGCATCGTTTATTTTATTTTTTTTTCGGAGCAATCCCCACAGTTTTGAGTGGCAGCGTTGTGTCCTGTGTTTTGAGTGTCCAGTTATTCCAGTGCAGTCGTGTTTGTTGTCTTCATTCCTGATTTTCGTGTTGTCCAGTTTAGTGGAAGGATATTCGAACGAGTGAGATCAAGTGTTCCAAGCAGGTCGAGGTGATAGACCAAAATCTGCAATTAAAAAAAAATCGTTTTAGTGACGTTTGCCAAAAAGGTTGTGGACATTCGTTTTAAAGAGAAGGGAGAAAGTGGAGTGACAAATACAAAATTTATGGAGACTGTGAGTGCATATGGAATGCTCGTATAAAAATATGTCTTACTGACCAAGAACTCGTCGAGTTACGCTAATAATAAAACGCTTAAGAGTGATTAAATTGAGGGTGAAATGGCGGACAAGAACAAACTATTGCCATGGCCTCTGCTACCTTATCCTGCCAGCCTTTTGAATCATGTCTGGTACAGCCAACTTGCATTAAATACAAGGTAAACAATTTTTAAAAAGATTCAATTTCTTTCGTGGAAATTGTTTTTTGGGATGTTTTAGTCCAGACATAGAGAAATTATCACTCTTAATAATATTTGGACAATTAGTACACTTGTGTTGGAAGTTCTTCTGCAGAATCCAAGTATAATGAATTTAATACATAAAATCATAGTAAACTAATGTTCTGAATAAATATTTGCTTGATACTCGTCTGCCTATTGAAAATTAACACTGGACGTAGAGTTGTAGCCATTTTGTGTTTGGAAATCTACAATAACATAAAATAAGCTTAATGAGATACCAATGTAAGGAATATTTCTAAGGATCTCAGTAAAAACATGCGCAAAGTTTATAGGATACGAATTTCGAAAATTAGTAGAGTAAAATTCGTATTGTTTTGAGAGGAAAAGTGGCAACGCGTAGAGATTTCGATGCCCGATAGGTGTGGATGAGCAGAAACATCCTATATGTCCTCCCAATTCGTAATATCAAAGTCGTAAATTTTAAAATATTGTCGAAGGGTTACTGAAGTACAAAAAAATCATGATATTTGAAAAATCGGTACAGCCAAAATCGTACTAAATACTAACTACACATATGCTAATTACTAATTCAAGAACGTTCAAACTCGTGTTGCAGATTATTGGAAAGCATGAAAATGCCTCCGAGGACAACCGGCTTTCACATAAACGACATTTTGGACCTGAACGACGCAAAAACTAATGCTGCAGCCGCAGCGGCGGCGGCAGCGGTAGCGGCGGCTGCGGCTGCAAATCAGGACGATCATGTTCAAGGTTTGTATTCTCTAAATTAAAAAAAAAAAATCAACAAATTCCAAAGACTTCGCCATTTAGGGGATGAACAAAATGGTAATAAAAATTTGTTCAAAATACTAATAAGTTTACTAATATGTGAATAATTCTTAAGAGTAATAAAATTACAAAAACTATTGTCTCAAATTGCTTTTCTTAATTTAAAAAAAAGTATAACTTTTTCGTATAATTAATCTTTGATTTGAATATTACTCATCCCTGTTACCATCCATCTCAGATAAACTTCGATCCTATAAACGCCGCAAATTTATTTTTATTTAACAATCCTTTAACGAGATACATTTCTTATATGTTTTATAGGAGGAACGACGGTATTGCCGACGGTGAACGATGTTCCGCCATCGACCTACCAACAATTGCTCGAGCATACAGCATCAGCGATGCTTCAACCGTCGCTTCACGCGAATTTGGCGAGAGGAGCGTTAGGTCCACCTCCACCACCTCAACCTCCTGGTCTTTTAAGCTGGCCGACCGGTCCAGCATTACCCCCATCGATGCAGCCACACTCCCTGGACGAAATAAACGGTAAGCAACGTACTAAAACGGATTTATTTTTAAAGGGACCACACGTGTAAAAAATATAGTATTAAAATAGTGTATTTCTACAATATTGAAAGTCGAAGTCTGGGTCTTATTGGACTGAGACATACTTGAAAATATTCTTTGGAAATTTCAAAAGTCGGAGTTTAGGTGTATGATTTCAATATACGATTAGCGAGTTGTGACTAAAATCAAGGATTAAGGGCGGCGAGTCAGTAAAAAAAAGATTTTCATTCATTTTAGTAATCCAATAATTGTGCAATAAATTTGTTATTTCAGGATTAGAATAAACTATTTTTCTATCAGTAGTAATATCAGTTTTGTTGGCTGATACTATTGTCAATCAGTTTTAGGCTTTTTCAACTCTGCGCGTGATCCAGAATTAAGTACTCGATAGGATTCAAATCTATGGCGTCTCGTTTTGTTTGTAACAATATTCTACACCAGCTAAGCGGAGCAAATGTTTAGAAAAGTCAAAACTTTAAGAGGCCCATGACAACGTTATTTCCAAAATTTTTAAATCAGTTGATATCTTTGGTCTTGGGACCTTTAATAATATTTATTTTCAAACAAGGCTTTTCACAATTTACACGTTTTTTCTATTTACACATCCTTCATACGTATGTAAAGCAGGAATAGACCTTAATCTTGCGAATTTCGTAATATACTTGGCGCCAAATATTTTCAAAGGATCGTACTAGCCATCTATGTAAAAAAAAGTTTTGATTTTCTCAATATTTCAAACCTTCCTGGTCCCCGTAATATTTGCTGTTTTAGCTATCGATACCTCTCTTCGTTACTGTTATGTTAGACTTTACGTATAAGGATTTCTTTATATATATCTATATATTTATTTATGTAAGTACATATACGAGTATCCTGAACGCGTTTCGTACTCCGAAGGACAAACGGATCGAGGGGTGTGATCCTCGCGAGCAACCCTTATTTATTTAGCACCCTACAATTGGCCCGCCTCGGCTAAGCAGGATCTAATAGCCCTATAAAAGATGGTCTCGTAAGCTCGACGATTGGTCCTCCACATATATACAACGGAGCAATGAGTCGATCGGGCAGATGTCACCGTATATACACCGCGTGTATAATGTGAGGCAGATGTGTACCAGCGACTATCTATACCTCTATACCTACTTCTCTGGCTGTACCCTTACTACTCTACCTAAACCGCGCGTTTTACCTCTCGTTTTTCTACGACCCTCGATAAATCGAAATCGTCACGCCCAAAATTGCATTGTCGTTCGACCGCATCATCGTCGCACCCCTGGCTTTTTTATTTTTCACTGTCCCAATGTGCACACCACAATCGTGTACAAAACGATTTACACTTACAAGACCGACTTTTGTCGTTTCTAACGTGCGAATTTCAAGACTTTGAGAAAATCAATCGATCATTCGATAAAAGGCATTAGATAAATTGGTATTAAAATCGATGATTGTACATATTTTTTAAAGAGAGTTTACCATTTTTTGGCATTTTATTATTATGATATCTGCTCCCTTAGAACTTAACTAGTACTAATTTATTATTGTTTAAAAAGAAGTCCTTACATATGTAATGCTTTCAAGAACAGAACTGTATTTAGATTCTTTTTTGACTAATCGAAAAAAACGTACCATTAGAAACCTGTCTCAAGCATTAAATTTAATTTTTCTTATACAGACAATTAGCCTATTAAAAATATTTGGAAAATTGATATTCTTGTGTGAGAAGTTTTTCTGCAGAAACCGCATTTGAGGAAATCTTTATCAACTTTATTACTATAACTTTTGAGAAACATTGTTTACCCCTCCAAATATGTTTTGACCACGCTGCCAATTTTCCTATAGGCTCTTTATATACGAATGTAGGATATATAAATTTGAAAGCAAAATAAAAAGTGTCGTAATATATGAAAAAAATATAATTGAAAAAAAAAAAAAAAAATAGTCAGAGTAGTTAAAAAGTGCCGCATATATTCTATTTAATCTACAAAACAATATCACAGTACTTGTATGTTAAACCCAATTTTTAATACATTTTTTATGAAACACATCCCTGCATGTCAATTTTTCTGTTCCAATGTTAAAGTAAAAATTTACACAAACGATTCAGTGAATTAATCATCACTATTTGAGAAGAGATTTACATAGTTATCGCGTAAAACTTGATCTAGAAAATCTTTGCTAACAACAGGGGAGTAACAGAGGGATCATTGGGCAACTGTGATTGAAGCTAATTATATAATGCGGTTGAAGGGAAGCTCGATCTTCGAAAAGAATGATATGGTTGATCTGCCGGATCTCGTAATTTCCGCGATTTTCACGAGGGGTTGCAAAGCGATGGACGCCCCTTTCGAAGAGTATATTCAGTCAGCAGCAAGCGTATAATTGCGTGTAAGGTACTATAGATCGCCGAGATAGATGAGAAATCGAATAGTCTTTAGGACCCTTGGGGCGAGTTGACACCCAGTTTAAGGGGTTGGGGTCGCGCTAAAAGTGCGAGTGGTTTATAGCTTTGACGCGGGAACCCCAATTCCCTCGGTCCTCCGGGGTTGCTTCGTGAACGCGCCAATGATAGTACATATTGTAGAAGCGCGTCTATCGCTCTTGTAGGGTTCAACTATCA
The DNA here is from genome assembly GCA_964016905.1 of Perithous albicinctus. Classification (NCBI taxonomy): domain Eukaryota; kingdom Metazoa; phylum Arthropoda; class Insecta; order Hymenoptera; family Ichneumonidae; genus Perithous; species Perithous albicinctus. The sequence continues at coordinate 13,722,492 of OZ024688.1, forward strand.
AGACTGTCGCACCCATAACTAAAAGATCTCTGCTTTGTCGAGGGAGTTGTTAACCGCCGAAACACGACACAAAATTCTTTCACAATAACACGTAACATTACATGTAAATCAAAAAGATATTGAGCGACAGATTGAATTGAATTCAATTGAAAGCGTATGGAATAAAAATGCGCGGTTGCTCATCAGTATTGCGCTATATATTCGGATAAAAATATATTCAAAATATTTTTCAGTTTTGGATAACGGCAATTAATTTTCAAGTCAGATAGAGTTATTCTTCCAAACCTTGCCGAATAGTACTTCGGGAAAAGAAAATTTGGGCTCACCAGCTTAAGTTTCGCAATAATTAGTATAATAATATCATTTTTTTGAAAAATTCAAAGCCTCGACAAATTTGAACCACTTTTTTCGATTCTGGTCAAGTTCAATATCAAACAACCTCGGCCGCATCTGCATTTAGATAAATTATTTGGTAAAATAACCAACATTATGAAAGCTAAAGTGAACTTATGTCCAAAAATTCGACGTTTAATTATTCAATTCGAAAAGTATTTTCTACTGCCAACTTTATTGGACTATCACTCATTTTTGCCTTTTATATAGAGTATATTTATTGTTTCTGGTCAGTTTTTTAACCAATACTAATTATACTCTCCATCGAATAATTTTTATAATTCATATCTAAAATTATCCCCATCTCCGCTTTTAAGTAACTCTATATTCTCTCTCAATTGTGAGTTATACGCTATAAATCACCACCCAACGTGATATCGAATAACAAATATCTTGAATTGCCTTCATCCCTAAAATTCTATATCCGCATTCGCTTGAACAGCAAGTTATTGTCATGTTGCAGTTAATCAACAACAGCCAGATTCCACAAGCCCGACAATCTCGGACCTGTCGTTTCCCTCGTCGCAGCAGGACAACTGTAGTCACGACCAGCAATCCTGCAAGGAATTAGAGGCGGACGATCAGGAATTTGAGGAGGATCGTGGTGACAACGGTGGCGATGACGGTGGCGAGGACATACATCGACAAGACGGTGGTTCTGGCAGCGAGCACTGCAAGAAGCGAAAGCGACGAGTTCTCTTCTCGAAAGCCCAAACGTACGAGCTTGAAAGACGTTTCAGACAGCAGAGATACTTAAGCGCCCCGGAACGTGAGCATCTAGCCTCGATAATTCGTCTAACGCCGACGCAGGTGAAGATCTGGTTCCAAAATCACAGATACAAGACGAAAAGGGCAGCGAGCGAGCGTGTTGAGGTCGGCGGAGGACTCGGTAGTGGTGGTTCGATGGGCGGCGGAGCTCCAGGCAGCGGATGTTCACCACGAAGAGTAGCTGTACCAGTTTTGGTCAGAGACGGAAAGCCTTGTCAATCAAAACTTGTAGAATCGAGCGGTCCTTATCCTCCAAACGGACAGATTCCAATGGCTCCTCATGGATACATGCAAAAACCCTACTGGTGGTGAACTTCCAAACAGATTTAATTGAACCACTTGTAATTTTGTCCTGGCTGGTCCAGGGTTCTTGCACCTGGTGCTCGTCACTGAAACACATTTTTAAAACGCACACGGATCAGTTATCGTCTATGGACTAAAAACATGTTTGTTAAACAGTGCATTTATTTGACACGCAGACTCACCGAAAGACATATAATTATATATATATATTTTTCCCTGGTCTGTCGCACGAATGCGAAAGCTGTACACCAAAGAGTAACTCGTGAGTGCAGCAGCCTGCAAATACTCGAGCTGGACACGGCGTCAATCGACCTACGATTATCCATTACGCACAGTGTGTAATATACATTAAAAAAAGAAAAAACGTTTGTGTGTGTGTTTGTGGATTAATTAAAAGGGACACTGTCTCATGACCCATGTATCATATATATATATATGATTACGTAAGTCCAGTTGGCGTCAATCGCCACAGATCTCATAATCAAACGATATTTTATATCGGTCGTCGTTCTCGGTTGTGCGATGAACAATACGTCAACGACGTTTGCCATCGGCCCTGACGCTTTCTGATAAGATAAGATGTTTTTTTGTCTTTGTTTTTCTTTTTTTTCCTCTTTTTTTTCTGTACGCAGTGGCACGTGTGCGGAAAAAATCACGGCTAAAAATCGATCATTCGATTAGGAGTACATCTTTCGCAATGACAAGCATTGTCTTTGCTCGCTTGAGGCGATAACCGAGTGTTAGACGGCGCGCAATACTGCTACAAGCAGTTTTCTATGTTCCAGATTAAAATTGTAAAAAGAGTCTTACACCCCTATTACGACCGTAACTAGTAACAATGACGATCTTGGAATTTTTTTTTTTTTTTATTGTACGAATTTATATTCCAATTGATTCATTTGTATTGTAAATAATGTGTCTCATAGTATACATACTACCTGATTATAGTAAGCGTGCTACGCCGACAGAAGGAAAGGACACTTCACACGGCAGACTCGCTCACAAGATTTAAAAAAAAAAGAAAAGAAAACAAAAATGCAAATCCCAGTTTTAAGTCCTTAATCGTTAGTATTTATTGTAGCGAGAATTGTATATATGTAAATTGTGTAATATACTATATGATTAAAATAGTAAATTAATATATGTGAACGAGTGAAAGAGAAATAGAGGGCGAATCGGAGAATGATGAAGAATATAAATAAATTGTATGACATAAAAAAAGGCTTGTTTAAATTTCTTCCACCTTGTACTTTTTTATTCTCATAGATATGTTTAGATTCCGTTTAAATTGTTAAATATGTTCCTTTAAATTCGTATGGTATTATCAGTAGAAAAGCATAATGATCGGAGCGTAAATTTGTACCATTTGAATTATTGGAGTACATATGAAGAAAAATAAAAGGAGCTTGACGAGAAATCGAAAAATAACAGAGCAGACCAAAACCTCGTGTATATGGATATTTCAAGTCGTGTGTGATGGTACTGAAGGGTGGTTTCCCCGTCGAAGCAACGCCAGGGTAAGTTTTTCGAGGGCACGTCGGATGCTCCCGTAGCTCGAGTGACACGCTTCCGGTTTCCGTTTCCGAGCGGCCATCTTGTTACCAGCAGTTTAGATTCGTCGGAAGCAAGGGATGAAAAAAACATCCCCTTCGAGATTCGCGGATCTATATAAACGCTATGATTTCGAACGTACGCCGAAGATGTTTTGTATTATGTCTTTTCTGTGATGTTAATACATGCACTGAGAAGAATTTTGGTTAATTCAATAACATATCTACAAGATGTATTTTTTGGAAATAAAAATATATATGTGAGTTGTCGAAAATTTTGTTAAAATACATATTTTTAAAAATCTGCAAAGTAAAACCTTGCAAATTGCTTCCTCTTCATTTTGTAGCTTTGACAAAGCTTTTTTTTACAAAACTACCTCTTTATGAGGTAGTATATCGATTAATTTTGGCTTCCTTCTAGAGGAAGCTTTGATAAAAAAAAATGCTCTGAATTATGAACTTTTTGTTGGATGCTCATAAAATTCAGTATCAAATTTAATTCTGTTCAAATTTAATTTTGCAAGGACAATTTTGAATAATTTACTTGAACAGTTCTCAAATTACAGAATTTTCAAAAAAATTACATAAATGAAAATTTCTATAAAATCTTAACTGCTTTACTGATCTTTTCCAAATTCAGTATCAAACATTGACACAGTCTATTTCATTCGTACGGAAAATTTTAGATCAGTTACATAAACCATTCTCGAATTATAGAATTTAAAAATAAAAATCACGAAAATGCGAATTTCAATCGAATCCGAACTCCTTTATCGATTTCGCTTAAAATCAAAGGTCGCACCACTCTGATAAAGTTTTGCGCCAAGTTTCAGTCAGATAGCTGGAAATTTGTTCGAGTTAGAGTGATAAGAGACATTTTTCAAAATCTTGAAAATCCGATAAAACCAAAATGCTTCAAACAATTATTATGAAATATATACCAAAGTAACATCGACGTGAAAATCTCGAAGAAAAATAGTTGCATGAAAATAAAGCTTCCTCTATATGAAGATGCAAAAATACAAGTGTAATAAAGACGACGTAACGATTACCTTACTATCATTTATATTACATTGTATCATTGAAATAATCGAGGTCCGCGCGGGCTCTTATCGCTGTTTGACGATGCGATAACACCGAGTCTTATTCTCTCCTCCTACATTAGTCGTCATTTTCACGACCAAAAACGTTACGCCTAAATATCCTTTAGCACACTATACGTATAGGCTATTACGATTCTACATATAAAATACTATACGTGCCTATATAGATGAAAGTGTAGCGAGAATAGGGCATTTTATACGATAGGATATACGAGAATGGAGGAGATGACGTTCTGGCAGATACAGCGAAGCAAATGGAGTGGACAGCGGGCAGCATATGCTTGCAAACCTGATGCTCTCGCACGGGAACCGATTCGTCCCTATAGAAAAGCTTTGCCGAATAGAATATTGTACGGAAAACGCGCACCGTATGTCCATCGAACCGGAAGCACCAGATAACATTGACCGACGAGTCTTGGCAACGTTCAACGCTATGTTAACAGCTCGCAACCCATGACATGATTTATATGACCGGTCCTTATCTTGATTCGGATGCGTTGGTCCACGTCCCTTGGGCCCTTTGAGTATTTTTCAGAACGTTATTAGTCGTATTTGCGGCATGACACTACTGCAACACGTTATTGATGCAAAAAATATCATTGTGAAATAAATTGATATAGGCAACTGTTGTTTATTCGTTATTCTAATTAACGATATTTATATTAAACAAGGAGTTGTTTAATACGAGACATCATTTTAACAAATCATCTTATATGTGTATATTATTGTGAATATAAAAATACCAAAAAATCTGAGACAAAATATCTATGTATGTTATTTACGCACTTGTCTGAAATTTTAGTCTGTTTTGTCAAATGTTTCGAAAGTAGAAGTGGTTGAAACACGGAAAAACATAATATTGCTATGAAATCCGAATTCTTTTCTTTTAAAATCCAACCATCAACCAACCATTCTTGGCCATGATCAAACGTTGGTTTACGGGTGAACGAGACAAGATAATTCCAATTCCATCTCTGAGCTGACAACAGCGATGGTTGGAATTAGGATTTTTGAAAAATTGGTTAGAAAATCGATGCAAACGTCTGCTCACTTTGGGTCAAAACGCAAACATTTTGATACCTTATATAGGATTTTTGAGGAAAATTTCAAATTTTTTAATTGGGGCAAAAATATGTTGTTTAAAAAATCTATGAAAAAAAAGGTTTCAGTAAAAACAATCTGAAAAAAAGTTAAAAGTGTTTTTTCGAGCATATAAAATAGTATAAAAAATTATGGAGCTTACATATTTCCTAAATATTTTTAATATTTTAGAAAGTTCTCTCAAGAAATCGTAAAATCAGGCTGATTATGACAAAACTTTTGTCAGAAAAATAAAACGGCTCAATTTACACAAAATGCCTCTAAGACCAATCCTGCTAATACTTTCACGTTTCAAGACTGATAAATCGAACCTGCCGAACGAAGGGTCTAAAATCCTTGCTAATATTTCAGTTAATACCAATGAATTGATCATGACAATGTATTCTATTCTCGACCTCCTACTAACTCTTCGAGGCAATTGACCGGGCATATTCCAAACTACAATATGTTGTTCAAAGGGCTGAGCTCTGCAAGGGCTAAAAAAAAACGAATCTTTTGGGGTCAACTCAGGGTTCGTCGTTTACACATACATACACAAGCCGAATAAGGTAATAGCACGAATGGACACAAGAGCTAGAAAAGTAAATTGATAGTTTGTCGAGCGGCGGGACGTCCCCTAATATTTCCGAATGTAATCGAGGGGGTGTGTATGCTCCTCTATCGCGAGAGAGCTTCGACTCTCGGTGATCCAAGAGCGGTGAAGATCCGCAGGAGTTTGCGTGATTTTGGGGCAAAGCGCCGAGAAGGGAAGTACGCGAAAAAAACGAAAAAAAAAAGTTGGACAATGCAGTTACTACTGGTCGTCGAGGGGATCGAAAGGGGAGAGGAGTGGGGAGGGGAGAGAATCTACCAGGCAGAATACCGCGCGTCCGGACCCGGGGGTTGCCACGATGTTCTACAGGATGGCCTGTTTTATTGGCTGGTTTCCGTCGGGAGCAGAGATATAGAATGCTATCTCTATAGATGTGTCTCAGTCGTGTCGACGATATATTTATGTGTGTGTGTGTGCGTGTATTTTTTTTTTTTCACATTCTTGGCAATTCTGATCCAAGGACCTTAAGCTTATACGGCTGCCAAAGAGCAGCATGCTTCACTGCAGCTCATGAAAATGTTCTCGATAAAGCAATATAACGTTATGGCCTGACAGTATTTACGTAGGCTGCAGATAAGTTTAATACTTATGCGAGAATGGATTAGAGTAGCTTTGATTAAACGAAGTGAGATCTAAATGTCAATATAAAAAAGTTGCCAATTTCTAGGCATAGTGGAAAATAAATTTTAATGTATGTTTTTTATCCACTTCATTTGAAGTCGCATCGACAGCTAAGGTTGTTGGTAACCACAAAACAATTTACAGATTGCAGAAACATTAATTTAATATAAGGATACATAAGACGGATTGTTAGTTTCAATTGTTGATGTTATTCATAGGTTGTCCAGTTATTATTCCACTTTGTTGTAATGATGTGGAAGATAGATCTTTGAAGCTCCCGTGTGGAAATTGATATCAAATCGGTGTTGTTTGTTGCTTCTGTTAGAGCTCTTTTAGCAGCTTATCCACATCTTCATTTCCACTTATAAGTGTGAAGGGTTTCATATGATAACTATATCTACTGTTTTGATTAGAAAAAGCTGGAACACTTTTGCAACATTCACCTTTTTAAAATGTTTGCATTTCAATTTCTTTTTCTTTTATAAAATCAAAATGTAGGGTGAGTTTCAAATGGAATTCCACTAGTCGTTAGATACTTCCAGATTCGTATTTAAATTGAAGAAAATGTCTTGAAAATAGGTACTTTGAAATCTATAATTACTGTGTTATTTTGACATAATAATTTATCATAATTAAAATCATTATTACTGTTATCATCGTTATTATCGTCCTTATTATTTAAAATCGTGAGAATCGCTTTTGGAACTGAATTTCCTTTTGTAGTGAGGTTTGAAGCTTCTTTACGCTGGCTTCCTGTAAATTTAAGTGAGGGGACTGCATGTATAGTACCAAGTCAGAGATAAGGAAGAGGCTAAAAAGTAAAAGGTAAAAGGGGTCGTGCGAACGTGGGTGTACGAGGGAGCATACCACGATCTTCTCCATTGTTCGTCTCCGATATGCCGAGCGGAAGTTGAGTTTTTCAGAGAAGGATCGACGCGTGCCGAGGTTGGATGGATGTTTCTGCGGGGTTGCTCAGTGCGATGCCGTGGCACGGAGTCACGCGACCGGAACAAGCTTCCTAATTGATATCGATTGGTGCGAGCGAGTGCTCTGACCAACACCCGAGAGCCACCCTACCGAACGAGTACTATGTGGTACACAACAAGGCACTATATCATAACACGTTACACTCTATAGATATATATATATTCATATATGATCTACCTGGTAGACGATGAGCTGGTACACTCATATAATAGCTTATTTCGATGGATTCGAATATTTTCACGGGTGCAGCTGACATACCCCACACGCACACCATATAACGCTGCAGTATAACTATATTGCACGCAGATGCCTAACGCCAATTAAGACTCCTACTCCTAATCGATTAATCACACTTTATAAGCAATTAAAAGACCAAAAGTACTTTTAAAAAATAAAATATCATGTCACTACATGCTACTGTAATAATAATATTGGTAAACTATTTTTTTTACTACTGTAGTTATAACTTTTTGATATATTTAAAAATAAATATATATGGGGAATTCCAGCTGAATTTTTCATGCTCTGACCATGATCCCTTTCAATCATTTTGAAAATTTTTTAATCAAAAAGAATTTTGAAAAAGAAAAGTTTGTTTGGACCTACGACCAATATTTTCGTCAGACGAATTTTTGTAAAGATTTTAATTTATCTGTGTTTATATTTCTTTAATCGTTAATATTTTGGAAATTACCAGTTCTATCGAAAAATGTCCCAGATAAAATTTGTTTAGTTTGCTAAGAGCTACATAATAGTTATTAAAAAATGTTAATTTAGTTTTCCTAATATTTTGTTAGATGTCGTTAAACAACAAAATATCGTTTTGCAAAAAAAACCGCCACTTTTGATCACTTTTTATGTACTTACAGAAAAATTTTGTTTCAAATTACGACATTTTTGAGACCCTGTGCAGAATGACAAGATTTTTTTATGAGAAGTTGCATGTAATTCAAGTTTTTTAAATATCCTGAATTATTACGTAAATTAATACGTAAAACTTTAATTCCATCGAACTTTCCGAAAAAAATCCCTGCCAGACTGCCCAAGGTCTCGAAAATTTCGTAATTTTCAACAGAATTTTTATGTAAATATATACAAATAAAAAAAATGGTGTTTGAATAAAATTTCTCAGAACCATATTTTATTAGCGATAAACAACTTTCTACTTAAATTTATTTTATTCAAACGCGATTTTGAATAATTTTTATATACTAACATAAAAGTTCTGTCGAAAATTACGAAATTTTCGAGACCATATGCAGGCTGGCAGGAATTTCTATGGACTGTGGACTATGGAACAAAGTTCTATGTAATTGAAGTTCTACGTATTAATTTACGTAATAATTCAGGATATTTAAAAACAGTTCAATTACGTAGAACTTCTCATAAAAAAAATCTTGCCACTCTGCACAGGGTCTCAAAAATGTCGTAATTCGAAACAGAATTTTTCTGTAAGTATATAAAAAGTAGAACCTTGCAAATTGTTTCCTCACAATTTGCTATTTTCGACAAACCTTTTCTTTACAAAGCTACCTCAATAAGAAAGTATGTTGATCAATTTTGGCTTTCTCATTCTATAAAATTAGAACCACTCTATCGATCCTCGCCAAATTTGGTACCCATAATGATTTGATGGTAGCCCATTTACGTACAAAATTTCAGCCCGATATCTCTCAGTTAGCGAAAGTTATAGCGTGAAAACGATTTTTTCAACATTTTCAAAATGCTGTAAAATTTGAATTTACCCACCGATACTTGCGTGCCAAATTTGAAGAAGATACATCTGAAATTACAACAGTTATCGTGCTTGCAAGGAAATCTGCACATACACACATACAGACATTTCGTACAAATCACTTTTCTCGACGTTTTGGACCATTCTAAGTTCCAGACATGAAAATGTCGAAAATAAAAATGTTCACGAAAACAAAGCTTCCACTATGAGGAAGCAAAATGATTAAAATCGGTTGTTTTTTGCAAAACGCTATTTTGTTGTTTAACAACATATAACAAAATATTACGAAAACTGAATTAACATTTTTTATACACATTATGTAGCTCTTTGCAAACTAAACAAATTTCATCTAAGATATTTTTCGATAGGACTGTTCATTTCCAAAATATTAAAGACTAAAGAAATATAAACACAGAAAATTTCAAATTTTTATAAAAATTCGTCTGACGAAAATATTGGACGTAAGGCCAAACAAAAAAATACGTGTCTTTTCAATTCCAAAATACTTTTTGATAAAAAAATTGTCAAAGTTATTGAAAGCGGTCAGGGTCAGAGCATGAAAAATTCAGCTGGGATCCTCCATATATATTTGAAAAAAGTTTACAAAGTAGAACCTAGGACATTGCTTTCTCATTTTTTGTCCTCCTCTATAAGAAATTAAGTTAGTTAATTAAAATAAATTTTGAGAATTGAAAAAATCCAAGTTTTCAATAGTAAATTGCAGCAATACATGCTCTACATGTTCTCTTTTGAAACAAAGTTCTCAAATGTACAAGAATGTTGATGAGCAAAGCGTTTAAAAAATGTATAATCCTTTTTTTAACCAGAATCTACACAGTGACAACATTATTTGAATTAAGCTTGAAAACTCCAGTCCAATCAGATAAAATAATAAGGGCAAGTTTAAAATGGACAAGATTTTTTTTTATGTACTACAAAAAGATATCAAAAACTAAATTAATTGAAGGACTTAATCAGAAATAGAATTAATATAATTCGTTGCTCAATTAGTTAAGTTTTTAAGAGTTTTTCATATCTATGAAAACAAGAATTCTTATTTTTTCACTAAATATAGGTGCCAAAAATATTATTTAAAAAAAAATGGTGGAATTACATAAGTAATAAAATGTATTTTATAAAAAATAGCATTTACACTTTATATTTGAATATACATTTTTTCATGTTTAGATACTCCACTGAATATGTGGAGGTTTTAGTGGTGAATTTACTGCGCCCTTTTGTGTATTGTATGTATGTCAACACAGCGGCAAAATTGTTCAAATTAAGGTTGAACAGTCCAGACACGAACAAAACAGACGGAAACGGACAAGAGAGCGGTTTATGTCGAAAGTTTTTCAATTGTCGAAAGTTTCGCTTTTCCGCGAGCCACACGGCAATTTATCGTTCCGTTAGGGAGTTGAACGAGCAGCAGAAGAAACATCAGGACGAGCTATAGATTTAAGCTACGAGCCACAATAATCTCGATGCTTCTCATTGTTTGACAGAATAATGTCTATATCAAAATTTGCCATTATTAAACAATTTTTTTTTACAATGTACTTGAAAAGTTTAGTAAAAAATTAAATAATCTTACATGGTGGTTACTGAGAACAGCGGGGGAAAAATGTCTGCCTCAACTCTAATTTTACGACTTACATTTTCAATATTTTGTTTCGATTAATTAACATGCCAATATTTTTTTTATTTTGTTACTTCATGCTTTGTTTTTCTCAATTTGTACACAGAAAAAACGCTACTGAAACACTTTTGTCCGCACCTAAAATTCAATTCTTATTTTACAATATTTCGAAGAATTTGTGTGGAAGAAAAACGATTCCCCCTTTTTTATTTTAAACTAAAAAATGAATAACTAAAATTTTCGATTTACATAAATCAGCTAAATCCCTACAATATGCTATTATACACTTTGTCTATATTTGCAAAAAAAGAGTTAAAAATTCGTCTTCCATATACCTGATAATTTTTTTTTAATTTCCTGACATTTCTAGGTTTTTCCTGACTAGTAGTCATCATGTTTACATTTTTTTTTAAACCGTAATTACCGAACATGAAAAATGTTGTCATAAGAAAAATCCACAACTGAAAGTTTTATCTATAACGCCCACACATGCAAGTGCAATGGAAAAAGGAGAATTACTGGGACTGGGAAGAGTGCCAAGAATTGTCGGCGACGGCGTACAGGGACGAGATGCGGCGATGAACGACCGACGAAGTAGGAAGGAGAGTGCATAGATCGCAGGGAGAAAGGACAAGTTTTGCGGAGGGCGAAAAAGCCCGGTAGATTAATCAAAGCGAAAATTCAGCGGCCCAGGCCGACCACCGACAAAGCATATTTCCCGTAAGAATGGATCGCTTCCGGTTCCGTTCTCTTTATGGTACGTTGCGGCTCAGCGATGTATTAAGATTACTTAATCAATAGAGGTTCGCGAACGTGGGCAACTCTGCCATTTCGCGTTTATCATTTCTCTCCCCTCGAGATAACTCGGAATCTACGACCAAAACTCGATCATCTTTTTTACTCCATCGTATGGGTTTAACCCCTTAACTGAAAGAAGGAAAGCTTACGCTTTAAAATTGTCTGGTAGTCGCTTATACGATGCATTCCACGCCAATTCAGCTACCAAAATTTTCAGTATCACAGGATGACTTCGAAAATAATCGAAATTAAAACATTGAAATACTGACTGAAAAATCGAATTTTGTTGTTTTTCTATCGACGACGTTTGTCATCGAGGCCTTTTACAAAAAATTTGTTCTATACTTGACAAACGTGAAAAATAAAATACTTTTAAGGAATAAGATTAGATTCAACGAATAAGAAGGGATTCAAAGAATAATATTTACTTGCATTTAAGCTTCACAAAATATACATCAAGAACTGAAAATATGTAATTTTTTTTACAGACATCCATTGCATCCAGTATGCTGCGAAAAAAATATATAAAATTTTGTCCTCACCGCAAATTTCAGATGAAATTGTTAACCGGTTTTTCAAAATTCGAAGTCTCATTTTTGTCTGTGTCAAACAAAATGAGATCTCGATCTTTTTGAGTGTACTGTATAGGTTTTAGATGGTACTACAGAGTTAAGAAGAAAACGAGATTTGTCAATTGGATTGTTTGCCCGGTGAGGAGCAAGACAGTCCGTGTCAGGCGAGTTCTCGAGCTTGGTGCTCCTTTAAGCAAGATTTAGTCAGGAATAAGCGGAAGCGTTTAGCAGGGGTGAGAACTCGGGGCGCGAGGACTACATGCTGTGACGCTCAGCGACGGCGAGCGAGTAAGTTGCTACTGCTGGGCAGCCAAGTAAGCGTGATTCCGAGGGAGATTAAAGAGCCGAGAAAGAGTCCTCTATAGTCCTTCGCTGTCGGAGGGCCAACAGATCCAATTTTTCCATCACAGTTCTCCAACGTAGTTAAAGAAAACTCTTTTTTCTTGTCTTCTATTTTGCACTTATTCGACTCAGAGGTTGCTTCAGGACAATTGAGTTCGACGCAGTCATTCAAGTGCCATAAATTGCCACAACACCTGAAATAATAAGTATAACTTTGTGAATATTTCAGCCAACATATTTTATGAAACTGTCAAACATGCCTCAGGAGGAAAAGGTTTTCAATAGAAAGACATTTTAGAATATTTACCAAATATTGTTTAGGAATCCTAAATTAATTACCTACTTTCCAAAAAATTCGCTTTTCGCCTCTAATGAAACGATTTTTTTTTTCGAAAGTTTTGCAGTGTTTTGTTATACATCTTGACAATAATAAAAAAAAATGATATGCATCAAAAATATCTATTTTTAATACAAAATAAGAAGTCGTTCGTCCTCGTACAGCTTGTCTGATTTCTGTTTGTATGAAAAATACAACAAAATTTTAACACAACAGAAGTTTTGTTGTATTTTTCCTTCTATATGAAACTAAAAAAAATGGTAATAACATTCTTTTTTAATTTAGTACACATATGCCCGCGGATTTATTGATATAAACTGGGTTATTTTTCTGCATATTCATAGATATAATTTTTTTCTACATTAATTAGGAACTCTATAATATAGATCTACCATAATTTACACTACAGTATAAAAAATGTATATTCAAAGATTCCATTAGAGGAATCCTTCATACATAAACTGGTATATTGAATTTACTTTAAGAGAGCCATAAAACTAAAGAAAATTATAGTCAATATTTAAAAAATTTGGAAGATTATAATAAAAAATATTTCTAATTTTATTTCCCATATTCATCAAATTTAATGTATATTTGCAAACAGTTTCAACAGCTTAGGCTCTCTTCTATAAAGTGCGAAAACAATTTTTTGAAATTTCAGTGTTCGATTGATTTGAGTGCGCCGAAAGAACTCTGCCTTGAGTTTGATTTTCAAATAACGAAAAATCTCCTTCGTGAAGATTTGAAACAGCTAGAAAAGTGGTTTTTATTGGAAAAAGGTGGTGTTGAGGGGGTGCAAAAATTGAGCATCGAGGGAAGAAGGGTCTGGTCGAGGAGCGAAGCCTCCCACGACCCTACGGGTGGCCGGAGGGCGCGCAGCCCAGGGGTCCCTCGGTCAGATCGCTCGGGTCGTCCACAGCAGACAATGGGGCGGACACGCGCCGCGTCGACCATTAAGCTTGTAGCGGGCGCGTGGGGCACATTAGCGCACGTCGCGAGAGAGTACTGTGGAAGGCACAGCGGCGATGGTATATAGACTAGTCGCTATAACTATATAGATACAGAAAAGGGAGCTCATACCATCAAAGAATCTGGAGCGGGTGTCGGTACGTCGCGGCCTCGAGGCGTCGAGCCGCAATACATAAACCTCGCAACCACCGTGTCGCACAATCCACCCTCCTTTCTCAAACACATCACAGCTAGAACACACTTTACGAGTATCGTATTTGTATGCACAGCTAATATCCACAGGATGTATGAATATCCGAAGTCATTTTGATAGTGTCGTGTGACACGTGTTGACAATCGTGAAACACCCATCTAGGGACCACAGAAATAATAATTAGGCATGTTCCAAGCAGTCCGAACGATGTGAAAAACCGTGTAATTGCAATTCCCCCAATTTATGTTAATTCTGTATACCTTTAAATTCACACTGGTGAGAGAAAAGTTTATTTGTAGGTAATAGGATTTGTTGACAGTTAACAAATAAAAATGTTACATATGGCAAAATTAATATTTTGTTACAGTTATCAAATCGCGTATTTGAAGCTTTGAATCGATACAACTAAGGATTTTTTAACCGTTAATAAATGTATATTTGAAAGAAAATTTTCTAGTAGACGGCACCAAATCCTATTTATAATTTTTCGTATTTAATATTTTAAGCATTTTTTTTTAAAATTATACACAATCTATAAATATACATTACAGTAAGTTCGTTTTACAGCGAATTTGATGCAATAGTATTAATAATATTATTTTATTGATATAAAAAAAAAAAGTTCGCAAAGTTTGCAGAGTTTAAACCTGAAACTTTTAGATCAATATAAGATATTGGTTATAGGTCTCAAATTCAAATAGATAGTATCAAATAACATAGGACGCGACTGACGGTGATCGGTTTTTGAGGTCGCTGATTACAAATTTAAACTGCTCTATTTAGAAAGTAAAAGTATTCACTCGACGCTAGGCTTTACTAGAAATTGTAGCTTCGGCTTACATTTTTTAAATATTTGGCATAGGATTATTGAGATTTTTTCAGATTCAAAATTTTTTGTTAACAACATGTTATTTTTGAAAAATGATAATTAAGTCAAATTTAGAGAAAAAAAAATCTAAAAAAATGTGAATGCTATTTAAAGTTAGAACAGTAATATCAAAAATTGCGAACCAAATCCGAGAGGTCGAAGGTCTGATCCAGGTCGAAATGGTATGATTTCTCCCATAAGCTTCCAATAGCTGAAATGTGTGTACGTACATTATGTTGAGTTATTTTTGTGTAAATTCAGCCACTACATTCTTTCAATCTATATTGTATCAAAACTTGGGATAATAGATGGCCGTGTGGTGCTTGTTATACTAGCTCTATACACACACTAGACTCACTTGGATTACCAGTGTAAAAATGGTAAAAAAAAACAACCGAAGAAGCAAATGACAGCAAACACGTTCACAACTGGATGCCACATAGATGTGTCTACTCAGTGATGCGTCGAGCCTATTGGACGAAAAGTTTGCTGGTACTGACCGCGTGTTCCACTTCTCCTATACATACACAACCAGTGGATCTATATAAGTGCGTTCATGTCGAACTCTCTCCTTTACTGCAGTTACTTATAAGGGTATATACACAAGAGAGAGGACGTTCCAGCACGAAGATTATCCGAGGATTTGCGGGCATCACGGTGGAGAAAGCAGGAGCTCGGAAAGCCGAACGCGATTGAAAAAGGGCGTCAGTGCGGACATTGATTTCGCGCTCAATTTCTCTCGAAATATTTAGAAACGAAGGCAAACCGTGAAAATCCCTTCACTTTTCTTTTGCTCTACGGTATTTTGTCCTCTTGTACTAAAGTAAACAGCATTAAACACCGCTTCCGGTTAGTTGCAGTTTGCCAGAGGCGTTTTGATCGCGAGGGACAATGGACGAAACTCCTTGGCTCATCGTTGCTAAAGTTGCAGACTGGGACTCTAAGCCAGTTAAAGGTGCTCCAACAACGACTCTGCGTTCTTAGGATACACGACTGCAGCATTCTATACAGAATTTAGCTTAAAGTAGTCAAACTCGATCTATGTTAGTTGCTCTCGATTGTGAAGCTGCTAAAAATGTTGTACAAGCTTTTATACATCTTTGTGTATACCGATTATTTCGCGTCTGGTCTAAACCACGAATTGATAACATTTAATTCCTTAATTACTTTAAACGTTTTATACGTCACTGAACGAAAAGCATTTTCATCGCTCGAAAATAACACATATATTCGATTAATACTATAATTGTATTAATTAACGAGAAATCAAACCCGAAAATTTTTTTCTCAATAGCAGAGGTTAAATTTGATTCACATGTGGAATACCATGAATCAAGGTTGAGTAAAAATGTGAAGCAGGTCGAGCGTTTCTGGTGTATACCAGAATTTTAATCCAAATAATTCTCACTGTCTTCGAACGCCATAATTATTTCAGAAACGTTCTAAATTATTTGGTTTCCAACTAGAATATTATGAGTTTATTTTGCTCAGTGCATTTTCAAACCAACGGTACAAGTATTTTGAATTTCTACGGAAACTGTTTAATATTTTCAAACGAAAAAGGAGGAAGTTCACGGTAAGTGTTCCATAAATGGACGGTTCCCCCTGGGCCTATTTATATCTATAAAGAAACGTCGGATTTAGTGATTTCAGTTTCGTCTCCTCTTTAAAGAAAAAGATCAAGCTATAAATTCAGAATAAAAGCTGACAGTCTCGAAAACTCGACCTATCGAGTACACGAGAAAAATACGAGAGCGCACAGCATCATACGAGTGCCGGCATGTAGTCGCAAAAGCCATGGGAGAGAGTTTCAGAGAGGGATGATGGTTAAAGGGGGCGAAACGAGGGGCGTCAGCGACGAAACCCGTCCGCTTGCGCACCTGGGCAAAGGCGTGGCTTTTGCCCGTTTTGCGGCAGGGTGGTTTGCGCGACAGGACGCCGCGACTGTGGCAGGGCCACGAGAGGTATGCCCGAGGTGGTCGATAGTAAGTTGGCCTTCTTCGACGGCGCTCCAAACTCCATTTGATACAGAGGACTCTCGAGTATACCGCTGGCAAAAGTTACAGCTCTGAAAAAAGAAAAATCAAAAATATCAATACAGACAAAAGCCGAAGCATTGGAACTACTTAATCTCCATTCCCTGGAAGATTAACGTCCCGCCATTTGTGCACACGTGGTATATAACCGCTGGGACGTTGTGAAAACTCGAGAGTGGTGGAAGCGAGAACGAGACACCGGATATTTTTATTTTAATCCCGTCGATTAACATATTATAGGTTGAAGCTTGCTGGCCAGTTTCCAAAAATTCGCGCACACGCAGCATATCGCGATGGCAACATCGTGGAGTCCACACGCCACGAGAGAGCTTTCGGAGTCGAATTGATAATAACACAAGGAGAAGCTCTCCCACGTCAAGATTCGCGTAAATCCGAGGAACGCAACCAGACTCATCGTCACTTGGTTGTTAATATATTGAGAGTTCTGTTAGAAGACGTCAACGACAACGACGACAACGACGACGACGACGACGACGACGCTGACGATGATCCTACCGGCACAGACTACGTCTCAGTCGCATTTGCAATTCGACCCAGTTCCTCGCGCTCACGATCGCCCTCTCTGCACTATCTTTAGACTTGTTGTGCGTTAGAGATAAAAAGAAGTAGTGACGCGAGACTCGAGCGCTAGAGCGCGCGAAGAAAGAGAAGAAAAAGAAGAAAAAACAAAAAGTAAAATAAAACGACTTGTAAACGTCGAGAATAGCGTCGTACGACCTCGACCGACCGACCAACCGAGAGAGACCACCAACCTTGAAGGGCAAAGGCGCGACGCCGTATCACCAATCTCGATGAAATAAAAAGGCGATTGATGAGAAGCTAAGCGCGGATTAGACTAGGTTCTAAGCGAAAGGAATGGGAGGTAAGACTAATGATAAAGGTCTTGTGAGGACAGACTTGAAGCTTGAAGGTCGCGGGCTTTCGACAGCCTTTTTTTCAGGGATTTTGGTTGCGATAGGAGGACGCAACTGCAAACGTGACAGCCTAGGCAAACTGGATTACAACAGCGAAAAAGCTAACGTAATGTTTTTATAATATTAAGTTGGTTAGAATTGGGTATTCCAAACGCTTCGAATTCGACAGTCTTTTTCTTTAAATATGCTGTTTGTGACAGAAAGACTTTAAATTTAAATGAGAGACCCAAGGCAAACTGGATTTTAAGAGCGAAAACGCTGTCGTAACGTTTTTATAAAATTAAGTTGCTTGGAATTGTGGGTATTTCAAATACACTGAATTCAGTAGAGGTATTGGAAAAACCTGGTCTACAACGAGAAAGTTATTTCAAAAATAGATTAGTTAATAAAGGATCGTTCAATGTGGAATAGTCCGCTCAAAATTGTGCAGATTGATATTTCGCAACAATTGGGAAATATTCATATTGCGTCAATGGAAAGCAACGATTTTCCGGATTATAAATAATCTCTGACTCCCTCAAAGTCGTAAAATCTTAACTTTGCTTTTCTACACAATCCAGTATAGTTATCACTTGGCCATCCATAGAATACTCCAATTACATAATTGATTAAAATCACTAAAAATTTTAGAAAATCTCTTACTAAACACAAAAGTGCAATTGAGAAAAAAAAACATCAGCCAAACGAAAAGACAGATTAATACAAAATGGCTCAGTAAAATGCACTTCACGATGATGTTTTGCAACAATTGGGAAACATTCATATTACGTCAAGCCAAAAGCAACGATTTTCCAGATTATAAATAATCTCTGACTCTCTCAGGGTCGCAAAATCTTAACGTTACTTTCCCACAGAATTTAGATATTTCCACTAAGCCACCAATTACATAATTGATTAAATTAACTGAAAATTGTAGAAAACCAACTATACACAAAAATACAATTGAGAACAAAAAAACATGAGCCAAAAAAAGGCACTTTGATACAAAATGGCCAACTAAAAAACGGACTCCACGTTTATATTTTGCAACAATTGGATAAGATTCATGTTACGTCAACGCAGAGAAGCAACGATTTTCCAGATTATAAATAATCTCTGACTCCCTTAGATTCGCAAAAACGTGGATCAGAAATACGGTGTAGGATTCATCATCACCAGATCCACATTGCCATGTATAGATCATAGATATACACGTATATAGCGACGATAGTAATGCCGCGTAAGCATTATAAGCGTGCCTGAGTGCTGACTCGTGTTACCGGAAGCAGCTTCTAATAGCAACGCCCGCCATGCCGTCAGTTATACCACTAATGCACATATATGTAGGTATCTACTGCACCTCTTCTGTCCAATCATTCTGACCAATATTCTACAGCCCATCTCTTCTACACGATATAACTATAATCCGTCCATCAACGCCTATAGATTGAGCTGCAGTAATAAATTAATCCTTATAGCCAAATGACTGTGAATCATCGCGTTTTGTAAGTTTCATAGCGATATATATCGGCTAAAGACTGTCTACCTTCGAGAATATGTGGCGTACCTATTAGCTGGCTCACTATCGATAATACCTGCATGCAGCTGCAGTCAAGAATACAGGAAGAGGCGTCACACATGTATAGGATGCATCTTTAGGTGACTCGACCACAATTACCTCGTAGTAGTCTAGCTAGACTGAAAAGCTCTAAGCATATACTGCAGCTTCTTTTTTTTTTTTTTTTTTTTTTTCTTCTTCTTCTTTGGCTCTATTTGGCGAGGGTGCAAAGTTTCACGCCTATAGCACAACAGCGGTAGCTGCCGAGAAGTTAGAATGTTGTATATAGGTGTGTGTATTTAGTGTGGTACTGGCTATAAGGAGAAGGGAGAACTCGACGATTGACCGGATGTTTCCCCATTGTGTAACGTGGCCTGGCGTTCGACATTGTGAAACGTTTAGCTCGAAAACTGGGAGGCTGTAGGGCTTTTTCGAGGATACTGAATGGGAGAGAAATGCCAGCTATACCGATTTAACCGAGGCAAATGGGCTTTAAAAGCGGAAAATTGATGCATTGTACGAACTCGAGCGACTTTCAATCGTATACCCTACAAATCCCGCCCCCTTTTTTTTCCGAGACTTGGAAACGAAATTGTATCTACGCATCTCGTCGATACGTATTTGTCAACAATAGCTACTGCGCTTTGAGCGTATATATATATGGATCTTTCAGTACAATGCAACCAAGTGCGACGTACGCACGTGAGTGGCGAGAGACATGCATTCCATTGGATCAACGTTTGAGCACCTCTACACTTGGAACATACCCGAACTACCTACCGCATAACCGCGGCTATTCTCAATGCACGCTTTTATTCACGTGTTTTGCTCAATTTCACTCGGTTTAGGTTTGTGAAGACCAATCTTCCAAAGCAGGGTCTAATATACCGTGGCATAATGCGCAACAATTTAGAGTGAGCTTTGGAAGTTAGGGAATTTTTTAATAAAATTTTATTTCTTTCGTTGTAATGAAAAGCATTTGAATGATAAAACTCAAATGGAATAAGTTCAGATTATTTTCCACATGTAGCAATGGCTTTTCTATGAAAGTGTTCTATGATCAAATTTTAACTTCCTGATAAAGTTTTGTGAAATGTGAAAGATCCATCTTATTGTATAATTTCACGCAATATGCAATAGTCAGAATTTTATTTCCAGTAAGTGCCTGATTGTGGTATTGATTTTAGTCTTTTGAACATTTGTACAGACTTTCAGCTCCATTGTCATTAACGACTTAGTAGACTGAAAATCTTTTTATTCATTTTTCGAAAAATAAGAAGTTTTATCAAATTTATACGCATGCATAGATTCTGATCAAATTCGATTTTAGAATTCATTTGGCTTTGTTGAACATTCATAGAAACTACAATATATTTTCAAAATATTATGTATTTGATTCAATGTATTTTTGCAAAAATTGTAGCCAATAACAAAACTTCCAACGTTAATGGTGTGAACATTTTCAAATCAATCGTTAAAATAATTCTGAAGTTACAGGCCTTTCAGTATAATTTTAGTAATTACGAATTTAAAAAATGCAATGATCTACAAAATTCGAACGTCTCCACCAATTCTTGCCTAATTTTATCTCATACATCCTTTAACATTACTTTGTATCTGCACAAAGTTTCAGCTCAACTTCTTATACTTTTACGGAGCTATAAGAGATAAAATTTTGAAAAATTTAAATCCCACAAAATTTGAATTGCCAACATTGTTGAAGCACATTACTGAGTAGGGGTTCATTAGGATTTCGCTTTTGTAGAAATTTTCTGTTAAAATAATGAAAGTTTACAAAAATTAGAGTAATCAAACATATTTTCCCGATAATCCAATGTTTCATCAAATTTAAATCTCTTTTATGATCTCGGATAAATTCAATATCAAATAATCCAAAAAGTATCTGCAATTAAGAATAACCATTTGCCTCAATACTCAAAATCAAAACAAGGTTTTTAAAATTATTTTCGACGATTCACTGATTAATTCATTTTTACTGTTTCATTTATTTTTTGCACCAGAAGTCATAATAAAAAATCATGATTTATATTTTTATACATATATTTACTCCGGATGAATGGAATAAGTATCCGTAGTATAATAAATGTATACGAGGGTGATGATGTTACGCCCGACTGAGCTTCATATTATACCAATCACCAAACGACTCCAATCTCGACAAAAACTGTCCTTTTTTCCTTTTTTTTATTTTTTCATTTGGCAAAGTGTACATCAGGATCCAAGCGGATCCATTATAGAACTAACCCTGCTCGATAACACGGATATTCTAATATTCGCGAGTTGTTCGTTGCCCACATGTTTTTGCATCCTCACAGAGGAAATTTTGTTCTCATGAAAAAAATTTCGCGATTTTCATCAGTCAGGATACTAAAAATTATTTAAATTGTTGAGAAAAATGGTTCAGAAAAAATGTCCGGATATGTGCGTTTATGTGTCTGTGACCTCCGAAAATTTAAACACCTACAGCTCGAGAATTAGTCGAGTGATCAAACTGAAATTTGTCACATACTTAAAGCAGAATCTACTCTACTTAATATAATTTATCGAAAACATCTGTAGAGAGGATAAAATAGTATAACAATTTGAATTAAAAAAAGGACAAACCATATTTGTGACACGCACCTAATAATGTTCAAACATATTGGATTATTATTAAACAAAATTTGACAAATATAGATACAGTCCTTTGAATTTTATAGTAAATAAAAATGTTACATTCATTATCGTCGGAATTTGTAAAAATATAAGGCGTGTAAATCGTAAATGACTGGAGAAATAAATAATAAATTTGTCACACCAATTATGGAATCAATTAGATATTTGATTACAATAAGTTATATTATTACTTGACGAAAGAAATGTTCCTAAATTGCAGTTTCTGATTTTTAGTAGAAACTTGCACATTGCATCCTTATTATTTTGCACTATTTTACAAAACTTCCTCTATAAGGAAGCCAAGATCGATGAACATACTTGGTAACTTTGCAAAATAGTAGAAAATAATGAGGAAGCAATGTGCAAGGATCTACTTTGCATCCTTTCTTTAGGTATTAGTTTGCGTTCATCAAGTACCAGGATGACTTGTAGATGCTTCAAGCCAGAGGCAAGCATCCCCTCAAAATAAAAAGGGAGTGATCGATGCTATAGAAAGCAGAGCAGAAACCAGAGTGTATACCTTATAACGTTATAAGGTATATACGACGATAAATCAGAGTCTATGTCGCCAGGTCATAGCACCTGGTCCGTACTATGCCGTATCGTGTGTAGTAGATGCCAGGACGACACCAGCAACTAGCGTAACGCGTACCCTGAAGGTAGGTAAAATAGCGACCCGTGAAGCCAACAGTCATGGCTCTCTCGTTCTGTGTCGTTTAAAAGCATTTAGAGGCCTGGATGTGGGCACGATTCGTCTACATTTGTCCACGGCTCGACGGGAGACATTGCAGCAAAAAAAAGATTCAAAGACGGTGTGTATACAAAGTAAGGCCGTCGGTTCTATGTGTCTCCGTCGCGAACGGCAGCCTTCTTCTTTGGTCTGGGATGAAAAGAACGAAAATCAATCGGTGCACCAGCCTTTTAACAGCGTATATACCCAGTAGTTTAATTCCTGAACCTTTAAATAACAGACCATAAATGTTTATTGTTTCTGTCAGTATTAAGTAATGAAAACATGTTCACAGAGTTTGACTCGTTAATCCTTGAAGAAAAATATTTCATTTGTGAAAAAGGTACAGTATATACAATACATGATTTTGGGTGATTAAAAAAATAGTTTTAGCGCTAAAAAAATCATGCATACATATTTGTGTATATTAAGCTATTTAAGTATTTGGGGCATTCCAGGTCAAATCGACAGGGTTGTGACCCTCATATTTTTTATTGTTTTTAGCCTCGAAGTATGTTGAAAGGCGGCAAAAATAAATGCGCGACAGAAAATTTCAGATTTTTTTTGAAAATTCGTTTGGTTACAATCAACAAAAATGTGAATTACTTAAAAACTACGTCACCGATTCTTTTGAAATTTTTACAGCCAATTCATTATTGAAAAACAAAATTTTTAAGACTAGTCCGGAGATGGGGAAATAACTGGAACTGCTGTAAAAAAATTAAGATTTTTTTTTTTGCGAAAAAACTGATTTTTTAAAAATCTGTCGTACGTTATAAATTAATACAAATACATTCACGGTAACATTTTATAATTTTTTCAATGACTTTATATGATTAAAAAAAAAGATTTTGTGTTTTTTTTGTCGCGACGACAAGATAATAACAAATCACATAATTACAATATAATCAGAAAACACATAATTGGAAAATAAGTTAAAGAAAACGTATTACAAAAAAAACCTAGTTCACTATTAAAAACTAACGTATTAAACAGAAGCGTGTTTAACTGATTTATTTATGATACCTGAACCATTAATTTTAGGATACTTAGGCGTCGATTTCTTTTTCTTTTTTTATTTTTTGAACTTCTGAATTTTTGATAATATGAAAATTTCGTAGAGACTGTATTTCTATTTTCTAGTTACAAGATATTACAGATTTTCTGCAATTTTTTAAATTTCTATTTATTTTTTTTTGTGGCAGCTCCTAGACTCAAAAATTTTGTTTTTCAATAAAGAATTTACTTAAAAATTTTCAACAGAATCGGTGACGTAATTTTTAAGTAATTCACATTTTTGTTGATTGTGACCAAACGAATTTAAAAAAAAACCTGAAATTTTCTGTCGATCATTTTTTTTGTGTCGCCTTTCAACATACTTCGAGGAAAAAAACAATAAGAAATATGAGGGTCATTATCCTGTCGATTTGACCTGGAATGCCCCATTTACATCTTTTATTGAATTTCATTACATATTATAAATTAAAACTATGATTCTACGTTGAAAACTGGAAATTTTCCCTAGTGTCATAATGGAAAATTTTAAATCGAACAAAAACCACAGATGTTATTTTTAGTGATAAAAGTATTATTTAAAAAAAAGTATTAAGAACACTAAAGAGGAATTTAAAAATAACAGAAAATTATTATGAAAAAAAAACAATAAAATTTTGGTTTAACTATGAAAAATTAATACTTCCATCATGGGACTCCTGGCAAGTTCTGTAGCCGACTTTTCATCGATATTTTAATCGAGTTTCGATTAACCAGTATTTCATCAAGTTTAACTGAGCTTTTAACCAAAAATTTATTTTTTAATTTCCAGATATTTTTTTTTCCACTAATTAGGAAATCAGGGAGTTTTTACTGCTTCACACTAGTCAAATAATTGGTAAATATTTTTGTCTCGTTTTTACAAAGTTTTGTCCTCCACTACTTTTTACACAAAAATCTAAACTGAAATTTATGTACTCTCAACAAAAAGTTTTTGTTCACAGGTGTCCAGAGAAATGTTTTCTTAATTTCATAACAAAAAAATGGTCATTTTTGTTTTACAAGATTCCTCGGATCGAGAATTTTTTTTTAAATCGGTAAAAGTTCGTGACACAGGGGGCTAATCGAGTCATCTTTTTTCAGTTAAAAAGTCGATTAATCTCAGTGATTTTTGGTTACAGCTTCGATGTCAGAGTTTAGCAGGGACTAGGGTTAGAATTTAGGGTTTTCAATATTGAATTTCCGTGAAATAATATTTTTTACTTTAAATTAGACAAACATGTACAATATGATACCTATCAAATTTAGTACTGTTGTCATATTAAACTGCGTTACATGTCGAAAAAATTGGGTATATTATTTATATATTTTTTTTTATAAATCATGTACGATTCAAATTAAAAGTCTAATAAAAATCACCGTTTTTTTTTTCATTAATAACAACATAAAAAAATACTAGGGAAATCAAAACTTTCTCTAGAATCAAAGATTTCACATTGTGTGAATTATCATGGAATTTTCCCGACACAGCTCACAGTTTGAAAGTTGGGTATCACAACCGATACAATTGATACAATAACAGCATGAAAATGTGTAATATGCCTGTTAGCCAAGCATTCACACGAATGAAAATGTATAGAAGACCAAAAGTGCGAGCGCATTGTTAACTGCCACATTGAATCTCGGTTCCAGGGGAGGACCAAAAGCCCACACCCACGCATAACGTCATCGCTAATTGATATAAACGCAGGGCCTATACTAATATACTTGTCATAGGCTGCGTGGTTGAGGGAGGGTGAAGCCAAAAGCCCAAACGCCACGGAAACCCCCCTTCGTATCGTTGTAAACGAGCTTGGTAAGCGCCGCGACGACGTAATCCTCTCTCAGTAGCAGTAAGCAGAAGCAGGAGCAGCTCACCCAAAGCTTCGCGACTTACATAAGCTACCCCACCCGCCACGCTTAAGTTGATATTACATTTGAGTCCGTGAACTCCTATCCCATATAGTCCTGCTATTTACTTCGACATGTATATGTATATGTATAAAGCATTATGTTGTATGGACGCTGCGGTGGTCCGCAATATCGCTACATCCTATTTAACATATGAATGCAATCGACGAGAGCTCGCTCGCACAGTCTCATGTAGATTTTGTGTGTGCTGATGAATTTCGAGCCTACTTCAGCATACAAGACTGCATCGTGGGATTTATAATAAAATAAGATGGGGCAATACGTGTCACCTTGATAAAAAAAAGGTTTTGCGATTATACCAGGATATCATTTTATAAAAGGGTTGAGAATAATTGATGCTTAAAAGAAGATATTGTCAAAATCGAAAGGCTTTCAAATTTGGCTTCCTCATAGAGGAAGCTTTTCTTTTCATGAAGAAAAATGTTTTTGAAGATTAGGATGAGTTTTGGTGTGTGCGGCCGTTTATGATGAACAATGATGTGTAGTGAGCGGCTATGTATCGGTCCATGTAAGATGGTAGGGAGCAGAAACAGAAAAACCTCTAATGAAAATTTTCTCTCGTTATTCCGGTGACGTTTCGGTCCTGCGGTTCGGACCCTCTTCAGACTTTATTTCGCAGCTGTGGTGCATGGTACAAAATTGTCTTATATATGGTGCAAAATACGTCGAGTCGGCCATCCGAATTTTTCATGTCGAAAAAACGTCCTCACATTTCTTCAGGATGTCGGCCTAGTTGAAGAAAAAACGGAGGAATTTTTTCAAATTTTTTTATTGCATATTCCTGCCATTGAAAATCGCTGAAAATAATCATTGTTTATTTTTTAACGCCAATACTACGACTCGCAAAAAAAAATCATAACAACATCAAATTTTGGATTTTCAGCGTACTTTCCAACAACATTTTTTGTCAAATTCTCCGATTTCATTTTGTGCTATTTTTAAATTAAATAAAGTTGCCACTTTTTTCCACTCCAAAACGGCATTTCCGATTTAGTTGAAGTTTTCACATTTTGTTCGTTGAAATGCCTAGAATCTTAAAAAAAATTGGCGAGACGGTCGGCAATTTCGATCCAGAGTTACAGCTCTTCAAACTATCAAACATTGCGGTAATCTAATTAAAGAAACAAGAATTACATAATAAAAAAATGTAATGCAGGCTTTAGAATACTTTCCATAGACATTCTCAGCACTCCTGAACGCAGAGAGCAATTACAAATTAGATTACTGGGATGTTCCATCGTTCGAAGAGCTGTAACTCTGGGACGAAATTGCCGCCCATCGTGCCAATTTTTTCTAAGATTCTTGATATTTCAAACAACAAAATGTGAAAATTTCAGCTAAATCGGAAATGCCGTTTCGAGAGGTTAAAAAGTGGCAACGTTATTTAATTGAAAAGTAGCATAAAATAAAATCGTAAAATTAAAAAAAAAAAAAATCATGTTGGAGAGTACACTGAAGATTCAAAATTTGATGTTGTTACGATTTTTTGTGCGAGCCGTAGTATTGGCGTTAAAAAATAAACAATGATTATTTTTAGAATTTGTTAATAGCAGGAATATGCAAAATCTGATAACATTCCTACGTTTTTTCAATCAGACCAACATCCTGAATAAATTTGAGGACGTTTTGTTGACATGAAACATTGAGGTGTCCGACTTGACCGGTTTTGCCTCATATGTCATAGGTACTTTTACTGATGGATTGAAGAAAGCAAAAAAACGAGAACATTTTCATTAGAGGTTTTTCTCTTCTTGTTCCCTACCATTTTACATCGGCCGATACATAGTTGCTCACTACACATTATTGTTTTTGAAGATTTTCATGTTAGCCACTCAAAATGGTCTGAAACATCAAGAAAAATAGTTCAGAATCCGATCTGATTCATACACACGCACGAACGCATGCCTGTTCAAATCTAAAAAAATGTAACACAAATTTTATGAATGTAATTTTACAGAGTGATTCCACGAATCACTGCAAACTCCGTCCTGTACGTACTAAAATGTGACTATAGACTGAAGAATAGTATATTTTTATGTATTTACCGTGTGATTTTACGTTTTTCTTTACATAGTACAATATATTGTCGGCGTAGATGGTACCTCGAACTTTTAGGAGTGCTTATATAGTATACATAATGTTGCACGTGTGCGCGATCGTCGATGGCTCACTTTATGTCGAACGAGGCTTTATCTTCAATTAAGTCTGTTGCGGGGGCCCGGCATATATGAGCGCAGACAGAGTCAGACGGTTGGGCAGGCAAAAGGAGTCATGCCAGGCAGCGGGAGCGCATCGATCTTTATTAGGTGGTGAAAGTTTATATCGACGCTTGACGCACGCTGATTTAACGAGTTTATTCGGAACCCCTTGGCCAAGGGAGGCTCGAGGGCCGCGTGCGATACAACACCCTCGATAGAACATGCGCTCAGCTCTTACCTCCTGAATACGCTTACAGACCGAGATGGCTCATGTATATTATAACTATGCTCCCAGGCGTCCTTATTATCAAACTTCGCAGCAGTCTCGCTCCTTTAAAATAGACGAGAAAAATTCGAGAAACTTCATAATAAATTCTGATAACACGAACAAATTTTAAAGTAAAATGAAGCTTTGTTTTGGTGATTTTTTTTTTTTATTTTCGTGTCATAACCGACACCAAGAATGAAGCATCTTCATAGAATAGAAGTCACATTCATGTAACTAGCGAGAATGCAAGCTCGTCGGTGGAATTCGTTGAAGGAAAGATGAAAGCACGGAACTTCTGCTGACAAATTCTGGGTCGTAAAGAAGGAGGGCTCATGTGGCGGGCCGTTGTCCAATGTCAAGCTGCCCAGATGCTGCAGATGTACTCGCGCCTTCGTCAACTATAAAACAAATTTTCTTTAAGTCAAGATTCTTCACAACCAAAGGACAATATATTGTACTATCTTTTAAAATTCATGTAACAATTAAAAAAAAAAAAAAAAAACAGGGCCACTAAATAAATCGAGAAAGGAGATTCAATCTTACATTGCGTAGTCAAATTATTATCAAACTTTATCAATAAATTGTGTTTTCCTTTCTTTGGGTATTTCTATTGTGTGTAAGGAATTTTCTACCTTATTTGGTGGCTTTTGGTGTGATTTGATGCTATTACGACAATCTAAATCGAATCCTATACAGTTACTTGAATAATAACGTCTATGAAGTGGAATAATACTCACAGACCACCAACAACAACAACACGACGCGTGGAAATCGCGATATATATATGCATTGTATACTAAATGCTCGCTGCGTGTTAAATCAACCGAGAGCAAAATATTTGTATTTTTGGGACTATCCAATGAATGGTGTAGCACAGTATAGTCGCAGCACGGGTGGCTGCAGCGGCATTGTCGTGCGAAGCAACGGACCCCTTAAATCTTACACAGTTTATGGTATACATAGCTATTGTGCTTGGGTATTGTACTCTCCATATGTAGTATAGAACTAGGACTGATGGTATAAACCTTTAGACAAATTTGCCACATTTATGGAAACTTATTGTATGAAGAAAATTTTCCAATGCGCATCCAAACATCTCAGCAATATGATAGTTATATAGTGTAGACGTACTGTTCGTGACCACCTTTTAGTTTTTTAATGTTAAAGGCTTGTTAATTCCGGTTGTTTTTTGATCAACTGGAGCATTCGTGAAGTGAATTTCTTGACAGCAAGGAAAATAAATCATGTATGAGAAAAAAAAAAAAACAAATAGAGGCCCAAACGTTGCCGTACTGTGGTAGAATAAATAAAAATCTGTTGCTGTCGATTAAGGGTATATAAAGTACGTGAACCAGCAGAGAGTGGAGCTGATTCCAGTTGGACCAGAAGCATGAGCGGTCGAAGAGAAAACGTGTCTGATAGAGAGAGCAAGAGAAATAAGAGATGGGAATAGAGTGTGAGGCCCCCTGCTAATAAGGCGTATCAGTAACCAAGGCGACGAGGCGCGGCTCCTTAACGGTAGAGAAGAATGGACGAGAAGAAGCTCACGCCCTCCGTTTACCTCAGCAGCAGAAGCACAAGAAGAGCCAACAAGGAGAAGAGGGTGAAGAGGCGAACTCTGCGAAGGTCTTTTAGTTTTCTCCCTCGGTAAGACGCGGGATTTTGCTCGTTCGCAGCTCCGACGCTCGCTCCCTCCGGCACACGCCAGTGCTTCTAGAAAACTCATAAGTTTCAATTTAGCAGGTGTACGCGGCTGGGATCAACATCCCCGCTGGACGAGCTTTACGCGACTAAACGACGAGCTCATATCGATTCCCCTCTCTCGCTCTATCGTACACGTGGCCTTGGGTTTTTCGTGCTGTGCGTCAC
This sequence comes from Perithous albicinctus, assembly GCA_964016905.1. NCBI lineage: Eukaryota > Metazoa > Arthropoda > Insecta > Hymenoptera > Ichneumonidae > Perithous > Perithous albicinctus. The sequence continues at coordinate 13,752,576 of OZ024688.1, forward strand.
CCAACCCAAATCAGTCTTATCCACTTTTCTACTATACTTTCACTTACGGACAACTCTAGACTATGGTATTACTATTTATTTTTTCGGTTATTTAACGTCACATCAACTACTATGGTTATTAGCGATGGGACCTACTGTTTATTCCTTTGGCGGAGATCCGATGCTACTGTGGGTGTTACTCGTTACGAGATAACGTTTTTTTTACTGAGCTTTGGATGACTGTAACAGTCGGTCATATCTAGGTTTGCTTCGCGGTACCGGAGCAGCGTCGTATTAATCGCTGTCGACAAACATTGGACGACTAACAGACATTTTCTTCTTCTCTCCTTAAATCCTGACTATCGCCATCTAGGGACAGCATGTGCCACAATTAAAACGGACATACATATAGAATATAGTACATTGGATGCGCCGAGCTTCATCACTGGGAATCGAAACAGACATCTCCCAAACGTTGGGTTTAGAAACTAATACGTTTTTTTTAAATAAAAACATGTTTATAAATATCAGCAGGTGCTCCAATCGACCCGAAGCAGTTTTATCCACTTTTCCACTATACTTTCACTTACGGACAACTCTAAACTATGATATTATTTTTTTTCGGTTATTTAACCACCTATCAACTGCTAGGCTTATTAGCGACGGGACCTACCTATTTATTCTTGAGTAGGGATCCGATACCCCTGTGGGTTTTATGGTATTAGAAAAAAAACGGCCGATAAAAAAATGGCCGATAAAAAAATGGCCGATGGAAAAAAAGACCTACAGCAACGTTTTTGTGGGAGGAATTAGGTAAAAGAGCTAATTCAGGATTGTGATTGAAGTTTAGATGTGACACCTCATGTTAAATCAGTTAGTACATAGCATTTCCTCCAAAATAGTCAGCATGACCTCCATCTACCTCAATTTTTTTTGTATAAACGATCGAAAAGCAGTGACGAATACGGGGGAGTTCGGGGGCTCAACCACCGCCGGGGTCGAGTGTATCGGGGGGCGAAGCCCCACATCTACGGCACAACTTTTGATTTTTGTTATATAATTTGTAAAACATTATTATCAAAAAGAAAATTATATACTTGTTTCGTACATTCTCCTGTAAATTTTCCATAACGCGATTAAGTTATAAGAATGAAGTACTTATTCAAAACGTTTTTATATTTGTTTGCATTGGTCACATTTTATTAGACTTTGTTGAACCGTCTTTTTTCGATCGACCCTTTTTTCCTTCGCTCTCTATCGAGATTCTTACACCTTTTCTAACTGCTATGATTTCTTTAAGTGTTTTATACCATTTTTTCCTTGTAGGATATAATTAATTCGTGAGTCAAAAGGGTTCATCTCCCTGCATCCTAAATTTGGAACGCTCTGATTTTAAGTATAAAAGATAAATAAAAAGCTACGTGAGCATAACACCCACGTTTCACACGATAAAATTACATGTATGAAGGAGAAAACAAATCATTCACACCCAAAAGAGCCTCTACGTAGAATATACGTAGGCTGAAAAAACAAGAAGAAGCGCATATAGCGTTTGAAAAGCAGCTGCGTCAAGGTTGCAAGTGCGACATTGAAATGCGGGGGTGTTAAAGCGTCACAGAACCGTGGCTGACGTAGCGAAACGTGAATTTGCGAATTCTTCCAGGTAGGCGTGGGCGAAACCGCGATAGCAAACAACATGCTCTTGCCTGGCCGTCCAGGATGCGTCTAATTTCATATGCTTCGACAAAATATTCGTGGCGGGCGGTCGTGCGCAACTGGGTCAAGCGCTCGAAAATTAGGTGGCGCAAGCTCAACTCGCTGGTTCGGCGACGAATGCACGCATCGCATGCACACATTTTCACTCTGGCTGTGCACAACCTTTTTATCTACTGCTCGAATTTCGACGACAAAATTAACTTAACTTATCCTGCTAATTAAAGAAGATACACAGGCTGGAATTCTCGGCAATATTTCAATGTGTATTTTAAGCGAAAATTGCATGTGTATCAACTATATTTAAACTTTTAATCGCGAGTTTTAGATTGGTATAAAAACTGGTATTTTCTGAAATTTTTAATTTAAAAAATGTGACTCTTATTTCTGTATTAATAATAATTACAAGCTAATATAAATAGCTGACTGTGATGACTAAAATGTGGAATAATAATTAGTGAATGATACGTAATGATGTAAAATAGTCTCGAGTATATAAATAAGACGTAGAGATCTTGTTACATGCGCTTTTAAGTAATTCGTTGATTTAAAAAAATTCGAAATACTTATTCGCGAAGTTGGAATATATAATCGTTGAGCTTATTGACGAATATCTATATCGGTAGCTTGGGACATCCACCTCACAACCTTTCCCTCTTTCAAAGTCAATCTTGTGTAAATGCATTGCATACTCATTCGTCAGAACCTACTTATAGGAATTGTCGAAAGTCTTTAGAAGTGTCCACAAAATATGTACGTCAGAGCGCAAAGCATCAACAAACTGTATCAACAGTCACGGATATAGAAGAGTATACTCAGAGTCAAAGATGGGTAACTATTAGAATGAAAAAGAATTTCCAAAGCTTCCTTTTTCCAAACGATTAAAGATCATTACTTCTACGAAAGACTACGTAATTCAGGGTAAAAGACAAATAATTAAAAATTATTCATAATTTTTTCAATAATATGCAATTTTTTTACGGATAATTAATTCAAATTTAACGTTGAATTCCTTCAAACCATTGAATATACGATTTTGCATCCTCAATTTCGTTAATTCTTACTCTAAAATACGTTACATGTAATATTCAAACAAAGATTTAAAAAATGTTCTTGTTCGACAATTTCAAGGTATTAAATGATATATGAGTTGCTTCACGTATTTATCAGCAGCAACATTGAATAGAGCTATTTCATAGCATTATTTTTGCTAAAATATTAATTTCATCCCTTTTATCGAATGCTTTAAGTACACATTTTTTCTTTTGAAAATCAAGCAAATCAGAGATATTAGAAATATTGATTTTGAATAATAGCAATACCAAAAAGGTATTAATAAATCAATTCAGTAAAATAGTTTAACCAGTTTTCAGAAAACTTCATTTTTCGACTTACCAAATGACTTCGGTAACGTTTCCAAATACTCATGATTTTTTAAAAAATTTGTTTCATTTCTTATTTTATTAATAACGTACTAATAGAGCACGTACTAATAGATTTTTTATCAAAACTATTGAAGTCTTGCAGTTACTGCTCTGAATAATGACTGCCCAAATAGTAACTATTCACTTCTAACAGTTGGAACTATTGACAGTCAATAGTAACTTTTGAATCTGAATAGTAACTATTAAACGCTAAATTCTCTTTTTCCATAAGAGGCAGCAACCTCTTTCGCGCATCAAATGCAAAAAAATGTAAAAATATACATGAGAATTTTCACAAAGAAAATAAAGATACTAGAAATTTTGTAAATTAAAACTTCCCTTGCAACCTCTAAGTATTTTTTTCATCTCATCGATGATTTATGAGGAATCGATTTTCTCCATAGAGAACAGTTTTTAGTGACGCCTGGTAAAAAAAGAAAAAATAATGGCAATAAATGGACCACCCTAATCTATACCTATCACAGTTCTGTCATAGTGTAACTTATCTTCGTAAGGTATATGTATACGAGAACGAAACGTTTGACCGTGGCCGATTTGAAAATAAATACCACCGCGAGAATCTGTAGTGTGTGTATATATCAGGGGGACACGGTGAGCGAGAGTGTGACTCGAATACAGAAATAAAAATAGCGTTGCATTGAGCACGCCAAGATCGTCAGGCTCAAGAGCCCTGGTGTTTATAAAAGTAATGAAGCGAAAGGGATTTAGCGGTAACTTTAATTATCCACCCCGGCGAATATGATCTGGCGAGAATATAATTGTCGCGCACAGTATGATATGAGCTAATCCTTTAGAAATAGTCAGAAGATTGTAGGTAAGAGGCTTTTTTGTTCGCGCACACGTGGCTCTCGCAATCTTCACGAAGCTTGGCAATCCTCAAGGGAAACACGCGCCGAACTCCAATCTCGCAAGTCTTTTCTCTAAGCGTTGTACTGCAAAACAAGAAAAGCTCTATAGTAAAATCGTTGGTTCCAGAGGGAGGGGGCTTGAGCTCGAGCTTCTCGCTTGTACGACGAGACGAATCGCGGGGTGAGGGAAGCATCTCCGTGAGACAAGAGAAGTTTTTGGGAGGTTTTGGCGAATCGCGATGCTGGGTACGGGTGCGGGGGTTGCCATAAATGTCTCGGAGTTGCTTACGATTCTTACCGCACGGTGGCGCCTGAGCTCGAGCCAAGATACTAGTCAGAGCTTTTTGGCAGCTAACAGCCAGTGTAAGGTCCAACCCCCGAACCGAACGGTCATCCGAATCTAGGTAAATTATTCATCGTATCGAAATTGCTCCTCCTGGATACTCAACGAACTTTTATTTTTCTCATCATTTCTCTTCGGGTCGTCGACAAAAGAAAAATATTTGAAAAATCGCGTTGGTGTGCCTCGAAGTCATCTGCAACTTTTCTTTATCCGGTCTTTTACTTTACTGTGTGTCGATCCAATCATCAAGTACGTCCGCTTCGGTATACGCTAGAAAATGATAATAATAATTGGTAGAGCTTTTGCGGAAAAATCGTCGCGTTGAATAGTCGAGAGTTTAAAGAGAGGTATTGATAGAGGTAAAAAAAAAAAAAAAAGCGCGCACGCGAGTGAATCTACGATCAAGTTTTTTTCATCAGGAATGGAAAACGTGCTCCAAAAACAACAGGCAACGAGCTTCACAGCTGAGATCGAAAATCACAGTCATTGCAGTCGTATATTATTCATACTGTTGAATGTAACAGATCCTGCTCATAAACTAATGCTTTTCGTTCATGTATAATATTAATGATAAATAAACAAACATAACAATAAAATGCTGCTTTACCTATATCCTTGATAACTCATGCCTTGGCCTTTTTGCTCCTTCAGCCTCTATTTTTGTATTAACAGCAGTCTGTCAGACGACTTGAATCACGAGAATCAGCATGTGATAGCGAAAGGTGTCGCTAAATTTAAATTTATAGCATCATGATGAATCAACATGTTTTTTTCTGTTCTTTTTTCAATTTATAATTGGCTTCTCGTGATTCTTAGACAGACTTACTCGTCGATCGCTTCATAATAATTGGCAACGATTTATTTAACGCTTATGTAAGGGAGATGAGAGCCTCGCTGCCTCTTCGCCATTTAATTTTACTTACCGGCCTCCAAGAATAGTCAGCTCGAGTGACGCCAACAGACACTCGAAGCGTTTACTCGGCAACGCAGTCGCAGACTACTCATCATCCCCCACTTTTTTTATTGCGAGCTTTCAGACCTCCGCCTCTGCTGGGTGGTTCGATACAATTTCCACCCACGACTTACTCTTTCCTGAAACAAAAAGAAATTCTGTAAATCACACTCATTTTTGCATATTATTAATCAATTATTTTCATGATTAATCCGACGTAGCTTTTCACTATACAAATTATTACAAACCTCTATTGACATTAAAAAAGGTTGAAGTAATTGACGAAGTAGGAATCAATTTACTGATTCTCATTAATCCACTTGCAGTTGCTTTCTATTTTTAAAAAATTTTAAACGGCTCATTGAACAATTCAGTGTCCACGAGTTAAAAAATTTCTCTGTAAAATGTAAAAAATATCTAAAACAGACAATTTTCACGAATTTCCACCCACAACTTACCCTTGCCTGAAAAAAAAAATTCTGTAAATTGCACTCAGTCTTGCATATTATTAATAACTTATTTTCAAATTAATCCGAGCAAACTTTTCAGTATACATGTTATTACAAATCTCTGTTAATATTTTTAAAAAAGGATGAAGTTATTTCTGAAATCGGGATCAGTAACCGATTATCATTAACCCACTTTGCAGTTCTCTTTTTTTTTTTTTAATTTCTTAAAACGAATTTTAAGGGTTTTAAATCGATTTATTGAACAGTCCTGTGTCATGAGTTAAAAAATTCTTTGTAAAAGATAATCATTTTTATAAATTGGTGCTAAATGATTTCATTAAAAATATTTCGAAACTGAGCAATTCTCCAATCCGTAAGTTATTACAAACCTCTGTTAAAATAAAACCAAAAGAAAAAGCCGACTATAAAAAAGCTAATCCAGTTATATTCGAACTAATTTTTTGTTTTTATTTTCAATGAGACAAAACATACGTTTTTAAAAATTATTCATTGTACATTCTTGTGAAATGAGATTTAATAATTTTTTATAATGTTTGCGTACAAGATCATAAAAGATAATGCGAACTGCTCACGATTCTTGAAAAATTGTTTTATCAGTTCAAAATGAGCTATTATTATTATTGATTACCGATACATGTATTAAGATGTTAAATAGTATTTTTTTTTTTCATGCACATCGAATAAATTTTTGTTGTATTTAATTTTTTTTTAATGGATACACGCGTTTTGCTATGCATATAGTACGCCATCGTTAGATCGTCCGTGGGCCAAAATGTATTTCGGTTTTTGGACCGATGCCCTAGATTATTCGCTTGACCACGCAACGAGTATTTTTAGAAGTCACATACACCCTTCCTTTCTCACTCCTCCGATAATCCCGCAACTCTATACCTATATCTAACAACTGCGCTTATTGCTTATCGGCTAATTGAATGCAAATGATGAAATCCCACAACATGTGCTTATTACGCGGTTTCTATTTAGGTTCAAATCAATATACGACGTGCTTGAGACTAAACAAACCAATTTAGACACTCGTCAATCAATAGTCCGCGTGTCTCCGAACTATAAAGTATATCTCATCCCAAAATATATGTTCTCTATTGTTTTTGGTTGTCCCCCAATTGTAAGTTTATTGATTCGGCAATTGATCAAGGTTAATTACTTGTATAAAAAACAGTGTATTAATATTACAAATAATAGTCTGGCATTTTTAAAAATTGTTAAACGTTATTTTTAAAAGTTATATTTTTTGTCAAAATATAAAATAGTTAATTCAACACTTTTCTATACCGTTTAATTAAATTTGGACCTTTCTTTCCAAAAAGAAAAATCGAATTTTTCAATTTAACAGTGCAGTTATTAAATTAACGACAATGCCAAAAAAATGTAAATTAATAATTGCCAGCGAATATTTATAACGCTCCTACACCTCGCTTCTTTAACTTGAATGTTACATCTCCCTTGAGTGTTCCCTTGCCGAGCTACAAAATAAATAATTCATTTATTTAAAAAATAATAATAGTTCTTTTTTGCACCACAGCTAATTTACTAAATGTTCATCGTCGTAAAAGTTTGTAAAAATTTCATAGGTGGCATAATAACAAAAAAATATCATACTCAAAAAATTAGCACCTTCTCAATGGATTAATTTTTCAATAGATTTTTTTTTGTTTTGTATGAAAATACGTATTTCTTGCAAAAGCAATGTCACAAATTATTGGGTCATTATCAGTGTGACGCGACGCCAACGAGCTCACCGGAGTGGTTCGCGTTGAAATGGGGTTGACGAAGAGAAGGGAGGGGAGGGGTGAAGAAAATCGGTCAAAGTCAGGGTGCGGACGGTCGTTCGAAGGTACGGGTAAGCGTCGCAGCGATGTAGGAGGGTGCGAGGGGGAGTGGGCTAGGATGTCCACCTGTTTCCGACTAAAAACGGCTCGGACCAGCCCGGCCAGCGAATTAAATATAGCAATCGGCCGCGAAATCCAGGACTCTTGCGTCATGTGAATGCTGCGTGGGCGCTCGTAGCTTATGCTACCCCGGCCCTAAAGCTCATCGCATACCACTTTTACAAATAGCTCTTATTTTATTTTATTTTTTTCCAAATATAAATAATCTTGCAGCCAATGCACATTTAATTTTTAAAACATCAGCTACAAAAATCATATCTTATTAATTGAATTTTGGATATGTAATACGATTGAAATATCAATGAGGAAACGGGAACGAAGGTGGCGCGAGTTCCAAACGCGATTGGTAGCCAGCATCGTGTTTCTTAAATTAAACACGACGAGAGCGAGCGAGAAAAGCGATCCGCGGATTGCGTAAAGAAAAATAATCTGGTCGTCGCGTCAGCCGTCTAGCTATTGGTTGTACCGGATGCGAGTGCCTATAATCTATTATATTTGCACAGTCAGATGAAGGCCATCCTCGATTATACTTTTATTAGAGTTTTTACACGATTCCAATGAATTTATTAATTCTTTAACTGCCAAGCAAGAAAAGTATATTTTTCCTACTTTTTTTTAAACGGGATAGTTTACTTTTTTATTTTTATACCAAAATACACGTTTTTTGAAATTATATAAAAATGTGGATTGTGTTTCTAATAGAATTCCACTATTAATAAAACAATTTCTAGAATTTTTTGATTAAAATTAAGGGTGTTATTAAAAAATATGCTAATGCTGGCAGTTAAAGGGATAAGCCAATTATTGCGATCAATGGTCCAATTTTAATTGAAGATTTTTAAATATTATTGTTTAGCGAACGAACGTGAAAGTAGCAGTAACAGCAGGTGTAGAGCGACAAGATGGACGCGCGATTCAAAAGTAACCTCGCCATGATTGGGCGCAACGAGCCCATCACCAAGAAAGCCAAATTCTGGCAGAGCTATGTACGCGCTCTCAAGGGTCAGTATCAACGATTTTATTTACAAAATACAACAAATAAACCAAAGACATAAACTGATTTGCAAATTCAGGAAATTATGTAGGTGTTTACAAGCATGGGCCTCCTAAAGTTTCGACTTGTTTGAATATTTGCTCCGCTTAACTGGTGTAGAATGTTATTGCAAACAAAATGAGACATCATAGACTTGAATCCTATGAGTGCTTAATTCTGGATCACGCGTAGAGTTGAAAAAGCCTAAAACTCATTCACAATAGTATCAGTCAAGAAATCTGACTTTAATACTGATAGAAAAATAGTTTGTTGTAATCCTGAAATAATATATTTATTTCATATTTATTGAATGACTAGAATAAAAAACATAAACTCTGAAAATATTTTTTTTTCACTGACTCGCCCCCCTTAAAAAAAATCTAGTAATTGCTTTTAGCAGTTTTCTAAATATCTGAAAAAATACACTTTTGTCTTTCTAATGTTATGCCTAATGTTGTATAACGCCGCAGGTACCGACGACATGAGGGCCCCTGAGCATACCCACAGACCACGTGGCATATTCCGCTCCGATTTCCCGGAGCTTCACTCATCCTCGTGGCCTTATGGAAAGTCCATCTACGACAATCCCCTGCACGCCGCGGACCGTATCAACGTACCGGGATACAGGTAATCAATAAATTCGAAGTTCCTAAACCATAATTAAAAAAGAAAAAATGAAACAACCGGAGTCACACCATCAAATCCGCGAAATATCAATCTATCTGTGCAGATATCTTCCGGTCCACCGCGAGATCTACGGCTACTCTCCGAGACAGCTGTACCCCCATCAGTACAAACCCATTGAACGCTTCACCCCCGGTAGGTACCACTAAGAAAACCCCAAAAAAAAAAAAAAACCAAAAAAACGAGCCGCGAAAACGATCAGACGACTTCAATTCAAGTAAAGAACCTAGAGTATAATTCGAGAAAATGGAAAACGAGAAAAAAAAAACATGACAAAACAAACGGAACGAATGAACCGAAAGAAGAAAGAGAAGTGTAAAAGGATTTAACGTAGTTCGCCATTGAGAGATAAATATCTTAGCGTCGTGCTTCCTATGAAGAAGAAATTAATTGACAGTGCACAATCCGATCGTTTCTCTCATCGGCGGAATTCCCAACGACGCGTGTCTTAATTATGTCACCCGCGCCCCCCTCACCCCAAAGTTGCATCATTTCATACACAAAGCGCACGGCATTGCCCATTTATCGTACTTGTATCGTGCATACAATCCTCAAATGTTCATCAAAACTATAATCCACGTTTACTCGCACTAACGTAAACACTCGACGAACTTTGTATCTCCCATATTCACGAGCACCCCCAAAAAACTTATATCGCATACTGTTGTTCTCCCCGTTGTTGTTGTTATTATTATTATTATTACTACTACTTTAATGAATTATTATTACTATTATTACGATTACGATTATTATTATCATAAATAATTATTAATTGTCATATAACAACGTTGTTCGTTATCTTTACGTACGTGTTCCATTTACCTACGTTTCTCTATACGTATATAAAGTAAAAAAATTATCCAAAACAGAGCACCGTCTACTTATGACTGAATGCTGATGAGAAGCATGCAATTGCGAAGGCTGCTAGAGCACTCGTACGTCTGGCGTGTATGCAGAGAGAGTGTGATCGAGTCTGTAGATATTTCAGCGAGTTGAAAAGCTTCGTTTTAGTTTTTTTTTTTTTTGGAAACGGAAAACCAGATTTTTAAAAAATTAAAATATGTATAGCTGGTCTCTGGAAGACAGTTTAGAATTCTGCTACTAGATCACAATCAACAGTCGTAATTTTCCTAATTGCATTGTCGAATAAGACAGCAAGAGACTACAAAAAAATGGTGTTATGTTTTTGGCAACTATTAATTATTAGTTCATTCGACGATTTGTATACTTACAATAATTTCTAATTCTTATCTTTCTAATAGTTAAGATAAAAATGAAAAGAAAGTGAATGTAAATATAAAAATCGTGGCATGATATAATAATAAATAGTTGTCACTTAAGACGATGTGAAACAGACTCATGGAAAAACTGTAAGGAATGCCATTCATAAACTGTAGATTTTTAAGCGAAAAAGTAAAGCATGAAAGGACGTGGAATTCAATTTTATGCCGATGCTTTGCTTTTACCTGGAACATCAAATAATTATGGATATTTCACATCGTCTTTATAGTTGCCAGTAATACCAAGATTTCTCCCAGTGCAATAAGAGAAAATTTCACTGTTTGTGTCTGTCCGAAAAATCTCATCAATAAAGTGAACTCCAGATAAGATTATTGTAACGAAACTTTTTCGCACGCTGAGTTAATAGAGAGTTAGATTATAGCCGAAGAATCGTTCCCCGTGTCTCATCTTGTGAAATCTAAAAAACGACATCGTCTTTAGTATCGTTGTTCAAAAATCGTTCTTCTCGATAATCATTCTCGCCACGACATTCAGAGACCATCACCAATGTGAAAGTCGATTGTGGTAACTTCAGCATCGATCAACGTGTCTAGTGCTAACTTCAATCAGGATTTCGGTCAGTTGTCTTCATCACAGACTTCATCTCGGTGTTATTCTAAAAAAAAAAGAAACAACTTTACTACAACAAATTCGAATATTTTTGTAGGCGATTTTCCTGGCAAGTGGCAATATCTACGTCAGCTCACGGAATCGAGCGATCTCAAGCAGCAGCAAATAATACGTAAATGGGCTAACAGAGAGCGAAACTTGTACAGTTCAATTATGAAAATACGATGCCTTAAAAATACCCGCCAGTATCCCGAACTGTGGGGCAACGCTGAGGCGTTCGCCGCTGCGGCACATCCGCCTTTCTTGTCGAGCGGAGTTCGCGGCGAACCAGCTCGTCATACCATGGCGTCTATTCTCAACGATTCCTTCAACAGACACTATCCGACCATCGGATGTAGATACATCAATTTTAACTTTTGATAAATCTTGATTCTTGTTCTTTTCGAAGAAGGTGATGAGGCTCTGTTTCAAGCACAACTGTAACCATCTCATTACTTTCACACTCTGTTTATGTGTAATGGGGTGTGTCGAAATAGTACATTACGATACGAGTGCGATAAAACTTTTTCTGACGAATGTCAGCTTGTAGCACGAGCCGAAGGGGAGCGTTGCAGTCACACGAGTTAAGAAAAGATTTTTCCAACGAGTATTGTACAAAAATTGACTTCACAAGGTCCGAAAACGCGGAGGTTTTAAGCATGTGAAGCGTGCGAAAAACGTCCATTTTCAGACCAAGTGAAATAAATGAACTTTTTTCATGTTTTTCCGTTCCCACGGAATATTAATGAAGAAAGCTATTATTTTTCTTTTTACAAAATTTTAAATCTTGCATCTAAGAAACTCAGAATCTACCTGGAGAAAATATATATTTTTGATAGAATATTTTAAAATAATAAATGATCAACATCAAATTATTTATGGAAAAAGTAACAAGAGTGACATTGAAAGTAATGAGATGGTTACAAATTTAGTCCCTTCTGTGGAGCTTAAAGGCCTACACTGCCCCCACTCTAAATGATGGAGAGAAAAAAAGGAAAACGTGGGAAAACAAGGAGAATGGTCGTGTTTGAATGAGAATGGCTGCGAGAATGTCTGATGGATGCATATTGTTCGTAGATGGTGCTATGGACTACACTGCTACTACCGAATGATAGTACCTACTGCATGGAATTACGAATTTACCGTATGGTAAAAAAAAAAAAAAAAAAAGTGGAAACATGAATACAAGGGTTGGCCAAGTTTGGTCAAGTATAAAGATATGTGAAAAAAACACACACGAATTGTCATGATCGCCAGACTTGAAAAAGCTAGAAATTTTTTTCACAGAGCTTCGCGGTTCATATTATTCATTGATATCCGAAACTTTCGATTTTTCCATGCCAGGCACTCGGACGTTTCGAGGCTCTTAGAGCACTGCATAACTGTAGTCGAACTAATCGCACCGAGCTTACGCGGTATATCGAGCATGTACAGCCTGGAAAGTTACTGGAGGATCGAAAGTTCTTTTAAAGAAAATTTTTAAAAAAATCGCGACGAGAGTGCCAAACTTGTATATCATTTTTATCATACAAAAAAAAATGGAGAAACGTCTCTTAATATTGTTTAAAGAAAAATCTCGTTCAATCGGGTTGCAAAACTTGCGCGACGACGCTCACTCGACAGATCGACACGGATATACACGCTTTAACGAATATCTCACAACTCTCATCGCAACTTTAATATGCACGAATAAACAAAAAGCGTTACTAACAACGTGTACGAATTACATATTTAGCCTGGTCAATTATTATTATTTTTTTCACAACGAAATGAATTTAAGAGCAAAGATTACACGAAAATGAAACGCGGTTTGCAAACATTGCAAGCGGGTGCAAAAAATTTCTGTCTTTTTCAGGAGATGGCATGTTTAATTTTTTTACCCCAAAATCCCCCTAATTGAATGAATTTTCCTGTTTTTTATAGCTTAAGCCTAGCATTCAATTTCTAATCTCGGCCAAACAGCATTTTTCACGTCAATTAGTGTTAATATTATTATATATAGTAAAAACACAGAGTAAGGTCGATGACGAAAAATTGTGTTCGGCTTGAGGGGATCTGCTGCTCGAATACCGTCTCCAAATGACCCAATGTCCCCAGGAATGGTCCATAAGAAACCTCAAAAGCGTACCCTGTTGATGGTCGACTATGCGTAGGGGAGATCGTGGCTTTTCGTGAAAATAATAAAGATCTGTAAAATTATAATCTTCAAATTTTACCAGGGATACAGTACAACCTTCATAATTTTTTCTTAAAAATAAATGTACTATTGACCTATCAAAGAATTTTTTACCGGGTGGCAGAGCATGCGATAAATTGGAGTCATTTTTTGTACACTGATAGAGTTAAGATTGAAACAAGGGCATAATTTTGGTTATTTAAAAAATTATTTTCTTAAATAAATGATAATTTTACCAATTTTTACAAAAATTTAAAAAACTATTCTCATACCGTAAGAGTCTATCTCAAGAATAACCGAAAATAATTTGGAAATATTTGACCTGCTGGTTCTGTTTTCAAAATATGCAGAGTGTAAAAACAGAAACAAATTATTGTCGCCGACCCGCATTGCCCGCATGATTTTGCCACCTGGCAAAACATTCTTTGTTTGACTGATCAACAGAACATATTTTTTTCAAATAATACTAGCCGTGAAGTAATTGAGATATTTGTCTTTGAACATCCATGAATTTAAACTATCACCTTCCCCTTAATATTCAAGTTAAATTACAAAATTTAAACTTTCTAAGTATCGAAATATTCTGTACAAACAACTTTACATTTTTATATTAAATTTATATCCAAGTTTATGTATAAAAGTTGCCTGTTAATAGAAACGTCCAGTATTTTTTAAACATATTCAATAGTTGGATTTCTCTTGGAATTAGAACAAATTGTTATACAAGCATCAAATCAGCATTTGTTTATCCAACTGAAAGAGAAAAAAAAGTTAAAGCAGAAGCAAAATTATTTTATCTTGAGTAAAGAATCCATATTACTAAGTTTGTAAATAATACCCTTTTATCAGAGTGTACATTTAGTTTGAAGTGAATAAGCAATGAACAAATGCAAAGTGAGAAAAATAATTTAACTTTTTATAACACAATTATTATCCATTATTGCAGTTAAGTCTGTACTTACCTTAGAAAAAAAAATCTACTATCGACATTCAGATCCACGTATATAAAATTGTGAATATCATGAAAGTCTATATAAAGTCCTACAAAAAACGCAACATTTCAACACGGATTGCGCTGCTTGGTTTTCCTCACAAAAATGGTTTTCGCACGTTGTTCGATTCTCGAGCGACACTGTACTGTATGTCCTGAAAAAAAAAAAGAAAAATTCAATATTCAGCCGTAATAGTACGAAACTGTTACGACGAGAGCAAAGCTTGATAAAAACAAAGAATCGTCTTGGCCTCCCCTACGAACTCGCCACGTAACCTTATAAAATAATATGCGAATGCAAATTTTAGTGCTCGGACTTATTCGTGTACATCAGATGCCCGATACGCGACAACGAAATATCTAGCAGTTCTGATGCATCAATTTTGTCGTACCGGATAACCCAAAAATATTATGAATTTTTCGAGTCGAATCCGTGGATTTCAAGCGTTGCCTTCGCCAGTTTCAAGCAATTCGGGTTTCGGGTAGCCCCGATAAGTCTGAGCACTAATGCAGACCTACTTACCGAGCCGAACACGCTGTGCCTCCGGTGACAAAGCAAATGGAAGCCTGTTCTTTCTCTTCGCCTCTTCGTGTCAGTGACACTCTCACTGCGATAAGTATTCGTTCAACATAAGCAAAGTGGACCGAGCTGCGAACCAGCGATATGCATCAAACCGCGCGGGGTACCAAACAGACATTTTTATGGACAACACAGGAAAAACAATGGTGACGAAAGGGTGGGAATTGGGGTTTCAATGAGATTCGTGGCAGAGGTGTTGTCACGAGTTAACCGAAAGGTCAGTAACACCGATCTAGCTTTTTTTTTCGTTTACGTGCTGCTCTGCTTATATTGCTTTGTTTCTTTCTCATACACTTTCTCACTCTATCGATCAATTTGTCCGAGTTTTACCTCCGTGAAACGGGCTAAATTTTCAGGTAATTTTCTGCGCTTCGGACTAGCAAAATAAGTACTAAATTTTGTCAAAAGTTTATGCAAAGTTTGATGTACTGTAAATACTAAAGATGCATTCGTATCAAAACGTGTTGTAAATCCAATTGTAATCCAACATTAACAGATAAATACAAGTTTATAAGATGCCACATTTTCGTTGAGTTTTTTTTTTAAAGAATGACTTTTAACAGATTTTAATGCAACATTTTGTTTCTCAAAAATTGCTTTACGAATTCAAGTACATTTTCATTTGTTTGCTTCATCGTTTGAAAAATTCAGTAGTTTTTTTTATGTAGGATTAACAATAAGATGTAATTTTTAAAATGGGCACTACAAAAAAAATCTTGATTTTCCTACAGGAACGTTCGAGAAACATAATTAATTGCGGTACATTAAAATCGTAATTTTTTTTTGCAAAACTATCGCTATTTTTATTTCTTTAGGCTGAGGATATATGCTGCAAGACAAATCGTTCTTCACTGTTGTAAATTATTACATTAAACTTTGTATAAACGATTGAAAAAAATGCACTCACTCATTGGAAAAAAAAACACAGTGCAAAATAGCCGCTGAGATAAACAGAAGATAAAGTCGCGATCCAATTATTCTATATGGTAAAAATGTATTATTTTACGCAAAGCAATCTCGCTCGTGCTAAATTTCAACGCAATTCGGCAAATGTGTTGCGTTTTAAAACGCCCGCCAAAGTAGACAAAAAACGACGAAATCGCGTTTTAATTATTTTTCGTAACATTTTTTTTTCACACAAGACGTTCACCCGAGTTTTATTTTGTGTGTCGTTCGACACATGATTTGCATCGCAAAAAGGCGCCAAAAATATACAATGATCACAAAATCGCGTTCTAATTGTTTTTCACAAAAACATTTTTTTTACACACAAGCACTCACCCGAGTTGAATTCTGTACACCGTCCGACACATGAATCTGCATCCCAAAATGGCCGCCGAAATAACCGAAAAGTTGACGAAATTCCGTTATAATTATTTTCCACGACACTTTTTTTTCACACAAGACCTCAACTCCGCGCTAAATTTAATACGTTGTTTGACAAATGAATCACATTCCAAAATGGCCGCCACAAAACAAACAAAAGATAAAGAAATCGCGTTTCATTAATTCTCCCACTGGCACTTTTACGTAGAATAATTCACTGGGATAAATTATTGGTACTGATGAACACGCCTGCGCGAACTCGATGTAACCTGCTTCTTACACGTGCGTTCACATATGGTAAATGTCTTCTATATTCGTTTGCATGTTTTTCACTGTTATTACACCCATTATTGTATGTTTATATATATATATATATTCTAAAAGGTAACACGTACACGTAGCTTTATTATTCCGATTAATAGCAAAATAATACGCGGTAAGAGAGATCGATGGCTTTAATAAATGCACGCAGCTTCGACACGATGAACCAAAAGTTTAACGACTGCATAATAGCCGAGGCACCTCGGAAATCTAACTGACGACTGACGAGATGGCTGCGAAAAAATTATAAACCCTATTATATTTGATAGACCTGGTACGATTAGCGAACCGTGTCTTCCTTTCCATCATTATTACGTGCGATCTGATGAACAAAGCTCTGGCACAGACCTAGCGCCTATGTTCTCTTATTAGCTGTAAAAACAAAACCCCCTGTGCGAATCCGATTGGCGACCACAGGTACTACTTATGCGTATGCGGGAATAACGAAGAAATAACAAAAAGATGTATTTTCGGATAAACAGCGAAACCGTTCGATGCGAATAAAGCCTGGAACGACCATTTGGACCGATTAGCCGACATCGACAGGCTCTACCCGAGCTCCGAACCGCTGCTGTCACGCCACAGGAGCCCGGCTTTGAAATCGAAACCACTGTTCGACATCCACGGTTCGTAATTGAGAATCCATTACTACTTAACTATCTTTACTTATCTTTTAAATACATCATCAATCACGTATTACTTTTATATGTGACGCATTCTCTGATATTCAGGTAGACAGACACACAAATATTTTTCATAATTAGTCAGATTTTATTGCAGCTTAGGAGTATTTTCAACGAATAACAAAGTTGCAAAGTAGAGTCTTGCACATTGCTTCGTCATTTTTTTAGATCGTGATTCGCAAAGCCGTCTCTGTGAAAAAGTACTCTGGTCAATTTTGGCTTTCTCATAGAGGAAGTTTTCTGAACCATTTATATATCATAAACTCAAAATTCATTTTTTATCTAAAATAAATGAAAAAGTTTGTTTCATTTTGCTAAAAAGAAAATATATTTTTGTAAGTTCAAAATAAAAGTAGAAACGTGACTATTATAACATTCAAAAGCATATAAAAATATAAATTGTTTATCCTGCATTTTTCATGTACTTTTACCCATCTGAAATTATAAACAGTTGTCTTTTTTTACATTCAAAATCACTCAACTTATAGAGAAGAAAAAAATCTTCATATTAAAAAAAAATAACTCTCAAGTATAGAAGTAGAATTTGGTATATTATAAAAAAGTATCTAAAAGGTTGAAAAACAAAGTGACTGAATTTCCAGAGAATTCTTCATATGATAAAATTAATTAATAATTTTATGCTGTCACAGGTCAATACATTTATTAATAATCGTAATATTACAGAAATATTTGGTCGTGTCTATCAAAGGACCGAAATTAAAAATAAAAAAATTCCAATTTCTTTACGATTATTCAATTTTTTAATTAATGTATTATTATTCCATCCACGATATATTCATTACATGAATGAATTTTAATGCACTTTACTCTAATAAATCTATAAAGCGAAGAATATCCTATCTTAATGGCTTGTATTATATGTGAATCAGGTAATCTTTTGGACGATCTATTCCCATCGTCGAGGTGGCCGTCGCTACTTGGAAAGAAGACCCTGTTCGATCTGTTGGAACCTCATCCGAGTGCGCCAGTCAGCGCCTTCACCAGAGATCCGTGGTGGTATCCTTGCATGGCTCCTTACATCCCGAGCTACGCTCAGTGGAGCACCCCATTCTACCTAAGGGACAGCTATCTCAGCCCGGTCAAGCGTAATTACCTCTGGAGCCGACACCCTCTCAGGCCCTTCGGTAAGAATCGCTCTTTCGCATCTCGCAACACCATCTAAAATCGTCACTCTTGTATCTTCCCATCCTCTACATTCCTTCATTCACGCAAGTCATTTTTATGTAAAAACATCTTTAGCGAAATTTTTCTATCCAAAATTTAAATAGCCAAAAGTATCTTCAAAACCATAATCTGAAAAAACTGGGAAATTTCAGAAAAAGGGCCGTTAATGATTGATCATAATTCATATAATTAACTAAAATCATGTCAAAAATTATTTCATTATTTTTAGATTGCACTTGAAGATGTACTAATGAAATTACATTACAATGAGTGAAATAAATGTAGAAGCGGCTGTATTGATACATAGAAGGAATCTAGATCATGCAAATTCAAGGAAATTTCATTTTTTATCTTTGGAAATATTTGGGCTACTGGTTCTCTTTCAAAAGAGTGCAGAGTTAAAAAAAAAAAGAAAATGGTTTTAGGTCATTCCCATTACCCACATTTAAAACAAAATAACATTGGCGGCCAAGTAAGTTAGATTATCCGTAAATTTGCCCTGGACTCGTTCCCAATAAGTGAAATGATCAAAGCTGAAACGGGAAAGAATGCCTCCTGTCTTAAAACTACTCCAAAAAGATGTTGTTACATAATGTAACGAGTACACAAAGTTAACTCATATCTTTTTTCATCGAGAAATTCTTTATCTGCTCACCAACATTTAATTTTCAGCATTACATGGTTCGGCATGAATAGCAATTACATATCGCGTTATTTTTTTTTTAATTGTATCATTCACGACGGTCCTTCGTTTTTATTGATATTTAAAGCCCTCGTCCTGACTCGCGATCTCTTAACTTTTTCCATTTCAGAAACGGAGGAATACATTGACAGAACGTATTTGTAGAGCAAAAGTGAGCGATGAAAAAAACGTGCAGTCGCCTATATGGTACACGAGTTTTTTTTGTTCGTCGACGTTGTTTCATGATTATATCTTTTTTTTTTCTCGGCCTACGAGCATGATTTTTAAGAGGTCGTTAGACGTTTTTTTTCTGTAGATATCGTTGGTGTCTAGATTACGCTATACGGCTAGGTACCCCAAGCTTTTATCCTGTTCATTCTCCCTCACAGCAGCAGCTTATCGTGCGCGCAATCGCGCACTATACACGTCTACCTGTACTCAATTCATCAGTGTATTTCATATACTCACTTTTTGTAGCCTTTATTGCATCTAGAAAGCTTTCTAGTTGTATCAGCAGTGCGCAGTCATCGAATACAGTTTTTTTTGTTCACTACCAGTAAATTAGCAACAACAGTGCAGTTCGCTACTGATATTCGCCAAAATCATCGAGCCCTTCTTCATTTCCACGTTTAAAAAAAACACAAAATATCGTTCTCGTTTCAGGAAAAAGTTACGTTTACTATTCGCAGCCCGTTCCACGATTTCACTTTGTCAGCCCGTGGTACAATTATTGAAAACGAAAGTGAGCACAGAATTCAATGTGGTGATTAAAAAACAAAAACAAAAAAACGAAAACCAAACAAAAAAAAGAAACCACCCTCTTTTTTTGAAGCCCCCTGATCCTCGTAAATAATATCAGTAATCGAATTTATTATACAATAAACAAGAATGAACCCCTTAATATTTTCCAGCTGTGAAATATCTCGTAGATATCATCATCGGTTTACCACATCCGGATTATTATGCATCTCTGTCGTCACTATCTCACTTTAATAATGTGTATTAACAAATGGTCAAAGTTAAGCAACATTTTTACCTTCGTCGTACATATTCATTCACCTACTATGTGGTGGTTCTTTATTTATACTACCCGCATATTTTTTATTTCTTTTACTTTTCGTCTCATCGCATCGACAATTCAAGTGTTTAACACGTTGACTACCAGAAATGGGTAACGAAATATTATGACAAGATAATTATTAAAAAAAATTTTTCGCAATTAAAAAAAAATTTTTATTAAATTATATTCTGATCATTATCGTTTTAGAATTATTTGGTCAGAATAATAATTTTTAGACTTTATTTTTTTTTATTGTTCAGGTGAAACCCATTTCTGGTCGTTATCCTCTTGATAAAACTGATATTTGGTTGATTTTGGTAATAGGAGTGTAAAACCAACTGTCTTGCTTATTGAAAAGGCATGAACAGCGATCGGAATTCATACCCTGCAGAGCACGTACCTCTCTCACCCAATAAATCAATCCAAAAGTCGAATTTACGTTGAAACAACTGATCCAACGCTCAATTTGAACTTACTCGATGTCTCCAATATAGTAAAAATAATTAATATAAGTTTCCTCTTTCCGCTATATGTATTTCATAATACTTATTATATCTTACTCTTAGTTAATGTTACCTTAAACAATATTAGCAATTTGTAAATTAATACTTATTTTTCGTTCCTTACAGCCCACGCTCATTAGAGACTGCACTTAGTCTCAGCTGCGCGCGATAATGCGCCGGAGGACGGAAAAACGAATCGAAAACAAAGAAAAAAAAAATTAAAAAACAAATACTCTCGTAACTACTCACTACAGAAAATAAATAAATTTTAAGCCCCGAAAGATTCGAAGCCCGGGCATCCCCACATGGCCTGGCTATATATACAAGTAAGGGCAAACCATGGACTCATTTATCGACCTGTATCACCACTGTTGTAAAAAAGAAAAAAATAAATAAAAATAAATTACTAAAATATCCATCAGTATTTTGAATTATTGTCTTCTGTGAATTGTGATAATCCTACAATACCGCCGATCGGCAAATTACCGACAATGCGACAATGAAGACTATGATTTTTCGTTTTTATCAGTGAATGATAAGCCGAAATCATTTTAAGGGTTTTATCGTCAGAATTACTCGTAAAACTAAAATATGACTTTACAACAATACGCATGTTTATTATCTGAAAGTATACATCTCGAGAATTCCTTCGAAGGGCTGACGATCGATACAGTTGCATCACGAGAGAATGGAACAACCAGCGATAGAGGGTAGGGTTTTTTTTTTTCTTTTTCGCTAGTAACCGATGGACACAGTATCTACACTGATATGTACAGACATAGGTACAATGTAGATAGCAGAAATGGGCAACGTAAATTAATGTTCTTCTAATTACAAGTTTAATCACAATTACTTTGATCAATTGTAATCAATTCCCTTTACCTGAAAAGCAATGTGTAATCCATTTTTAATGGTATCTTTTTTTCTTAAATTCTGGTAGATTCTACGCTTGAGAACCGTCTGTCGTTAAATACACGAGAATGAAAATAATTTGAAAAGCCTTGTTACTGATATTCCTCGTAGCAGAGTTGTTACGCATATGGCAAAAAACGGTAAATCCTGAATTATCAGAGAGTTCATTCCACCTAGGAATTATGAGGAACTTTTGCAATTTTCTGATTTTGTATCTACAATTAACTTGAGTGTCATTTTTCTTTGCAAATATTTTCTACATAATTTGTAAACACGCTTTTGTTTAGAACACAAGTTTTGTTTTCTAACTGAGATTTAGAGGGAGAGACATCTTAATTACAGAAATTGTAGAAACTCCCGACTAAGAAAAGAAGTTATCATAACAAGAAGAGTAAAGAAAAAAACCGATGAAATAATACATTATTATTGGCATGTTATAGTTGTAAGATTTTTCCACAAAAAATTACGAAAGATTCGTTAAATGCAAAAGGTGTTTAAAAGCGAATAGTATCATAATGTAATATTTGATATAATCTAGAGTTTTTTTTTTAATCGTTATCTCCGCGGAATGTTTGTAAAACCGGGAAATGCAAGAGATATTCAGAGTCAGAAATGCGTAACAAACCTACGTACATCGAAAGATCTCACGCAGGCTCACAGAAAAATTATCTCTTTCGAAAAAGGAAAGAAAATAAAAGAAAAAAGCAGTACAACTGGAAGTCGTTTCGTTTTTCTACAATCAAAAAAGCACCCTATCAAAAATCTCGAGTCAGTTGTTTGTACGAGGAACTGTACAACAGTAGACAACTCAGACACAAACAATGAATTAAAGAATACGGCAATGAAGCAATGTACAATTTCCATCTACACTTTTTGGGCCAATAAGCATTGTCACAAGTCTGCGATTCTTAACGCTTTTCTTCAGATGATGTATATCGCGAATTTCTCCGTCAAACTTGATATTTCAGATAAAAAATGAGAACAATGAACTGAAGACTTAAGAGACGCAGTTCATCATTCACATATTTTATTCGAAAAAATCAATCGTAGTAAATCAATTTGCATAACACTTTTTGTTACCGACTGAGAAAGCACAGTGTCTTAATCGCGAACTTATTATTACACTTGTGATTCGCCGTTTATCTTATTCCCCGTAAAAGGCTTATGATCCGTCACAGTATATACGCATGTTTGATAGTACGTACCTATGTATGTACATACAGTATTTATTATTGTTTTTTCGTTTAATCGTATGGTATATAGATACTAGTATAGTACAGAAGTGTATATATAATATATAGTATATATATATTTATATATATATATATATATGGTTGGAGCAGCGACGTTAGTCTTCAAAATACTGCTCTCTCGCTATAATTTTTTCATCTTCTTATCGTTTAATTATATATTTTGTTCTTTTAAATTAATTAAATAAAGTCGGATATTTTATCGGCGGAGAGTGTTCCATCGAGGTTAAACAAGACCACGACGACCTACGTCTAAGGATAACTAATAATAATAATAATAATAATAAAGACAACGCGCTTCAACAATAACAATGATACGCTATCGCTACTGTGAGGATGGAGGGAGGAAGATGGAGGCGCTTCTCGCATAAATCGATCAACAATTGTAATCATAAGCCACCCTCCTTAAAAAAAAGTTCATCGCCCTCGATTAATTATCGTACCAATCAATTCTTATGGCGCCCCTTATACAAAACAACAATAAAATAAGCTCATATTGATCTAAGTTTCTCTATCTTACGTTTGATTATGAGAATTTTATCGTCATTTTTCATTCCTTTTTTTTTCGATCGTTCAGAAATAAATAATAATGAAGTGATAAATAAAATAAACGTTTGCGTGGAAGTGGACCGATGGGACGTGATGAGACGAGGATTAACAACGAAAAAACAAATGAGTCTTTAGGAACAAAAGGCACTCTCTGAGGTGAGTTAATTGGGTGTGGGTGGAAACGATAGTAATAGGCTTCTCTAGTTATATTATATATATACATGTACATATATATACATATACATGTATATACATACACACATATATATATACATTAAGGTTGAGAGGTATCGCGGGCCTTCAATGTCGGCTCGATGAGTAGATTCGACTTTTCGAATACTTCCTCCTTGCCGTAATCACATCTGACGCAACCCGTAATCCCTGTAGAATCTAAAAACGAATAGTTTTTTTTCTTTTTTTTTTTATATAGAGACGGATTGAAGAAGTCGTCGCTGGCGACTGACTGACCGTTGATGTGTATCTCGTCGCTCGATTAAAGCTTCGAGATTTTACTCTTCCTCAACGTAGACAAGAAATCACATACGCGACGACGAGGTCTTTTGTTTGTTTTTGTTTTTCTTTTTTTTTTTTTCTTTTTGTTGTCTTCCACGGTTTTTAGGTTTTCTCTTACCTAAGTAGCCTAGAAGGATAGGGATTGCTGCTATGCCGCTGGATCAGCAGTGGGCGGTCATTTTTTGCTCTTTTTCGTCGGATTCTTTTGAGGCGTCGAGGGCCGCGCCGCTTGCGCTGCTGTCATACCACCGTATTGGTACTTTGCCTTTTTCTCGGACGGTTTCAGTATCTGTCGAATTATTTTATAATTAATTTTTCTTCGATTAATTTAGTAATGAAAATTGTCAATTTTTTCTTATATATATTCTTAAGGCAAACTTCACCAGTTATAAGCATAGAAGTTTGTTTTTTTAACCAATAAGAAACTCGTATAAAAAATGTCATGCGACAAATTATTCAAAGCCCGAATAAAAACAAAATAAACACTATAAAAAAAGGATCATAAGTAATTAAAACGTTACCTGAAAACTGCACATGAGATTCTCATCGACGCTCATCATTCCACCGGCGTTGTCGAATTCACCGCAATAATTCGGAGCCGAGAAGAGTGTGACGAGCTGTCGCTTCGCGAAAAACTCGTATCCGTCTTCGACCACCTGATGAGCCCTGCATATGAGATCCATGTCGTGACGATTGAGAAACTTCGATACGACGTCTGGACCAAACGTGAAGGAGACTCCTCGATCGTTCTCACCCCAGCCCTGAAATTCACGTTCCAATTGCTATTTATAATTCAACTGCGTAATAATATTGTTAATATCGATGACGATGTTGGCGAATTTTACCTGAACATCTTTATCAGGATCGGACCAGAGCAAATCGCAGAGTAGTCCGGTGTCCGGCACGTCTGTCGGTCGCATTATTCTTCGTATTTGTTCCATTCCCTGGAAAAATCACGAGTTTGTATTTAAAAACAGAAAGTAAATGTTTATCGCGGAGAAAGATGCTTTTAAACTTATCAAGAAATTCTATTATTAAGTAAACAACATGTGTCGAAAATAAAAATAAAACAAAAAAACATTCGTAGCGACTGTACAAATATTAATAGATTTGTGAATAATTCTAAAATGATACATATTTGTCCAGCTTTTTTTGTTCAAGTCCGTAATATATTAGCAAGTTTAATGCGTTTTAGTTGATATATTTGTAGAGCGTGTTTTGTGAAACAGAATGAACGGTTGCACATTAAAATCACAAAAGAATTACGGATAATTCTTGGATGAAACTCAATAACGTACTTCCTTGGAAATGAACGTTATTATTAACGTAATTAATGTTCTTTAATGCATGAAACAATATCGCAACAATTACAACAATTTAGCATAGATTCTTCATATTTTTTTATCAGTAAGAAAATGGTATAAAAAATGCTGTGCCCAAAAATTTAGATATCTAATACAGGATTTTTGAGAAAAATTTCAAATTTCTTAAATGGAGACAAGAACTTAAAATTTTTTAATTCATGAAAAAGAAAGTTCCAGAAAAAAAATCAATGTACTTTTTCGAGACGATTACCCCACTGGATCTTACAACCGCTATAGTTTTGAGAATATTGAATATTTATTTTCACAAAAACAAAATTATTTATAAACTCATACATCCACTATCGAATGGTAAAATTTTAAAAATTTATGAGAAAACCGAATTCCGGACAATAAAATGAATGAAATTTTTAACAGGCATTTTTAACGATTAAATACAAAACAAACGTCTAAAGTAATTTAAAAAAAAAGGTATTAGACGTATCAGGCAGAGAACATTTGAAGAGCCTGGAAAGTAGTTACCTGAAGATCCGGACTGAGACCGCCGTGACAGCAAAAGATCTTTTCGTCGATGATCGCGGCGATCGGCAGACAATTGAAGCAATCGGTAAAGGTCTTCCATAATTTAATGTTGTACCGACGTTTGCATTCATCGTAAAATCCGTATATTCTATTTATACTCGCGCATTCGTGATTACCACGTAGAAGAAAGAAATTTTCGGGATATTTGATCTTGTAGGCGAGTAACAGACATATCGTCTCGAGTGATTGCTTTCCTCTGTCGACGTAATCACCTAGAAAGAGGTAATTCGCCTCAGGAGGAAATCCTCCGTACTCGAATAGCCGCAACAAGTCGGTGTACTGTCCGTGTATGTCGCCGCATATTTTGAGCGGTGCCTCGAGTTCCAAGAGTATCGGTTGTTGCAAAAATATCTCTCGGCTCTTCAGGCAAAGACCGCGTACCTCCGCTTCCGTCATTACCACGGTTTTTCCTGGTCGACATCCTCGAACTGTGTAAAAAAAATGCATTTATACGTTATTAATCATTCCGTCACTAGAAAAAAAAAACAAAAAGTAAGTAAAAAAAAAAATAAAAAATCTCAAAAATTCGACGATGCGAATAATGAGCTTTATGAGTCGTCGACGAGAAGATGATTGCGTCAACTGCTTATTGCAAAGCTTACGATATACTATGTTACACAACTAGCACACCTCTACAACCAACATGTTCCTACGAAGCTGGAATCCAGCAACAGCAGCAGCAGCCTCAGCAGCATCTTCGTCAATTTCATAATTTTCGGTAAACCAACCGTTTCCTCTCTCGTGTCGACGGCTTTTATTCAATTGATAAGAAAAAAAATAATGAAGGACCAAGTGGTGTTACAGCATAAGAACGTGGGAGACACTATTGACTGTCGTCGACAAGACACACAAAATACAGGAAATATCTGGTCGCGTTGGCATGGGAATTTCAAACTCTGTAGCTCACAGTACTCTATCTCTATATCATTGATTTACTATTTATAGTCGAGGTGTATAAAAGGCTTTGGAGCACGCTCGAATAATCTTCATGGTGGTTATTGGAAAAGTGCAGCTTTTCCAGGCTTTCGATATTTCAGTATATGAATCAGTGACGTTATTTCAATTAATAGATGAAATTTATAAAAAAAAAGAAAAAAAGAACGAGCTATCTCCGAGCTGTTTCTAAGGATTCCTTATCTTATGGAGCAGAGATTATTGCCGAATAGCATTTAACGGCGGTCCCTTTTCTCGAGGACCACGTCGATCACGTATCAGGTTAACATACACGAGCCAAAACATAGATTAACATATAATTATATTAAACCAGGGTTGCAAAAGTTCTAATTAAATTTTTAATCACGTATCTTAAGATCTCAATTTTAAGATTGAAATAAATACCGAATAATCAATAAATTTATAACAATTTAAATATCAATGTTGATAATTAACGAAATTTTAATTATAAATTAAACATTTACAGAGCAGGTATAGAAAATAATTAATTGCTTACAACCCTGGCAAAGGAACGGTAGTGGTAACTGCTCCAGTGAATGATTATTGTAATCTCCAAAATGTTAACTGCATTTGAAAAAATTATAAAACTGCAGTATTAACAATATTTAATATACAAACAAAATTTGCTCTCTCCCATTACATTTCAGTACACTTTATTCAGTTACTTGTTCCATACATTAATAAAAATTATATTTTTGAACTGCCACATCATGCAATTACCTCTTTATGCATTCTTATTGAAATGAAAAGTAAAGAGTCTTCCATGAAAATTTATGAAAAAATACCATGAATTAATTAAACAATTAATATCTTGTATTTGTAGAGTAAATACTCATTATTTTTGTTTTTCATAAAATATTCACATATCCTGCTAACTGGAAAAGGCATTTTAAAAAGACCATAAATAGAAAAGAATTTAAGGTGCATACAAAGAATGTGACCTGAATAGCAATGAGACAGTGAAATCAGTTTTCAAATTATGCTTTACTTTCCTTCAATGTATCATGTTAGAAATGAAAATATATTTTTAACAATTCTTTCACTGCTGCAGTCACTAGATGAGGTTAAAACAACATTACAGATGAATATAAAATATTGCATTGCATGCCAATTGTACAAAAGAAAAAATCAATCAAGTCCTTATCTCAATTGTCCACCAAGAAGGTATATTATTAAAAAAAAAAATTGTAATATTTTACAAATAGGACAGTGAGGTGTCAGGACAAAGTGTCCTGAAATCTTGTACCCCACACAGAGTTATATACAATATGTAATGTGTGCGAGCGTGATACATCAGAAGGCTTCAGTAAATTAGTTAGTGCAGGTTGTCGAGAGGGTGGTTTTTTATTAGTCGCCAAAGAAATCAAGAATAAGAAAAAAACAATCTACGTGGAGGAAAAAAAAAGAAAAGTTTCAGGTATTTCTCAGCGTACCAGAAAAATCAGACAAGAAAATATCCGCTAGTCTGCCCTTCTTCTGAACCTGCGGTTCATTCTGCGTTTGATATACTTTACCGCAGGACGTTCCGGTTAAGTAGCATGAGAGAAAAAAAAGAAAAAGTTGTTTTTTTTGCTGTTATTCCTTTTTTTTTCTAATCCTTTCACTTCCGACTAGCAGAAAGTTGAGAACACTCTAAACTGCCTACCGTATTAGCACATTTCCTCTCTCTCCTCTCTCTCTCTCTCTCTCTCTCTCTCTCTCTCTCTCTCTCTCTCTCTCTTTCTCTCTCTCTTGTCACAGGCATTTTCATCACAAAATGGCACGCTTATACAAATCTATCAAATAGTCATATTTCGAAAAAAAGAAAAGAAAAAAAAAACTGAAATACAGACAGATACAGAACATGTCTAAGCTCAAAAAGCTGATGGTTCAGAGTAACGTGCGAATACAGTTTAGCAGTGGGAAGTAAACAAAAACGCGATTTTTCAACATACACCGAAAAGAAAAAAAAACGAAAAAAAAATACACATTTAGAATAAATACTTCGTTGTCAAGCAAAAACGCAAGTTTCTCAGGGATTTTCTTTTTAGGTGACGTGAAGAGCGACGAATAGCCCAATGTGACTTATTCGTATATTCACACGATCGTCGCTCCAATTAACGCAACAATCACAAGAGTACGAAAACAAAAAAAAAACAAAAAAAAATGTAAAATAAGCCGAAGAGACAAAAGAAGAGATACACAAAAGTAGAGAGTCCAAATAGATAGAATATACATCAGAGAGAGAGCTGTATATGGGTTTGCAAGTCTCTTGCACTTCCAAAAATATGTAGTAAGTATACACTTGTGTGCTGGGAGAGAGATTATAGAGAGGCCTCGAGGTTTTTTTTCTTACTTTTTTTGTCTTTTTTTCTTTTTTTTAAACATGTTATTTATCGTACGAATTTTGGGCAAGACGCGTATCGAATTAAAGCTCGAGTTTTCGTCTATATCACGATTGTTAAGTCGTTAAAGCGTGAAAACACTTGCGATATACGTACCTTCGAGTAATCTCTGAATCAAGTTGTCGATGTTCAAGTCAACATCCGCCATTTTTTCTCACTTGCTCGCACACCAGTCGCGACACTACTGCGGCCGTGATACTGGGTCAATGTTTGTAGATCGACTTCAGTCCCGCCGATGTGAACGATATTCCGCTCTCCGATATACAAACCAACTATGGCAGAGTCGTTGTATATCTATAAACTGTAGTATATATATATACACACACACACATACACTCAGATATATATATGTATATAACAACACTAGACTCCGGTTTAGCTTGTGCCGACTGCTGCGGCTGCTGCCCGAGGTTTTTACTGTGTGTTCACACCTGTAAGCACTATGCACGACAGCCGGTTAATATGTATAAATATAAATAGTAGCTTCTGTGTGCGTATTGCTGTGATAGCTATAGCTTTATAGCTGTAGAGATCGCGACATTGCAGAGGGTTAAAAGCTCTCTAGCGCAACGCGTCAATGTTTCGTTAGAATGTGTTTTAAAGGATTTTTTTTTCTATTGTAGAACTTATCGAAAAGGTTTATAGGAATTTTATAAAATTTTTTATATTTTATTCATTTCGATTTAGTACAGTAAAAAAAACAAGACTTACATTTTTTTACTTTAAACAAAAAAAATTTCAGCATGCTTAGCAATTACTATTTTTTAAATTATTTTAATAAATATGCTTTATTTTTTTTTTTTTAAAGAAAACAATGTCAGTGTACTTTGTACTTTAACAATATATTTTTTCTATGTTTTACTAAAGTAAAGTAACAAATGGGTTTTTTACTTATTAGTTAAAAAATTACAAAATTCAAAGTAATAAACCAATAGTTTCCTTATTACCCTCTGTTTTTTTGCATTTGTAAACAACTCTATGTTGAAATATTTGTTTGTTTGTTTTTAATCAAACGTTCGAACTTCTGATTTCCGATATGCTAGAATGTCAATGAAAAAAATAATCAATGCTAAATTATTTATGGAATAAAGAAACACGTAGAACGAGTTTGGAAGCACTCCGAATTGTGGTTCCGATTAAACGAACGTAATCCTTGGGCTCGACTGTCGTCTTGAATTCTATTTGCCGTGAAAGCGAACAGAACATTATTATTTCGTCTTCCGATATCGATTTTCTAGTCTAGTCCGATATAGCTATTAGTATCGCCGAGGGAAGCAGCAAAGGTAATTTATGGATAAATTAAAAGTTTGCTGCATACTCCACATTTGAATCGCCATATTTCTTATAATAAGACTGTATGTGAATTTTTCTAAAAATAACAAACAAAAAAAATCACGAGTTACATCTGTTTCGAAACGTTTTACATGATCAGGAAAATAGAATGAAAAAAAAAACACAAGATAAAAATTGATATTTTTCATGAACTGTTGAATCCAATATATAAGTTGTTTCATTGTATTTTCTATTTTAAACTAAACGTAATTTCTTTTTTGACCAGAATAATCAAATTCATTTTTTTCCCAACACAGCACCTTTGATTTTACGTTCAGTTTTACAGAACTTACAGGGACACGTGTAAAAATCGGTCAAACATCGGCACCGTGGAAAACGAATATTTAAATTAAAAAAAAAAAAAAACAGAAAAATCTGGCTTTATCGGAAATCGCACAATATTGTTATTTAGTACATTCTTTTTTACTGGTTATTTGAAATCTGAAGAAAATTCAAAAGTATCGCAACGGGCAAACACAAAGATTCTTTAGTTTTCTCAAAAAATCATTTTGTTTTTTTTGCTAAAAACAGAAATTACAATGTATCTACTATTGAATTCAATAGTCAATCTAAAATATTAATTTTTTACATTGCATATTTCTTGTGTTACCTTCTTCTTACAAAATGCAAGAAGTTTAATAAAAAAAATGTTGCTTCTAAATTTTTGAGTAAAAAAATATTAAAAAATGTACAGAAAGTACTCTTAACTAATAATAGTGAAATCTGTGCAATAACGGGAAATATTTGAGAGGTTAAAAAAGAAGTTGCCTTAATGTTTAATAATCCGTTTGTAAGAAAAATTTTTGTTGCAAATTCAATACCTTTTTCGTAAATTTGCAACAAAATATTATCTCTCACAGACTTGAAGTTACTACTACTGTTGTACATTGTTAAAAAAAAGGCCTCAGTTGAAACTTCTGAAATGTATTTTTTGCCGAAAAAAATAGAGTTCATTTAAATACACGATAAACGTCACACATAATACTGTTATTTAATGATCATACAGGTGATTGTTCATGAAACAGAAGTCAAATATAGTATTTTGATAATACAATAAGTATTAAATCTTGATAAACGTATTGCGGGCATGACTTTCTGTAAAATACGGTCGTTACGGCGAGAATTCAACATAATCCTGATCCAGGTTGAACAAGTCGGTGCTATTTTTCTGCATATACTGCAGAAAATCGTGAAAATGTGCCAACAGCATCTGTACGCTTCGCTCGTCAAGCGTTGTGTACGACAACATCCCTCCGAGTTTCACTGCATTTCCGATAATCGATTTTAGTAGTAATTAGCTTCAATGATAATTAAAAAAAAGCTAAGAATGGCTTGTAATTAATAATTACCAAAGAGCCTGAGCAGATGAAAAGCTCCATACAGCTGACTGGGCAGACTGTCAGGATTTTCATTAACAGTCTCTTCAAATTGCGACCGTTCGCACTTGTAGAGCAGCTGGAGACTCAAGGCGATATTAAAATACTCGCGTATGCCTTTGGTCACTTCCAATGCGCTTTCCCTAAGGCAAATTGTATTAGTCTGTAGCCAAATTTAAAACTGTAATGTTAGATTATATAAATCTTTAAATAATTTTCAAGTACCTTGCGCTATCATTCGTCGGCACTTTGCCCATTCCTCCCTTCGACTCCACGTAATCGTTCAGTATCTTGTCAACGGTGAATCTCATCGGTAGCGTAGGAAATTTATTTTGTTTTGTAACAGCCTCGCATTCGTCTATGAGAAATCCCTTGAGTTCGTCGGATATCTTTATCTTGAACTCGACTTTCGCGAGATAATCGTCTGAATCCCCGGCAGTCTCCAAACGACTAGCGTGCAATTAAATCCAATTAATTAATTATTTGCTTTATATGATACATTAACATTTTTTTTAAAAATACAATAATTATTGTAATTAAGAGATAACTCCACCGATTTTAGGTAAAAAGGCCATATAAAAAAAACGTGTAGGTCCAAATTTGAAAAAAAAAACTCTAAGTTGGCCTCCATTTATCTATTTTTAAAATTCTTTATCTAACGAATGTTGCTTGTATGAAAAAGCAAAATCATATTAAAGAAATAAAGTAAAATTCCTATAATTATGCTTCCTCATAGAGGAGATTTTTATCTCAACGTTTCAAATGATGCAAAGTAGAACTTTGCACATTGCTTCCTTATTAATTCTCATTTTTCACAAGCCTTCTACTATGAGGAAGTCAAAATTAATAAATAAACGTCCCCACAGAGGTGGCTTTTTGAGAAATGAAATTTAATGTGGAAGAAAAGTGCAAAGTTCTGCTTTGCATTATTTTTTAAATATTTTGATCTATGTATCGTTTCATATAATCAGAACACAGTTACAAACAATCAATAGCATGATCTTTTAAATACAATCTTTTTTAACAGTAAAAATCAGTTTTTTTTTCTCCCATAGGTGAAACATCCTCTTAATAATTTGAAAGTCATGGTTACTCAAACAAAAGAATAAATTGGTATTAGATAAATTATCCACCTGTGTCTTTAATATTTTTCTGTACACTAGAAAATAAGATCAATAAATAAGTAGACATTTGACGAACCTCCGCTTTTTCCTTGTAGCTTCAGCCGAGCCTTCTTGGGACGAGGAAGGTGTGGGAGTTCCAACAGGTGTTTTATTAATCCTACCAGGTGGTTTTTCTGCCGCACCAACAGGTGTGCTAGCTCTGCTGTCTGTATCCTTTTCTCTACCACCGTCGCTTCTTCTTCCCTGACTTTTGCTACCAGTCGAAGCCTTTTTATTCCTATGAGCGGGCTGCTGATTCGAATGAGCTCTTTGTACTTCTCGCTGCTTCTGAACATTGGAATCGTTGTACTTAAGAACTCGACTTTCCGGTACCCACTCATCCCAACTATACAGCGTAATTAAAAAGAAAAAA
This sequence comes from Perithous albicinctus, assembly GCA_964016905.1. Lineage (NCBI taxonomy): Eukaryota > Metazoa > Arthropoda > Insecta > Hymenoptera > Ichneumonidae > Perithous > Perithous albicinctus. The sequence continues at coordinate 13,786,060 of OZ024688.1, forward strand.
AAAACAGTAAATTTATGACTGCATTGTGAAAGAATGAACAGTTTTTATATTTAAGAATGCTTTGTACTTTTTATTCCAGCCAGCATAGTGAATAAAATATTTTATCTGTTTTTCTTTAGTGATTGAAAACTTAAGGCACTTTGCCTCGTAAATCAGTGGGCCATGATAACACAATACTTTCTCACCTGTAAATAATAATGATAATTATAATGTGGATGAAAAATTTATTGAAAATAATAATAATGTAGTAATAACAATATTACCGTCCTGAAATTTACACTTTGGCGGCATTTATCGGTCGCGTCTTACTTGACGAGCCGTGCGGCTGTTTAGTAAATCGGAAGTTTTTGGTGAACTAAATTCTCGACTCCGTTGCGATTATGGCCACTAATTAATTGTCCTAAACCACAAAAAAAATCGTCATAACATTACCTGTTAGTATTATAACACAGTCGGACACTTGAACGGCTTGTTTGTTTGTTTGGAGACCTGTGCATAGAGAAAAAGGCGCCGATTGTCGGGATTATGTATTTGTGAGTCGACTTCTCTTTTTTTTCGTGACAACATAATAACCGGCTGTCAGATGTTTACCTACAGTCGGGGTATGTGGAGAGAGTAGAAAACGTCGGCCGGTAATTCTTCTATGCTGTACTTTCGCTTTTTACACGATTTCCTTTGTATCAATGGAAAATGATAATTCTATTAATTTGTGAATTGATATATTTTTCATATACTTACCATATTGTTGTTGATTAATAACTCTCATGGTGAATGTGCCACTGCCCGGTCGGTAATATAAACGGAAAAATTTGGAATATTCTCGGTTCGATAATATAGACGTATATCCGATAATTATGTTCTATCTCCTTTGCACTCGTGAAGTTTTCATCTCCCAGATGATGTGCAACTGCTCGGTCAGTAACAAAAATTGTAAATCATTGTTCTTGGCTACGATCGATCTTTCAATCAAAAGATGAGAAGTACTGAATGCGTCTGAGACGCCTCAAGTCAGTACTTCTCGCCTTTTACTTGAAAAGTTAAACAAGACGGAGAATAACACTTTGTTATTCTCCGAATGTGAGAGAATAGAATCTTAGAAAAAATTGGCGAGATGGGCGGCAATTTCGCCCCAGAGTTACAGCTCTTCGAACGATCAAACATCGCGGTAATCTAATACAAAAACAAGAATTACATAATAAAAAAATGTAATGCAGGCTTTAGAATATTTTCCATAGACATTCTCAGCACTCCTGAACGCAGAGAGCAATTACACGTTAGATTACCACGATGTTCCATCGTTCGAAGAGCTGTAACTCTGGGGCGAAATTGCCGCTCATCTCGCCAATTTTTTCTAAGGTTTTAGATATTTCAAAGAACAAAATGTGAAAGTTTTTGCTAAATCGGAAATGCCGTTTGGAGGGAAAAAAAGTGGCAACTTTATTTATTGAAAAATAGCATAAAATAAAATTGGAGAATTTTACAAAAAATGTACACTGAAAATCCAAAATTTGATGTTGTTATGATTTTTTTGTGCGAGCCGTAGAATTGGCGTTAAAAAATAAACGATGATTATTTTCAAAAAATTTGAATAGCTGGAATATGCAATCAAAAATCTTAAAAAATTTCTACGTTTTTTCTTCAACTAGACCAACATCCTCAATAAATTTGAGGACGTTTTGTTGACATGAACAATTGGAGTGGCCGACTTGATGTGTTTTGCCTCATATATACAGAACGTTAGTCGCTGAATTTAGTACGGAATGTTTGATTCGATCAGAGTTTGACGATTTCGTGTTAAATCATAATAATGAAAAAACATTTAAAATATTTTTAAGGGAAGGTGCAAACTCCACCAGTGAAAAGAGATAGAACATCATTTTCGGACCATGAATATTCGGAAACAACGACATTAAAATGTCGATAAGAAGAAAAATTATTGAAAGGGAAAAAAAAGTCAGTTTTACAATCGGCATGTATGTGATAGAAATAAATGCAATACAAAAGCGACAATTTACTGGATAAATACAGATCACATGTCTTACTTCTAATCACTGATAACATAAATATTAAATATATGAAGTATGCTGTTTTCAGCAAGTACGTACTGCCGGGAAGAAATCTAGTAACAAAGTACAATGGCTAAAGCCTTCTGTAATTATCACGATCCTGCGCGATACGAGGGCCCGAGGCTAGAGTAGAGTATAAAAACGGTAAAATGGAAGCCAATGCAAGACAAAGAGCGACAACTGGACGATACCAAACCCACGCAAATCCTATGACCAACAAACTTATTGACATCGATACCGACATCGTCAGCGAATCTATGGCTATTATACCGCACAAAAAGTTTGAATTCAGAATCACGGTCTTGAGAATATTTGCGAGACACGTTGCCGCCAAAAAAAGCACAAGCCAGCCGAGACCCCTGAAATAAAATAAAAGATTAAAATTTTTTAACTTATAATGTTATAAATGAATACACGAGTCGTGACTTGTGTATCATTGGGCAAAAAATGCATTAAAAATATCGCTGTAAACAAATTTTTATCATTAATTATAATGGAGAATTTTACAATCTACTTTTGCAATAATCATAAATAACTTTGAGCGATTATTTTTTTGCAATGAATGTTAATATTTCGGAAGCGTAATAATTCATAATCATTTAGTCACAAACGTATTCAAAATACTATCTCATTAAAATGATGCTCATCTCTGTAACAGACTATTTTTTTTTTCAGTACCTGATGGTCCAGGTACGCCAATAATTATGAACGTGCTCCAAATGGAACATCTGATCGACATCGATTCTGTGCTTTCTCTGCAGCAATATTTCTTCACCTCGCGACGTTAGATACGGCACGATTGTACCTTTGTCAAGTTTCCCGACGATCGAATACGTGTCGCCAGCTTTTCCGGCATACGAGAACAATATTCGAATATCACCGACCTGAAAATTGAACAGAAAAATGTATTATCGTTGAAATTGAAGAAAAAAAAGTAACTAATTTATTCACTACATTATGTACATTCTTTTCATTTCAATAGGTGGAATTTTATGTCTTTTTTGCCATTTTAATAGGTTTGAAATTTAAACCATAACGTTTTACGAGAAAACATTTTGCCACTTTACGCTTTTTCATCTGCAGTTTAAGATGTTTTCACATAAAAAAAAAACAATTTGATTGTAAATTAATCAAGGAGTCTTTTATATACCCGCGGATTCCACAGGTCAGCGCTGTGATAATAAAGTCCAGAGTGCATTTTTATATCCCTTCGCTCTGGTCTTTCGTCGCTCGTAACGTCGATAAATTCGTTGAATTTCTTCTTCAGCTCCGTTCCTAAAGTAAGTGATCCCATTTTCACCTCCTCTGCAATTTGTACTTGACTCCTAATAAGCACTTCTTTGGGATTCTCGTGGCCGTTTCTTATGTAGAATTGATCCGAGTCTATGAGTTTGTCGCGCCATTCTGTCGTGTAATAGTAGTGCTTCTCATCTTCCACCACTCCGCCGTAACTGGAACATGTTGCACACAGACTGGTATTTATTAGGGAGAGATAGAAAGCTCCCATCTAATGATTTAACACACACATTTAATTTCAATTGTTTTTAAAATTAGCATAATAAGAAAAATGGGCACAAATATGTGAATAAAGGTTGATGGTAACAAAACCACATACTTAAGTCTGCTTAAGTATATAAAAAGATATGCAGATTGAAAGAGGAAATTCCAGTTGCTGATTTTATCTAGTTAATTCACACAGCTGCATTAATCAGAACCTGCCCGAGTAAGATATTGATTATCTTTAAACTTAGAATAGTAATAAGAATAATGCAAAGTACATAAATTTAATTTTCATGCCATGAACCCACTGATTTTTTGGGCAAGGCAAAGGCTCATTTCATCTAGTAAATTTATATAGCTGTATCTATATATCCTTAATATTTATATACACAGAAATCCAACAGAATCCCTGCCCATATTGTTTATTCATCACTATCCAATGAAAATTACCTTCTTTCTTCCTCTATTTCAATCCACTGATAGATCTGAACTCGTCGTTTCAACTTAACACTGGCAACCACAACTCCATATTCAGGTTCAGTGAGTGGTTCTCCAATATTCAATGGTCCAGCTAGATGTACCAACCGCCCTTCATACTCTGAAGGTATGCTATATGGATTTGGAATTACAGCAACATTTTCCAAAGCCTCAGCCAGAGAATGAGCCACTTTAGCAGCTCTGCCCTGAAATCAGTGACGAAGTTCTAGTGTTATACAAAATTAACAATTGTGGCCAACAGCAAAATAGCACCTTAATTATTTTAGGCTTCCTCTTAGAGGAAGCTTTGAAAAAAATTCAAAGTGTCATAAAATACGAACCGCTTGACTGATTTGCATCAAAATTGCATAAAAATTTTGCTAACAAAGAAATCTGCGTAACCACACATACACATGCACATACATTTTTTCTAAGACACTTTTCTCAACATTTTGGACCATTCTGAGCATTCTGACATGAAAATCTTGAAAAAAAATATTGTTGATGAAAACAAAGTTTCCACTATGCGGAAGCAAAAGAATTACCTCATTCCAAAAGAGCAGACACATGCCTGCAGCGAACAAAAGAGAACCTATTATAGCTGTGAGCCATGATTCTCTAAATTGTTCATAAACAGAGCTCGGCACATTTGCAGGTACTTCATCTTGCCACTCAACTTGATCGTTGTTTCTCTCAGTTTGGCCAGCCACTCTATTATTCACTTGACCAGCTTGACCGTTCTATTTTAACATTTACAAAATCTTTTTATAGTCATTACATACATTGATGTTTTTGTATCATAAATACATGCTATTGCTGTAGAATTTCAGTAACTTTCTTTTTATACTTACATTCGTGCGATACATTTCTTGTGCGTATTTTTGTTGTTGTTCTTATTGCGAAAATTTGGAGTCTTGACGCATTATTTATACTCGCCGGGATTTAATAACTCTTCGTCTATCCCGCCGGCATCTTCAACTTCTCGACTTTAGGTATAATTTAAAACGGTATTGATGAAACAAGAATGAAAGTAACAATTGTCAATTCAATTGTTGACAGAAAAAAATACGAACATTTTTTTACGACTATTTTTATCCATGAAAGAGAAGTGACCGCAATCTGCGGTAATTGGTATATTTTGGCATCGGGCGTCAAATAGCTCAACACCTCATCAGCCGAATTCGCCGGATCAGCTGATGATCGCACTTCTCATTACACTCGCTCTCTCTCTCTCTTTCTTTCTTCTCTCTGAATTTTCTCTGTCGGTAATAGATCCGTGACCTTACATCTAAAATAGGTTATTTAATGCGACAAGTGTTTAAATGCGATTTTACGCGTAGAAATTCATGTTACGCACTGTGAAATATACTAAATATGCCGCAGTTTATTAACTGGATTATGTACCGGATATTTATCCGGTTACCTACCGACTCACAAGATTACCTGCAATACCTCACGCGCACATATTCTTCAGCACTTGTCGGTAATACCTGCTCCGCCGATGGCGTGTGAGCGTCATCTTCGTGAATCAACAGTAAACTAATGACAAACTTTCCAGTGCTTTGATACGTTCACGTAGTAGATGAGCTGGCAAAGCTACGATATCACACGCTGGTTCCAACGCGAAGCGCGAAGACAAGCTTGCAAAGCCGCACAGCCGCAGTCGTGTGGATTATTTCAAGATGGAAGGTACGACGGAAGATATTGTAATTCAAGCGGCTGAAAATTTGACGAAAAATGTTAATGAAACGAGCGCAAGAATTCCCGCTACACCCGAGGGAATGGCTGTGGCCTATGCCAGTCTCATTGTGATGGCCGTTTTGCCAATTTTCTTTGGCAGTTACCGATCTGTTAAGTACCATAAGGAACAGCAGGTTAGAGACGTGTATTTTAACATTATCTACTTCCGCATATGCTCCAAAAATCGCTATCTATATTGATATTTCCATTGATCTGCCTTTTTTAAAATCAATATTGTATCAATATTGCATTTTGTGTTGAATATTTCTTTTATTATCTGATAATGATGTTAAGGACTGTCAATTATTTTACAGAAATGTTTTAAATGTTGCTGCGAAATGACAGAGACAATGTCTCACGTATGTTCTTTGATAAATTTGAGCTCTAAGAACATTGCTCCTTATTTGCACAATTTTGTTCTTTCTCACCTTGTGTGAATGTTTCATTTTATAGCACACTTGTATTTCACATGCAAAACAAAATGAATAATGAAATGTGTGAAATGAATACTTAACTTTATAAATGAATTTTACAGAAATATTTTGAAACAAGTGGCGAAAAGCCAGAGACAATGACGCACAAAGATGCTGCTATGTTTCCAGTCATTTCTAGCGCAGCACTCTTTGGATTGTACGTATTCTTTCAGGTAAGCAAACCATTTTTACTTGGTCAGATTTATTGTGTAGAGAACCTTTTTTTTATAAATCTAAATTTATGATTTTTTTTCAGGTTTTTTCTAAGGAATATGTAAATCTACTTCTAACAGGATACTTTTTTTGGCTCGGTGTTGTAGCACTCTGCCATCTAACCAGGTACGAAAATGAAATCTTATAATTCTTGACATTGATGAGAAAATTTAATCTGATTTTTTTTTTCTTTCCCCCAATCTAGCCCTCTTCTTTCTTCTTTGGTACCAGCCGCGATTCCCAAAACACAATATCATATTCATTTCACCAAGGGAGAGGATGACAAAGCAGAGGATATAATTAATTACAAGTTCAATCTGCACGACATTGTCTGCTTTGGATGCTGCACACTAGTGGGAATTTGGTATCTTATGCAAAAAGTAGGTCAACCACAAGAGTAACATCATAAAAATTAATAAAATTTAATTTCTTAAGAACCAAGGCCGTAAATATACGTCGATTTATCTTGGCATACGTTATTCCATAAAAACAGTATTCATTTTCGAAATCCTTCATTTTTAGAGGCCACTATGTTGAATGAATAGGTTTTGTAAAAAAATCGAGTTGTTGAACGCATACAGAATTTTCCAATAAAAACAAAGTCCTGTTTCACATCATAATCGGAGTATAATTATCGTTTATTCCGATTTTTTAATTGAACGTATCAACATTTTATTAGATCTTAACATAAAGTCAATTCTACTTTTTTTTCTTTCTCAAAAACAAACTGTTTATCGCAAGATCCTTCAGGAGTTAAATTAAAGCATATAAGAACGTTTTAAAGAATTACTATAACGTAAAAAAAAATCATTTCAGCATTGGATCGCAAATAATCTCTTTGGCATCGCTTTTGCGATAAACGCCGTCGAGCTCCTTCACCTCAACAACATAGTGACCGGATGCATTCTGCTTTGCGGTCTCTTCGTATACGACATATTCTGGGTTTTTGGCACGGACGTTATGGTGACGGTTGCGAGATCCTTCGAGGCTCCCATAAAGCTAGTATTCCCTCAAGACCTGTTGGAGAAGGGTTTCGCCGCGAATAACTACGCAATGTTAGGTCTTGGCGACATCGTAGTGCCTGGAATCTTTATCGCGCTTCTCCTGAGGTTCGATCACAGTTTGGGTAGGAAATCCAGCACGTACTTCTACTGGACGTTCTTCGCCTACTTCGTCGGTCTTCTCGCGACGATGTTCATTGTCCAAATGTTTGAACACGCTCAGCCCGCGCTACTATACTTGGTACCTGCTTGTCTTGGAACTCCTCTGTTAGTTGCTCTTGCCAAGGGTGATCTTAAAAGAATTTTCTCGTAAGTTCTTCAAATTCTCTTCACATCCCTTTATAACATTTTATTAACTTCTTGAAATATGATATTAGATATCTTTTTTTTAATCAGTAGTAATATATAATTAAATTTGAACAAATTATTGAAACTCAATTTTTTCTCTTCCAAATATGGCACGTCTATTAAATAAAATCATTGTTGTTAAACAAACTAGACTATCAAATTGAAATAAAATGTATGAATCACAAGTGAAGCAAATTTTAAAACGATATATTATGTTTCTTATTATTATTAATATTATTAGTTCTATATATTTGAATAATTTTTTTTTCAGGTACGAAGACCACCCATCGGGTTCCAAAGAAACAACCGCACAGACGCAAGTAAATGCGAAGAAGGATAAATAATTTTAGACGTCAATGAGCGCTCAAAAAAAAAAGGAAAAAAATGTAAAAACAGTATGTCGTGAGTCAGTAAATATAAGAATCTCACGACAAGATTCGTACAATGCGAAATCTACGCGCTCCGCGAGTGCCAGCATTCGTAACTTACAAGATCTAATTACGTCCTCAGCGCAACAATAGCAAATCAGATAAAAAGCACCGATCCTACTAGAATCAATATTGTAATCTATTTTATAAACGTCCCGGTACTTCTCTATCGTAACGTAGACTAGACATTTAGGTACCGTGTTCCCTCCAAGTATGTTTTTATTTTTAGTTTACTTTTTGCTTGGTTACCACACTTTATAATTTATAAAAAAAATAAAAAGAGCTGATAGCAGACCCGGTAATTCACTCGTGACGAGTGTCTCTGCGACTGTCTGAAGATACACGAAAAAATAAGGTCTATTTAATTGCAAAGTCATTCCAACTTTGACGACGACAGTCGAACGCGTAAATTATGAAAAAAAAACACCAACTTTTTAGGCGAGTACCGTGTACTTTTGTTTTATATTTTTGAATAAATAATTCTTCTGGTTAATTTATTTACTCTGAAATTTAATTAGGGAGATAAATCAAAACTTTCGACTGTCCGAAAGAATCTGTTTGGATATTTATTATTTAAAAACCTAAAATATTAGATTACGATACGGGTGGGATCAAATTTTTTCTTGACGAGTGTGAGTTTGCAGCTCGAGCCGAAGGAGAGTGTTGCAATCAGACGAGTTGAGAAAAAGTTTCTGACACCCGTTTCGTATACAACATTATTTCAGTAGTGCGTAAAGTAGTCACTTTACGCACCGAGTGAAATAACAATACATTTCAACAGTAGGGAAAAAAACCTTTTTTAGCGAGTGTAGGTTTGTAGTATAAGCCGACGGTGAACTTTACAATTACATGAGCTAAGAAAAGCTTTTCTCTCGAGTATGAACGAAATTTTTGCAGTATGACGTCGAGAAAGTGCACTTTTCTGCAGGGAAGATTAAAAAAAGGAATTTTCATGTAATACAATAGTAGTCCGGTACCGAAGACAAAGGGTGACTTAACTTTTCTTTTTAAGGAATTTTCGTTTCTTAAAATTGGATTGTGTGTATATTGAGCTTCTAGAACGGAAGGGACTTAATATAAAAACTCTTCTAATATCCCATGTCATTGTTCAGTCAGTAAATAATGTAAACGCACAAAATGTAAAAGTGTATCTAAGATTAAAGCATTTTATCAGCTACAAATTTTGTGCTACGTTATGCTGAAATTGCATAAATCCAAGTATAATTAAGAAATAGTCTTGTCTCCTCAGTCTGCATCATTTGTTTCTCTGCATTTTATTTAATCTGCGCATCATACTGTATGCAAATTGATTGAAAACAGAGGATTGGAGAATATCGAATTGTTTTCACAAAGATGAATAAAAAAGATTTTCGGAGTAAGTAAACGTCATTATTTATTATTATATCTTTAGAACAAGGAATAAGGATATACAGAGGATTGTATCGATTTAGAAAGTGGCCACTCCTATAATTCAAACGTTTATTCAAATGCGTATCCTTATTTCTCAAACTTATACAAGCATGGCCAGATATTTTGCCCAATCAATTTATGCCTTTGCAGCATCCTCCACAGCCAGATTTTGCGCCGTTATTGGCGCCAGATCGACGATCCCGTCTTTTGATACTTTTTGCACTTTGAAGTTTGGTAGATTAACAATTAGACGCTTGTGAATCTCACGTACACACTTTTTCATAAGAATGTAAGCCTCTGCTTCAGACATATCTGCAACAGTAAAAGAAGATAGTAAATAAACAGTTGAGACCTAATCGAAACTTCATAATCAAACAAATGGAACTGATTATTTATTTTGTTTTTTAGTAAAAAAATAAACAAGTCTGCAAAGTAGAACCTTGCAAATTACTTCCTCATTATTTTACATTTTTTTTAAATGTTTACATGTATGCAAAGTAGAAGTTTGCAAATTATTTTCTTTACAAAGCTTCCACTATGAGGTAGTACGTTTATCTACTTTGGCTTCCTCATAAAGGAAGCTTTGTAGAGAAAACAATTTGCAAAGTTCTACTGTTGCATACATGTACACATTTTAAAAAAATGTAAAATAATGAGGAAGCCATTTGCAAGGTTCTACTTTGCAGGCTTGTGTCTGTGTAATATAAACAAAATATTTAAAAATTTGTCTACTATAAAAATCGCATTCACAAGCTTTTTGAAATTTTAAAGTCGTCATGAAATTTAAACCTCTCAACCAATTTTCTTCAAATTTGTACCCAAACCTTGCTTCACGGTGCTCAATACGTGAAATAAATTAGAAGCCGGTATCTTTTAATTTGTGCAAGCTAGTGCGCAAATGCGATTGTTCATAAAATAAAAAATGTTATAAAATTCGACCTACTTGACCGATTTGTGCCAAATTTGCATTAAAACCTTATTTTATCATAGTCTAGAAGTAAAACAAATTTAAGCCCGACATCTCGCAATTTGCGCGAGTGAATGCTCGAACGACATTTGCGTAAAATCTATACCCAGACCTAGATCTAGGACAATCCACATGTGTGCCAAATTTGATTGTAATCTGCCTAAAAAAGTCGTTTTTTTTTCGCGACAGCAATGTTTTCTTTTTTTTTTTAAATAAAATCGAAATTTATCAACATAGCGACCGTTCTTTAAAATAAATTCATCTTCGATACTCAATAATTGTGAAATCACGTGGTACATTGCAGCCGGTCATCCCACTCTATCGATTCTCGCCAAACTTAGCACCAATCATGGTTCACTGTAAGTTCGTTTGTGTTCAAAATTTCAACCTGATATATCGTAATTTACAAAAGTTATATCATAAAAACAATTTTTTCAAAGTTTTCACAATGTTGTAAAATTGTGAAAAAAATTGTGTGTATGCCTCAACTGCAATCCCAAAAGTTGTTGTATGATAGCCCACTTGAGTACCAAATTTGAGAAAAATACATGAATAATTGCAGCAGTATCATGCTAACAAGGCAATTTGCACATACACATACATACACACATACAGACTTTTCGTACAAATCACTTTTCTCTATGTTTTGGACCATTCTGAGTATGACATAAAAATCTTGAAAAAAAACAAATTTCACAAAAACAAAGCTTCCTCTATGAGGACGCAAAAAGAACAAATCATGGCTCTCACTCTGTCATCTTTTTTATACACTGAGTTCCTGAAATTTAATGTATTTTCAAATGAAAAAAGCCACAGGTACATTTTGTTTAAGAAATTGATTTTTGGCCTAAAATTACATCAAAATCTTTACTATTAAGTATTACTATACGCCTCTGAAATTTTGTACTTTACCAGGAATTTAATGTAGGAAAACGAAATGGATGAGAGTTGCAACAAATTACACAAAAAATTATATTTTTATCAAAAGTACAAATTTGTAAGAATTTGGGTCTCAAAAAAATATATATATCATTAAAAAATAATAAAATAAATAAAAAATACAGTTCAAAATATTGTTAGCCTAATATACAAGTACCTCAATGTGAACCAGTTTCTATGAATTTAAATTACCAACAAAATCTATCAACAGATTTATAATTAGAGGAGAAAAATATTTTGCTGCCTCACAATGGAAGCTATTTTTTCATGACATTTTTTTTCGAGATATTCATGTCAGAACACTCAAAATGTTCTGAAAAATCAAGAAAGATGGTTCAGAAAAATTGTCCGGATGTACGTGTATGTGTATGCATGCATGCTATGAAAGGCCTAGAATTCATATTACTCACTCTTGTTGTGATATCTATCCAAGATTGTGAGCGAAAAGAAGCCACCATAGCCATGTGCAGCATAAGGTACTTTGACACACGAAGCCATGTAATCGATGAAAAAAAGTTGAGGTCCTGTCTCTTCGTCGTGTCCTGCCATAAGTATATTAACAAAGTATGGAGTTCTTGTGCGTAGATAATCTGCCAAATTTCTCCTGGTGAAGCTCGCAGCAGCTTTGGGCGAAAGTTCATAGCCATTTCGCATTTTGTAAAGTTGAATGTTCTTGGCAATGTACTCGGAGAATTGAGTTGTGTCTCCGGACTCGCCGGACACGGCCATCACGAGTTTATCCGAGATTTTGTGGATCTTATCCTCGTCTGATTGAAAGTAAAAAAGAGAAAAAAATGTAGAATCATCGTGAGTGTTTTGGGTTACCGGAACCGATCCAAAAGTTCGAATGAAGTTAGCTAAACTCACCGGTTTTCATCACCATGATCGACTGGGCGTTCGTCATATCGGCCGCAACGAGCACGAAATCTTTGAACTGTATTCCGATTAGGCATTCCATCTTTTACTATGTTTTGTTTTACAAACGGTTTAGCGAAGAGTCACAGTTACTCTCTGTGTAATATTGGTTATGTGTGCTATCGGCTTGCCTGACTAAAACCGCCTGTCATTACAGCCAGCGGCAGCGAAGCGAAAAGTGGTGGGGATTGGTATCGTTCTTTGTAGGTTAGAGCGTTTTGTGGAATATGTAACTTGAGGCTTTGTTGTCGTTAGAAGATAAAAGAGAGTACACGCTTATCAGCGATTAGTACAAAAGAAAGTGTGACGATTTCGCTGTAAACTTTTGCGCAATTTTCTATAACCAATCAAACTAGTGTAGAATTAGTGCAAATAGATTTGTTTGTTTCATTTTACGGTAATAGGTGAAACTGGGTGAAACCACAAGCGACCGCTGAGTGCCAGGATTGTGTTCGTGTCACCGGAATTAAAGTATGTGTGGTGAGTATAAAACTAAGTAAAAAAAGCCTGAAAAAGAAGAGCCTTAAATTTGCTTCTTCATCATTTTATACCGGAGATGAAAGGGTTTATGCCTTTCACAATGCCACCTCCATCTCTATGTGGAAGTATCTTTATTAATTTTGAGTTCCTCGAAGAGGAAGCTAGTTTTGCAAGGTTCTACTTTGCAGGCTTTTTTAAATAGTACATACGGGGCATTCCATGACGTATCTCGATCAAGTTCTCTGGCAGCGATGTTTATAGACTATGTTCCGTAATTTTTTTATATGTAAGGAAATTGGAATAGAACAGCATCGATGGTTATACTTTTGTTTACTGGGAATGTTTCCGTCTTTTCGCAAGAAAATCGAATTTACCAAGCCAGCGGTCATATTCCTGATTAAAAAAAAATGTACAAATCAATTGTCACAAAATTGAAACCACTCGATCGATTTTCGTAAAATTCAACACTGATCTATAATTATGGTTCAATGTTAATCCATTTATGCAGAAATGTTCAGTTACATATGTTTCGAAATTTAAAGATAATATAAAAAAAAAATTATGAATTTTTCATCCGCAATGTTTTTCTATTAGAAAATTTGAGTATCAATTTGAAAGTGGTTGCACAAGCATCGCGCTCGGGATAATTAAGAGTAGCGACAGAGCTCGTTTAAAGAGAAGCTTCATATTTTTAATTAAATTCAATTTGTTTTAATACTTAATTGGCGTCGATTCGCTACCGCGACTCTTGATCTAATTCTAATTTCATAAACGAACGTTTTATTCGTGGAAAAATTAAATCAATTCAATAAAATATTTTGAAAATTATCGTAAAAAGTCGATAAGAAAAAAAATGCGACAAATAATGGATTTCAAAATTTGAAAAAAAGAAGAAAAAAAAACACAGTAAGTATACTATCAAATAGTATTAAAATTTCGCCAAATTTGAAAAATATCTGAGAGGGTTGAAAAAAGTGTTTGACTTGTCAGTGAATGCTTCATATTGAGTTAGGTAATCATAACATTTGAGACACGCGGATCAAAAGACATGATTGAGAAGTAAAGCATATAACCTCCAGGAGTTCCGATAATTTTTAAGATACGAAATAACATCAAGCGTACAATCATTAGAAAGACTCAAAATACGAATCATATTTACGGTCCGCTTCATCGATGAGCAATCATGATCCCAGACGCTTTAGTATCATGCGGCTATTTGTTACTCGGTTGTGGCTGCTGTATCAATCGTTTGATAAATCATTCGACCGATAATTTTTCAAAAATTTTGCCGGAATTCGTAATTGCATCGATTGGGATTACCGCGATTGGAGCGCGATCCCTTCATGCCCTTCTTTACAACTTATTCTGGCGAAGCTATCGTAAGTACATGATTGAATAGATGATAAATTATAATTTGCAATTAAAAAAAAATGTAACTTTCGATAATGAAACTATTTTCATTTTTTGCAGCTATTGATCCTAGATTAATCGTCAAGGAATTAAAAAAAGTACAACACAATAAGAATTTCATTGATTGGATTCTTAGCAAAGGTGGCATAGCCACTATTGGTTATTCATTTTATTATCATTATGATTTTCTTTTTACCGGTACGTTATTATTCATTAGTTTGACGACGGTTGAAGTATTATTAGTTAAAGAAAATATTGCAGCCACAGAACAAGTAAGTGTTTATTAATTTTATAATATCTTTGTAAAAAACATTCTGATCCTGTTTTTTATTTTTGCGAATTTGTCATGAATTTCAGCAGAACCAGGATTCGTGGAGGCAATTTTCAATGATTATGAAGAAACAACCGTATCCCTTGGCTAACTTTTGGATTCTGTCCAATGAATTGTTTGGGTAAATTATTGGAACTATAATTGTAAGCAGTGAAAAGAAAAAATGCCGACTATTCTAGATAGTCGAGGATACAATACAATTATTTTTAAATTTAATATTTTTTTAATTCCAGGTGGGCAGTAGGAAACAATTACTGTCGTCTAGCTAATGTTCCATACAGTATAACTACTTGGGCCTTTCCGCCAGAAGGATTTTATCAAGGGTGGTCGATAATGAATTCTATCAACGATTACATGATGCTGTGTTACATTATTTTAATGACAGAAGGACTATGCAACTGAGCTATTAAAAAGCACCCGCAGGATTCAACGTTGGAGGGAATTGGAAAAACACAATACCTGCATATATGTTTAAAATTTATTTATTGCACGCAAAAAAAAGAAAAGATTTTGGCGCCCCAGCCAGACGCAGCAGAGGCGACGCACTATGAGTATTATATGCAATGAGCAGCGCCTTCGGAAATTTCATTTCCACCGCATCCTTCGCACATCAACGCGATGATACATAATACAATGACGTGGTTCGCAGTGTATGATGTATAGTATTCAGACATTCGAGAAACATTCACTCACGCACTCGCGTTATTATATAATTTAATAGTCCGATATGGTATATCACATACGAAACGTGGAGAATTGTTTCACGTATAAGAAAGGTAATAGAGAGAGAGAGAGAGAGAGAGAGAGAGAGAGAGAGAGGGAGAGAGAGAGAGAAATATAGAAAATGCGCAGTGTTCGCCAAAATCCGTTCATACGGATTTGGCGAACGATACGTATGTATTAAAAAAAAAAGAGTTGCTTGGTACCTAATTTTCGCATCAGCGACGCAAGAAAAGAAGAAAGAAGGCCATAATTTTACATCTTGGAATTGGCATCGCCACCTCGCCAGCCTACTTGGCTGACCGGCTGCAGTCGCAAACTGTTACGAGGACTCTCCTCAATCTCGTAAGCAGGATTAACGTGGCCAACATCCTGACCCGCGAAAACGTCCTTTACAGAAATCTGACTGCTGCGAGTTGGCCTTGGCTGAATTCCTAGTGGATTTCCGGTTGCTCCGTAAATGTTATTTGCACCGAGAGTCTGCATTTGGGATTTTCTTCTTTGAGCCATTATGCTGTTACGACGACCCTCGAAAGCCTTGAAAGCTTTCGTCGAACGACGAGTCGACATGTTGCGCGGTAAACCTGCAAATTAATATGGTTTTTTTTTTAGTCTCACGTTTAGAAGTACACTTGTTTAGAAGTAAGTTTAGAAGCACCCAGTTGTTACAGTTTTAATAAAAGCGCATTATAATTTGGAAATAAATATTGAATTAATTTCAATTTTGTGCTCTTAACAAGACTTTTTTCTGAGATCTTACTTTGAAGTCCATCAGAATGAAAAAAATTCCATGTAAAAAAAATATTTTATTGCAGCTACATTCATTCAAAAAACTGTAAGCTTTGAGAATAAGCAATTTAAAAAATAGTCTGTCTATAAAATAGGTAAAATTATAATTTTAAATGTGTCTATTTGCTACTATTTGCATGATGCTGATTTACCATTGTTCTCGGTCATGCTGAAGAATCGTTGTCGGAACGCAACGTCGAGGGTGTTGATAGCCTGGGTCTTTCTGCGACTCTTTTCCAAATTTCGGATAGTCTTTCGCCTGCCAGGACCGCTGCCGCTACCTTCATCGTAATCGCCTTCCATGCCGTCGAGACGTTGCAGGTCGCGAACGATCTCAACCGCGTGTTTCGATAAAAGGGCCTCTTCCGAAAGGTCTTTCGGCTACAAGAGCGCAAAAAATGATTATCAATACTATTTCAGACAGCTATACGACTCGATACTTTGAAGTAAGCCATTTTTTTCTACTTATTCCGCAAATCAGTTCAGAAAATTATGCATGTCTAATTAAAGTAGGAAAATGTATCGACATCCTAGTTCTAAATTCAAACCTAATTTCAATTAAAACAGAGGTGGGCATTATTCAAATTAAAAAGTAATTAATTACAACACATATGTTGATATTACAATTAATTATAAAAGTTGAATTACTATAAGTTATTCATAATTATCGCGAATTCGTAACAATTTTTATTTCTCCACAATATAGTCTATAATAATTTGGTTAAAAAAAAATATTTCAATATTCTTTTATTCGACAGCATTAAGATTTTACGTACCTTTTTGCAACAGTACCAGTCGAGTACAGCACTGGCGAGAATATGCGCCAGAGTGCCAAATCGATGGAACAACATAGCCGTAAACTGGATAACCAGAATAAGAGAGAAGAAGAATACAAACACGAGACCTATAGGCTCAAGTTGCAAGTGACTTTTGGTAATGTGTACCTGCAAAGATGAGACAAATTGTTAATAATTGATCTATAAAATAAAAAAATTTCCGTTAATACAACAAACATTTATCACAAACATTGATGCCTCATCGTTATTCGTACAATATTTACACGTAAATATAACAGCAACGATTAACATTAAGTGTATGTTGTGTGAAGCGGCCGCGTGGTTAGCCGACACGCGTTAACGGTGCTCCAGAAAAAAAAAAATTAAACCGTGTGTAGCCAGAGACCACGTAGTGCACCTCTTGGTTAGACACAAACACATTGGAAACCAAAAAGAGTGAGGATTCCTTGGTCATTCGTGCCCCGACGACCAGCCAAGACCGCTGTGTGAGAACAGCACCAGTAAGATTAGTTAATTCAGTGTCGAACAGAGGATCGTAGAGGGTTTTCAGGATCAACGTATCGTATCGTATCAGTGTTAAAAAAAAGAAAATAATTTAAAAGTCCAGAGACGACGAAGATATGGGTCAGCCAATTTGTTATTCAGCTGTGATAAGTACGCTAAATTAATTCCGAAATTTTGAATTGCTGATTTTGCTTTCTTTTTTAATTGAGAATTTGGTTCTTAATGTGGGAAGCTTACGGGAAGACCCGATGATAGCCCTGAAGAGAATCCTGCATTATTGAACGCAGAGTGAAGGATCGAGGAATGATTATTCACAAGGACGTACTATTTATAGAGTAAATAGACAAAAAGAAGAGAAAAAAACGTATATGCGGAGCCGTGTGCTTTGGATAATAATTACAGCCAGGCTCGGTGTGCCCTGGTTCTCACGAATCTGCAATCTCAAAGTAACTCAGATATAGAAGGCATTCTCCGTCAATTAATAATACACTTTTTTCTGACCCTCTCAGATATTTCTCATCATTAGCCAGCTAGTTCTTGAGAGTCTTTTCTGTCATTTCTTTTTCATAAATTTAGGAGTTCCAGTTTTAAAAAAACTATGTATTAGAAAGGGAATATTTTACAGGGAGAAAAACGTATGATTCTTATGGACTTCCAAATGCAGTAGTGGTTACATTATTTATTTTTACGTTGAATTGATGCAATTTATTTCTTATGCATTTTTTTCTGACTCTCTCAGATATTTCTCACAATTAGCCAGCTCCTACTTGACAATTTTTTTTTTTTTCATAATTTTAGGAGTACCAGTTTTTGAAAACTATTTATATCTTAAAAAGGACGAATTGTACAAGGAAAAAAATGTATAATTTTAATGGATTTTCGAAAAAAAGAAAGTTACTCTTAAGTAGTATTACTGGTATATTAAATTTAATACATAAGTGAAGTAAAATTATAAAACTTTTATATTAAACTCTCTAATTCTCGAAACATCTATTGTAAGCAACTATTTGATATTTCTCTTGTATATTAAATTTTTGACACACCAGTTTATGTATAAAATCTTTCACTACCTGTAATGGAAGCTTACAGTATTTTTTTGTATCGATCACAGTAAAATCTGGTTATTTACAAGAAATATCTGAGAGTAACCGAAGATATTTTATAGAGACCGTTTCATAAATGAAAATCGTCTACAGTGTACTTCAGTTTTCTTGATTAAAAGAAGAGATTCCAAAGACAACAGGGCACATCGTTCGAGTTGTTAGTTTCTCGGACTGCTTCGTAAATTTGTGAGACACAATGAAGAGTAATAGGAGAATGGGGGTAGGGATAGCGAGAGAAAGAGAGAAGATACAAGAGAAAATACGAGGCCGGTGTGCCGGTACCTCTGAAGTTTCCTCAACGAAGGTGATGTTGGTCTTGACGCCGAGAGGCCACACAACGTGCAGTTGGTCTTTGTTCAATTGGAGTAAAAATACGATGAGAACGAACAGAGCATTGAACATTAAAAACGCGAATACACTCTTGTTTCGGAGCTCAATCAAGTCCGCGGCGATCCGAGCCTGTTTTCGATCGAGGTAACAACAACAAAAAAGAAAAAAATACGAAGTACATTAGTAAAATAGTAGAAAAGCTCCACCGATGATCACGCACTTGTTCTTGACAAGAAGTTCGCAGGGTAATAAGACTTTTTTTTTGCTAATCAGTCATAAATTGCCCTGTGAAGCCAATGAGAAGAATCAAGCACGCGACACCGGCGGAGCGGTGTTTACCTCTTGCGTACTCTCGTCATAAGTGATGTTCGTCCTGATGCCAAACGGCCATTTGACATGAAGCAAGTCTTTGTTAAGCTGTAGTAGGAACACGATCAGGACGAAGAGGGCGTTCAGCATAAAGAACGCAAAGACGCTCTGGTCGCGTAACTCCTTAAGATCATGAGCGATTCTAGCCTGATTGTTGCAGCGTTAAAATTATTAGTTTCTTTTTTTTTGTTTATTCAACTCATTTGTGCTTCCCACCTCAGCGAGCTTACGCTCTTCGAAGTATCAGCTTGAATCAGTTGAAATGAAAATCCTCGGTTGTCACCCTTGATCAATCTGATCCATTTTCCTTATTCATGGTAGTTACTGATCAAGAAATATAGGGAATTCAGGAAAAAGTCAGGGAATTGAAGAATGGTCAAGGAAATCAAGGAAAAGTGAAGGATTTTAAAAATTGGTTAGGGAAAATGAGTGATGATATGCAATGAGAAAATAAAATCAAAGTTTTCTTAAAAAAAAAAGAAACATATATAAAAAAATCACGCTAGGAACTTTTTTAAAGATTTTTTTGTGCCATTTTGTAATCGGACAGATTTAAAAGTGGCAGAAATGAATTCGTTTAAACGACGTATATGCAAGACTTAGAAAAATGTGATGACAAATGTGACAACCGAGGGTTAAATAGAATCCACAAGAAATAAGAGGGGTAAATGACGAGTCGCTTTATGTTTGGGAGCGCCCAAATCGTATTTTTTACCTTTTCCGCCTTGTCTTCGTCGATAGGGAACAAATACTTGTCGAGCAGATCCTTCCAGAACTGTTCTTCCTGAAGTGACAGTATGTCGACCTCTCCTTTCTTGAGACCTTCATCGTTGAGCCAGTAGGGCCGAGAGTGGAAATTACCCTCGCGAACCCCCTCGTTTTGCTGACTCGCTTCAGTCTCCGTTTCGCTACCGTTCTCCTCTTCCTCATCAGGATCTTCGCCGATTGCGCCGAGGTGATCCGCACGCGAACCTACAGAGGAGGCTCTTCTACGTCCAGTTGTATGCCCATGAGGGTCTACCGCTCTGTCGAAACATGAAAAGACTTTCTTCAGTCACATGTGTTCCAAAAAGAGTCTCTTTAAGAGTTTCTAACAGGCGAAAAAAACATCCTTATTTAGTATTTTTTTTGGCAAGTAGACAACAAAAGGAAATGTTGATAGAAAAATTCCATTTTCTTTTTCAATGAAATTAATATATTTTGAGTGAATATCTCTGGTTTTTTGTTTCAGCTCAATTTTGACAACGAGATATCTATCACTGCATAACTAAAAAAATTGAAATTTCATGCCAAAATGGAGATAAACAAATACGAAAATCCTCAAACAATTTCTCTTTGTCCTTTATTTGGAAGAAATTCCTAAATAATGATTAATATTGTATATTCGGTCGCTAGTTCGAACCCTTAAAATATTATTGAATTTTGACAAAGCACAATCAACCTCTCAATTGTTTCCAGTCGCTTTCCAAGCTGCTCCAACGACTCTGCAATAGCAACGAGCTGTTGTTTCTCGTCCGAAGGTTTTCCATGGGTGCAAAGCATGCACTTGAAGAGTCCAGCCAGGGAAATCTCGATAGAGCCTTGATCGTCGTCGTTAGTACCCGTGCCGTTTTGCAAAAAGCCCAGTAGAGACTTTTGCTTTGCCTTTCTCTTAGCTTCTTCAGCTTCCTTCTTCTCTTGCTCAATTTCCTGTTATATTCATAAATCACTCGCTTATATAACCGTACCAGTAATAATTACTAACGCGAGTCAAGCTTGTTAAAGTGAAAAGAGTTTTATTTTTCTTATGAATTTTCAACAAAATGTGAAATAAGATGAAAATATAGCTCCTTTTTCTACCTCTCCACTATTAGTAAGTGTATTGAAATCAAAATTCTACAAAGCTGTGTCAGTTAGATAAAACATGAACAGTATTGCAATCCTCTCATTACTATTCAATTTGCTCCATTTATTTATTTTTCCATAAAATAGTTATTATTAATTTTATTGGTAGTAAACTATCTAAATATTTTATTGATCTTAAAAAAAAGGTTCTCCATGAAAATTTAATAAAAAAATGTCATGAAAGCAAAATAATGGCCCATTATTTTTTCCGTTAATGTTTTATGATCTTTTTATATTCATTTTAACAGAGATATTTTTATAATATAGAGAAATAAACTTCAAATATTTGATTACCATTGACGTAGGGCATTTGAAAAGACAATTAATATGAAATAATTAATGAAAGAATGAAGTAGAATGTTTTGGAAATTAATGAGAGGGTTGCAACGTTGTATGTGAGTTAGTACAGTGCTAGAGTATTTACCGCAGCCGTTTTTTTCATTAGCACTTCCCTCGTACCCCATGTAATATCATTGAGATTGGAGAGCGAGTATATAATTAGTATGCAGTACATCGAGGGTACGGTTATATAGTAAATAATGCCGTACAATAGGCATCCCACTTCTTGGGGATGCAACAAAGCTGTTATCACCAATTGGCTGGTAATCATGATGAGAAACAAGCTCGCTGGTGAAAAAACCCCGTCCTGTGCGACATTTATCGCTATGGCCGTGAGCACGGTTATCATCACCAGGGCATAGATAACACTTATAATAGCAGCTACGAAAACCTGTTGAAATATTGAGCCTCTCGGTTTACGTTAATCGTTTATTGCAAAGACTTTTTTTTGTTCAAGGACCTCCAAGATGCTTTTCAATGTCTCCAATCACCACCACCGCAGCGGAACAATTAGCCAGTTGACGATAAGGAGTTACGAGGGGACAAACCTTCTTCGTTTTCTTCACTTGGACCTCTCTCGTACCCCACGATACAACATTCAAATTGATGATTGAGTAGAGAATAAGAAGCAGGTACATAGACGGAATCGACAGAAGATAAATTATTCCATGCAGTATACACCAAAATTCTTGAGGATGTAAACAGGCTGCTATGATAAACGAACTCGTAGTGGTTATCAAAAATATGGCTGAAGGCGAGCCTATACCGTCCTCGCCTAATTGCAGAGCTGTACCGACGATTACAGCCATCATAATCATCGCGTAACCTGTTGATAATATCTGAGCACA
This sequence comes from Perithous albicinctus, assembly GCA_964016905.1. Lineage (NCBI taxonomy): Eukaryota > Metazoa > Arthropoda > Insecta > Hymenoptera > Ichneumonidae > Perithous > Perithous albicinctus. The sequence goes on from OZ024688.1 coordinate 13,808,441, forward strand.
CAGAAGCTGAAATAAAGAGAAACCACAAACGTCACAGACATCACAAAACAACACGAGAAATGTGAGGCATTCTTTGTGAATTCAGTCTATTATTCTTCTGATTATCTCTGCTATTTTTAAACGCAAATAGAGGATCTTTTTATAAAGAAGTTTTAAATGTAAAACTAGTTACAGAAAATTTCAAGTAGTAGTAAAATCTGGAAAATTATGAAAAATAGCAGAGACAGTCATGAAAAATGTGGCTGAATTGACGGAAAATGCCAAATGTACCGGAATGTAGAAGACACGAAACAACAATTAAGAAATTGAAGAAATGCATCTCTAAGGTCCGTGATTAATAGAATGGGCACTCACTTGAATACTGGCTTTGCACGTGAAACACACTAACATGAAAAATACAATCGGTACGATGTTGTAGTAGAAACTTGTCCAGTTGTCGATTTTAAAAGCCGCGACAAAGGCTCCCACCAACATAAGGAATATAGTTCCAGGGCCAAGAATCGTACCACCTGCGATAGTATAATTCAATAAGTCAAACAGTCTTTTTTATAATTCACTGTCTTTTAATTGATAGTTTACGAACCCATGAGAAGAATTTGGTAGGAGATATAAGGAAGAGATATGTTGTCGTTGATTTTTATAGTCTTCTTGGCGTCCATTAGCAAATCCATGATGTTGGCGATTGTCGAGGGCACCCATCGACGACGCTGGTTATAAAATTCGTTGAAACCTTCGGGCGCGTGGGTGTAAGCGTCACTCGCAGCGGAATATTCGACCTTGGAGGTTTCGAAAATTAAAATGATTATTAAGGGAACGAGACATTTTTTAAAAGTATTAAGAGACTCACACTTGTCATATTGATTTAATTAGTGTGAAGTGCTCTTCACTCTCTTCAATGAGCAAGTGAGAGACGATGAAGAGAGTATTAGAATGAAGCTTACCCGATATCCTCTCTGCAGTAAGAGCGTACAAAGCCAACGATCTTCGCCCTGATCATATTGCACGTAATGTCTCGCCTCATCGGATCTGGTTGTGTATTTCTTCATTACATTGTCATCCATAAGAGCTTTTCCTCTGAATAACGAGAAGCACCCGGGACTACAGAGTACACAACCGATCATGTGTTCGGTGGCCTTTTGAAGCCAATGACCAATCGCGTATTCGAACATCTGGTACCAAACCATCGGACCTTAAACATATAATTCATTAGGTGATGGAATTAAAAGAAGAAGAAAAAGCAATTTTTTTTTGTCTGAGAAAAACTTACCTGATCCCACAGGATGAATTCGACCACAAGCAGCTCCGAGATTTCTGTTCTTCTTCATAAGATCAACCAGCAGCTTCACGGCAGCTGGCTGAAAATCAACGTCACCATCCAGAGTCAAGAGATACGTATTTTCGGCTATAACTTCCTTTCGATCGACGCTTATGGGAAGTTCCATGAGACGATGTCCCAGAAGATAGTACATGTACATCACCTGGAATTGAATTTTTCGGCCATGAAGTAATTCTTGAAAACACTCAATTTCGTCACTCAAATCGATTATAAGTAAAGTGGTTTAAACATAGGAAAGTCAATAATTGCTTTATGTCAGTATGTAGCAGAGTTCGAAAGAGTGGCAGAAATAACAGATATGTGTTTTATTTTTTTATCAATAAAAAAAAAGAATGTAAAATATTCGTAGATACGATTATAAAGAATGTAGTATTTTTTATTTTTGAGAAATAGGAAATATAAATTATACATAATTAAAAAAAATATAACTTTTAAAAAATAATTTGTTACATATGGATCTCGCAATTTTCTTAACGATTGGAACGAATTTTCAATTGCATTTTAGCCAGTTTCGTTCTATTCAGAAATGCCGGATTTATCCCCAAATAATGTTTATTGAATTGTTTCTTACTTGGCTCCACCGTTTTCTGTGTCGAATTTTACTCTTGTCTTTTAAATGCGCTATCATCTTTGTTTTTCCTGGAAGAGTCCAGACCAATCTACCGCCGTACGGTGTTGGATATTTCTTCGCAGCCCGGACGTGCATTCTCGTTTGGTGAACGTCGGACGCAGCCTCATCCAACGTGGCTACGAGGAGCTTCACGAAGCGATTCACCTGGCACTCGTTTTCATCATGATCAGCCAATTCAAAGGCATCGTCGAAGAAGATGTGAGCTGAGGAAAGAAGAAAATAGTCATTAAACCGGTGAAAGATTTGAAGCACCGGGTGAGAATGAGGTTTTATGCTTACTCTCGAATTCGTAGTAATCGGGATCAACGACTTTGAGGTATTTCTGGGCTACACGTCTCGCGCACTGATCCTCATCCAGACGCAGAATACTCTTCAAGAACTCTATCATCTCTTCCTTGTTCTCGTGCCACATGGTACAGCATGCATATATTCGGGTCACGTGATCGCTGTTCTTTACTGCTGATGGTGGTGTTGTGGAGCCGTCTGTTTGCTCGTATATCGTTTCGTAGTCACCGTCACCTTTTTCTCGCTCGATATCTGCCAAATCCTGAAAACACAAACAAAAAGTTAATTTTTATTACCCTTCGAAATGTTGTATCGTATTTTTTTTTTTAATTACAGAAGAGTTACTTACTTCGACTTTGACTTCTGGCTGATCGTCCCTCTTCCGATTGAGACTCATTGACTGGTCAATGAGCAGGGAATCGTACATTGGTACGACGAAGAGTTTTTCCGTAGCTGCGAGACGCTCACACTTGGGCGTCCATATGTGAAGAGTTATCCACGTCTGGGAGAGAAGCCAAAGCAACCATACCCAAGCATATTGCTTGGAGACAAAGTCATTGAGGAAGTAAAGCGGAGGTGACTCGTAGAACAGATAGTCGGGTATGGTGCCGTGAAAGAAGCAGGGATCTCCATTGCGAATACCGCAGGCGGCGATCAGGAAGGAAATTGAAACGGGTATTGTGAGACTCACGGGAAACGCATAACTAAAACCCTGGATGAGAATTTTGCAAGCAAATTTACCTGTAACGAAAACGTTGCTATTGTCATTTTTATTTTGCACAAACTGGAAGCACTAAATAATAATTTTGGATTTATTCCAAGGGAGATTCATTAATTAATTAATTTTCATATTTAACTTTCACGAAATAAATTCATGTAAATGAAATTCTTTTTGTAGCTGTCACCATGGAAATTGATAGGGAAAAAATTCTTATTTTCTTACCGAATATATAGGCAAAGTAGGCTCCGAATATTTGGATTGTAAGGACGTACAACGGCGTATTAAAATCTGCTTTGACAGACTCGGTGTCGCCGTTGGGCAGAATATCCGAAAGATCAGGAATCGTTCCAGCAGCCGATTGTCGGACGGACGTAACGATAATATTGTGTTCACCGAAAGCAGATCCGAACATCGTGAAGAGATGCCCCACTGTTTCACCCTTCATGTGAAGTATAACCATCGTGCTAATGAAGAAAGCGATAAGCTTCCAGGCTGATACGTACAGGTAGGTAAAGTATCTTGTCAGTCGGAGTTCCTTCTTTACGCGTCCAAGACTCTTGACAAAACCTAGATATGCAGATATACATATTTTAAAAAATATAAACGAGATATTCAGTATCAATGCAGTCACTTTTTCAAATCTTTCCGATATTTTTCATAATTAGCCTGACCTGATTACAATTTAAGAGTAATTTTTCTGAATTTTTGCAGATTTATTTCCCATAAAATGTAGAACTTCGATTGTATTAAACTGTTTATATCGTGTAAGGAAAAAATAGTACAAGAAAAATAGAATGTAAAATATTGTGTACTTTTGATAAGTTTTTAAATGTAGTATAATTTTTTGAATAATTTTTTTATTGTGTTGACATCTTAAGTTCTATTTTTAAAATAACTGGTTTTAGCTAAATAATCAAATTCATTCTTTTGCGACCAATACAACTTCTTCAACTTCACTTAAAATTTTGCCAAATTTACAGGAATACATGCAGAATCTATAGAAAAATCGACAGTGTTGGTATCAAACGTTTAAGAGATTAAAAAATATTAAAAATATTCTTATCCGAAATTGCGTGATATCGCCGTTTACTCAACTTTTTTTACTGCTTAAAAATTGGTGACCACGATATCGACATTGTAAAATTTCAAGTTAAGTAAAAAATGTTGCGTTTGACAAACAATAAAAAATCTTGATTATTTTTTATCTTGTATTTTATTGTTTCAAGATATAAATAATTTAATTGAAAAATATGTACTCAAAATATAAAATAAACCAGAAATGACTCTTAAACAGTAGAAAGGTCCAGTTTGAAATAAAATGACTGAGTTGACAGAGAATTTCGCAAATACAAACCCTTAAGTATAAATCAAATTAAAAAAGAATTTTAGTGTTCGATTTACAAACCGATAGGACTCTGCATTGAGACATAATTTTCCCACCATCCGCAGGAGATGAGAAGCAGTGTTGGTGGAATTAACCATAGCGAATGCTTTGAGCTGTCGAGCAGGGGCCAAACGACAAGTCCAGTAGCTTGAGCTGCTAGAGCCGCGAGATCAACCAAAACAAGAACGAACCTTCTCGATTCATCTTTCGTTTTATTCCGCGAGAGCAGCCCTATAGAATAACAAATTATCATTAATCACAACTTTATCTTCTATTGTGAAACAAAATATTAATTTTTAGTGTTAATAATATTAATCTAAAGTTCTTTTAAAGAAATAATTTTGTCCTTCGTGCGTTATTTTCTTTTTATGTAAATAAGAATAAATATTCGAAAATATAACTTTTACTTTCTATAATTTAATGTAGTTTTTGCATCCTCCTATAGGAAGCTTGGTGTTTATGACATTCTTCAAATTGAACATGTTTTTCTTTTTTATACAGGTGACTTGGTGAAAAATGGAAAATAATGAGGAAGCAATTTGCAAGGTTCTGCTTTGCATTCTTGTTTTCTTCTTCCGTTATCGTCGCTGTTACGAGGGAAAAGATTTTACATCTCATTAGTTCAGCTCACCAAGAAAACCAGGCACGAAGCAAACACAATTCGTCAACATGGCTCCTTTGACAACATCGAGTTCCGGCAAAACAGCGAAGAACATCAGAGCAAGTCCAACAACATGAAATGTCTCCATCACGAATACGAGAAGAAAGTGTGAAGACGGTGGTTTCTTCCATGATTTGAAGATGCATATCCTCAAGCTGCGAAATAGAGTACCTACTTCAGGTACAGCGAAGGCGATTATAATGCACCAGATCCAGGCAATTCTCTCTTCTTCTGGCAAGGTGACGACAAATTGCTTGTCTCGACCTAAAAGCGATTAGCAGTCGTAAATATTAATATTCATTCAGACTAAAATTATTAGAATTTTGAAAAATATAAAAAGACCCTGGGAATACTCACCCAACTGTTTGTTACAATAAACTATGACACGATCAGCCCTGAGCTGCGAGGTCATAAACAGGATCGTTCCCTTGGCTACTACACCCCCTCCGAGTACAATTATAAATACTGCGAGGTAGACAATAACTTTTGTTACTTGTACGGTGGTATCGAGGCATTGCTGATTTGCCATTGATCCTGAATCTATTTTCTGCGGTGGATCTCTGAAGACGTCCCATCCTTTTGTCTCCACTAGCGTCCGTTGACTTTGCAAAAGAAGACATAATGTTTTATTGCTTGTGGATAGATATTGCGTCATTGTTTGGAGAACCGAAATTTTACCTGCCACCGTACTCTTGTGTCAACGGAGTGGTGTCATCGTCCGAAAAATCATCCGGGCCATCTCCGCCACCCGGAACAACGCCATTCTGCTGCTGCATCTTTGACATTTCTGTTTATTTACTCCGCCTGGAAATTCAAGATGAGGTGATTATGAATAAAATAAATATCCATGACTCGAGGCGTTTTTATGAGTCATGATGAAGTAAAAAAAAATCATTTACAATTATTGAAGATATTAGAATAAAATATGCCAAAGTGGCAAGAGATTATGTAAATTACGATTTAAATTCATACTTTTTTTTTAAAGTCAATAATGTTGATTCGGCAAAATGAAATTTAAAGATCAAAATAACTTGTATTCCATATGGTCAATTTATTTTATCCCACAATCTTCATAAACTTGTTCCAACTTTTCATGGTGTATTCGATTTAATTTAAAAAATTAATATATCTAAACTTATTCAGATATTAAATAAGTGTCTGTTGAAAACAATTAATTTTTTAATTCTAAAATTGTGAAAATTTCATTTTTCCTCAAACTCGAAGCTTGCAACATTTACTTTATTCCATATAGCCACATCCTATTATCAATTATAGTCTTCAAAACCTTGTTAGAATTTTCAATTACGTATTTAATTTAATTACACGAAATTCACCGTAGGATAAAAAAAAAAAGTAAAATACATATGGATAGAAAATTAAGTTAATACCTCTCGGCATGAATTAATTTTTTTTAACCGGTATTTTATAGGTATGTCGGTCATTGGGTGTATCCGCTGGACAGTCATCAATTATAGGAGGTAAAGTTGATATGCAAACTAATAACGCCTGTAACGGTGTTTCATGCCTCTATTCGTCCTTAGAGTTAGAAGGAACGGTGGGGTTCCACGTGTACAACCAATTATATCATAAAGGTAGAACCCGACGTGTTGCTCGATCAAGCTGAATGATCGAAAGAGAAAGCGTGATCGTGGAGAGCTCAGGATAAAAAAGAGGGAAGCCTATGACCGCGATTATAGTTCGTCGAAGACGAACACTTGGATTTCGTTCCATATGGTCGATGATTCGATCCGGGGCATATAAGAGTCAGTATGCCGCTTGGCTTTTGTATCTTTGTTCGTGAGAGAGATCCGGTGGGGGACGTTTTTACTGGTTCCTCAAGTCTCTTGGAAAGTGAAAGGAACGAAACGAAGTAGATAACGTAGCAAGGACGTCCACTGCAGCTCTGCGCAGCGTGTCGGTAACCGCCCTCGAGGTCCGTCACGCTGTTCTCACCCTGTGTTCCCCACCCACCGTATCCATCTAGCTCTGTCCACTTATGCACCAACAAGTCGTTCCTTTTTTTATTTCCTTGTTTCCTCACATTCTTTCTTTTTAACATTATTCCCCTTTCGTTTGGCAATCGGTGGAATGACCGAAAACGAGAGATAAATACATTCCGTAGTCAGGTCTCGAAGCTGTCGGGAAATTCTATGTATAGTCTGAAGTAAACATTTGCTTACACCTTTCGTTACTTCGAAATTAAGCTTTTTTTCTATAGGTTATTCAAATTTTTTTAAGGCCTTCTAAAGTTCTTTGTGGAGATTTTAATATTCAATTTATGACTGAAAAGTATTTTTAAAATATACACATCTGTTTAAAAGAATTTTATATTATCTACAATCATTTACAAAATATGGAACAGATTTAATGACAAATAATGAAATATCACTTGCAAACATTTACAAAGAATGTGTAAAGTAAATTTCATTTTTAAAATATGTACAAACAAATGTAATAAATTAATGTTGTTTATAATTTCTTGTTTCCTGGTTGAATTTTCCTTTTTAATTCTATTTTCGAAACACAATAAATAAAAATTATTGGACAAAGAAGTTACAGCTTGTAGTTACGGTAGTGTTTTATTAAGTAATTAAAATAGTGAATGAATAATGACAACAAAAAGGAATATTCCAAGGTGACAAGACTCTCGAGTCTGTAGTTCTCTCGGTGTTGGAGTACATAGGGTTTGCCCCTTTCGTCCCTTTCGGTATTCCGTCGAGCTGCAAGACGGCTTTTGCTTACCGAGCACGAAAGAGAACGTACTGTCGTGGGTACGCATCGTGTTAGGTACCAAAGAGACCGTATAGTCAAAGAATATGGATAGCAGTATAGTGTACAGCATACCGTATATACTATATATTCTCTTACTGGCCAAGGCTGAGGACAGCCTGCGGCTCCGAAAGAAGGGACACGCCACTTTATTGGAGTCTCTCGCCCGTAGCTTTCTCGCAGCATTTGCATTTCCTACTTGGCTTATCGCGCGTTATTTCACATTTCTATTCTTCGCTTTTCGCCATAAAATATTGTTCGTTCTTTTCTTGGTATCCCATTGAAATTGTTATTTATTTGACGTGCCATACGGTACAGTGGATATTACTTCGGACTATTACCGATTTCTCTCGATCGACTTCTCAACAAATGTTCGTGTGAAAGAAAAGAAACTATCTCGTTATCTTAATCCGAGCCTGACAGACAGAGGAATTCCTTTCTTACACAATCCCGCGATCGACCCTGTTACTTGATTTCTACGGGAAGGTTGACCGGTATAAATTCTTCTCGCTCGACATATTCGATATGTGCGACTCATTGATTTCGTTTTGCTTTCTTCGACGAGTCGCCTGACGATAGCGCTTTAAGAAAGCTCAAGCGACCTTTGAAGGCGAATGAGTAATAGAATTTTTGATACATTCTTTGGACTAATTTTTGACGAGAAAGTTTGACTAACATGGGACTAAAGATTGTGTACTAGATAGAAAAATAATGTTAACGATTGATATACATAAGGATAACGCAGTTTTTATCGATAATCTATTTTTAGAGATTTTCTTTAATCCACAATAAAAATGTAATTTTTGTAAGTAAATCTTTTTTTTTTGCTGAAGTTTCTGGGTTCTATTTGACGATTAGCTCTATAACTCGTTCTCCTATAAAGGAGAACGAGTTATAGAAGTTTGTAATTTTTTTGGGCGAGAATATTGATAATTATGAATATACATACAGATACGCCAGTTTTGTATTATATAATATATATAAACTGGCCTATCCTTATTCAAATTGATTATCGCTACTTCTTGTATAAAGGCAACCGCCAGTAATATCACTTTCCTATTGAAAGTTCGTATAAACAGTTACACAAATTTTGGCACTAATTTATCTTTAGAATTTGTTGCCGCCTTCTTAAAGCTATTGTCCTTGTTTTCTTCGTGCCAGCAGCCGTTCCCTCTCGCGACTTCCTGACCGGTACCATTATTACCCTCGAAGTGATTCAACGAGTTGCCAGTTGTTGGAGACTAGTAGAAACAGAGGCGTGACCGTTGTTCGTATGCACCTACGGATACCTTAAGGTAGTCCTTGCATTGAGGTACAGTCAAATAAATCGTCAAGTGAACTAAGATAGATCTGGTTTGAAGAGGTACTATTTGATGTAAAAAAAATGTATAACAGAAATTTACCAAAAAAATCTGGTTTCCTCTAATGAATCCACGGCCATATTTTCGTGGTTTTTGTGAAATCAAATTAGTAATTTTCGTTCGATTTTGACGAGAGAAAAGCTTTGGTTCCTCATAGAGGAAACTTTGTTTCAGAACACTCAAAATAGTCTGAAATGTTGAAAAAAGTGGTTCAGAAAAATAGTCCGAACGTGCACGCGTGCGTTTGATGAAAGGTATGAAAGGAATCAGCTCAAATTTTAATGCCATGCAGAGTACTAGCCAATCTTCACTTGATATAAATTTTGTTAAAATTGCTTCATGCATTTCATTTATATGAGATTTTTGAGATTTTTGAGATTTTGAAGTCCGTAAACGCTCTGATTCGAACATATTTTTAGCTAGCGAGCTGAAACCTCGTATTAAAATTCAACAAAGTGATGTGACCTTTGGTATTAAAATTGGGCGAAATCGACAAAGCCTTTCGGTTTCTATGGGATTATAAATTTTTCAAAAAATTTTAGTTTTGCTCTAACTTGTTTTCTTTTTCATAAACAAATTACTGTAATTTGTAAACGATGAATATCATGAAAAATATTTTCCCGTAAATTCATAGACTATCTATTCGAAAACAAAACGAAATCTTACTCGTTACGATTGAAAGGCATTAAAAAATCATGCCCATGGTTTTACTGCCGTAAGTTTACTTAATTTCTGTAAATTTATTGTTAAATTTTTTTTTCATTAGGTAAGAGCTTTTTAATCGAGATTCAACTTAGTTCACTTCTTAGTTTCTTCTGCAAAGCGTGTGTAAAGAATTTTTTGAATCTTAATACTCGATTGACTTGTAATGTACCGCAGTGACTACCTTAAGTAACTTCACGAATGCGAACAGCTAAAACAAATGACGTGGCTAGGAGAATTCACTGTTGCAAAATGATCGTACTACACTAGACATTTCTCCCGGAACCATGCGTGGCTATTCACTGGTTCTGTCATATATGGAATAGATGATTCTTGTCTTGTGAGAGAATCCAAAGACTGCAATAACAAAAGTATTGCTCAAAGGAAGTATATATGAGTAGTAATAGTTAATCCGGATTCTTTATCATGGCCGTGAATCATCCGCCGTTTGTCCTCAGTCATTCTGGATCCAATTTTGCTTCCCTTCGGATTTATACACGTCAAATGTACAGTTACTAAATTGTCCAAATCAGTAGTTTCAAATGAAATTTGAAAATTTTCATAAAAAATTATAGTAGTCTCATATGAAATTCCCATCAAATTTTCAAAACATCTGTCTATCTTACCGCAACTTTCCATTAGACTTGTACAATAAAATTAAGATATCAGTTTAGGAATGAAAACTTTCAAAAAGGTACTGCAATTTTCCAGTTGATCTTTTTAACAGTGCTCCTATAACATGGTGGTCACTAAAAAAAATAATAAAAAATAATTCCTGACTTTTCCCTAACCAAATCATAATTTCTACCTGACTGAAATTCAAAATTTTAGTCCTAGTGCGAAATTATCATTAACGGAGCTCTATATTTATAAGTATTCAAACGCATTTATTAAATCTATGTAATGATCATCAAAATAATATTTATATAACTGAGTTACGGAGATTAACGACTGGATTTTTTTTCCATTTTTTGCATAAACATTTGCTCACTCGTTTTATTTAAATTTTCTCATGCATAACTTCATTCACAAATATATACATGATGTAGATATAATACTTTTTATAGAAAGTAAAAAACCTAAAACCGTGTGCTCCAAATTTCTGATTATCTCTCCACCATTTATAATCTAACAGCATTATAAACTGTGAAAATAGTGGTTGGGCGAACAAGGCTTTTATCGCAGCGACCTAAAGCATATTTTCTCCTAATGCATCGATATCACGATATGATAGTAAAGATTTTTCTTTTCGATGCTTCTAAACGTTTTAATCTCTTCCGAAGGTGACACATAAATCAAGGACATATTGTGTTAAAAGATTCTAACTATACTTTGCTTTTACACAAGATTATAAAGAGGAATGCGTGACACTCGACTGAAATATTATTGAAGTATAGTTAGATATGATACTTTTCTTTCTAGGAAATATTTTTCTTTATTACGAATATGTACGCTGTATGACTTTTTCTAATTGGCCATTGATTAATATTTTAAATATCATCGTGGTGTTTTCGTCTTCCAGAGGCTCCAGGGCTCAAATTATTGTTTTTTTTTTTGCTTTAAAGGGGACTCCACTGATTTTAGATAGAAAAGGTGTTATATTTTTTCTTTGAATAAAAATCCTATATATTAAATTGTAGAAGGAATTGCAACTTTATTTTCAATATATTTTTTCTCATATATTCAATTTTCAAAGTATGATATTCCTTCTTCAATTTTTTATAATCATATCTGAGAATCTTTTTAACATAATTAAAACACCGTTATAAAAAATTAATTGCAGGATTCTTTGATTTGAAATTTTTGTTACTGATGAAAATAAATACAATACATTTTTTTTCACGCGATGAGATTATTAGTAGGTTTAAGAGTAGCATATGAGGCTTTTCGTGTCACGAGTTTTTGAGCACTTTTTTGAAGCATTGCATACTAATGAAATTAATTTTCATATTGAAGGATATTGCAGATTCTATTGATTGGAACTAAGATTTGTTTCAGGAATAATATTGCACCGTACATAATATTTTTTGAATAATTAATTTAATCAAACTCAATACATTTTGCCTGAAATTTCTGCTCCCTGTCATTCGATCTTAGTTCGAAATTTTCTGTCGATTAAAAATCAAACCAAATTCCTATAGTAAACTCGAAAATTCTATATGGATGTGAAATGAATGTGAACTGAAAATTGTCTTCCTTTAGAATCGATTGATATTTGTGCATTATAGTGATTTCCATAATTTTTCAAATGATCATAACGACATTTTCGTTTTCTGATACTTCCAAGGCTCAAATTATTGTTCTATTTTTTTCATTGCGTTTTTTTTACGAATTAAATAGTTTTTTTCGAAAAAAACTCGAATTCGTCGTTTTCTAATTATAAACTTGAATTCTGCCATAAACGAGAACACCGTAAAAATGTAAATATATGAAAATAATCGACAAACCGCTTTGACGACAAAAATATTAATCAAACGCCAGTTACAAACTGCCGATTAAAAAAATAGTTCAACTCTCTTATTGCGTCGCTCGACTTGGATCGAGCAATTCGCCCGAGTAAAGCTGCGCTCGTTCGAAACTTTCTTGCGCTCGCCAAATATGTCTTAAAGAAACCTGAGTTCCCTGCATTCTTATAACACTCAAAGACCGGTCTAGTTTTGAATTCCGTTATGCGTTATGTGAGACTGGTTTTTCTTTTTTCTTTTTTTCTTTTGGACTGAGTGTTACCTCGAGACAGCGGTGGGTGGATGGACAGCGCAATTCCCTGCACTAAGTCAATCTATAGGGACAATCAATTTCGCAACGATATTGTTCAGCCTCTCGCGTTCCGTGAACGAGGTCTGCATTGTTACAGCCGTACCCACTTGTGTCCGAGATTCTATAAACTCAAAACTATATAATACAAAACTCGCGTTGCACTCGTTATATATTAGTCAACTATTAAGAAAAAATAAATGAATGGTTGTCGTCTTCAGACAGCCGTCATTATCATGATTATGTAGTAACATTGTGTAGTTTTGACTTATCGTACCGGGCTTACACATTTTTTTTTTTTTCATTCCTTTTTTTTTTCATTTCAATCAAATTTCATCAATTCGTGGACCTTTCTCGAGACGGTGAATAGTTTTGTAACTAGCCTCTGGCTATGCCTTTCTAAAAGCGGCTAAATTATACTCTAGCTGCCTTGAGGGACAGTCGCCGAAAGCTACTGGTACCCTCTACTTACTTTCGTTAGTACGACAGACTGATTCAATTTTCTTCAACACTCAACATACTTCATGTACAAAACTCGGAATTCCTGTATAATTTCCTTTTAAATGAATTTCAAGATTTCAATGGAAATTAAATCTTTAAAAATGCATTTTAAGATTTAAATGGAAATTGAATGTTTAGAAAGGGATTTTAAGATTTAAATGGAAATTGAATGTTTAGAAATGGATTTTAAGATTTAAGTGGAAATTGAATGCTTAGAAATGGATTTTAAGATTTAAGTGGAAATAGAATCTTTATGAATGGATTTTAAGGTTTAAATGGAAATTGAATCTTTATAAATGAATTTTGAGATATAAATGGAAATTGAAGCTTTAAAAATGCATCTTAAGATTTAAATCGAAATTGAATTTTTAAAAATTAATTTTAATGTTTAAATGGATATTAAAATACTTGCACTTGAACACATTAAACATGTGTTCAATATACAAGTACGTTAATATTGTTTTATTTATATTAAATACTAAGTAATTTATATTAAATTTAATATACCGATATGAAAATAAATGTGTTTCCTATAAAAGAGTATTCATTTTCCAGATATTTCAAGCCGTGTCGAGATTTCCTGGCACTGACTAAAACCGCATTCCCGTAATCAATTTCGAAATGGAATTTAGATATGAGAATGCCTGTGACCTCCAATCGACGCTCAAATCATTCTCGCTTTCTTCCGAATTAATTCACTGATTCCGGATCTCCCGAAATACCACGTGCACTTCTGTTGCTCGCTGAACAGGAAATAGTATTCAGGTATCGAAAATTAAACTCTCTTCATTTACGTTTTTTTTACTTAAGAAAAAAACATTTTCTGTACAAATACATATTGTGATAATTCGCTCATGTACTTTCTTAAAATGAAAACACTTCTTGAGATTTCATCCACACGATAATATCCATAATTGAATACACCATTTTTTTGTTGGTGTTTCTGAACAACTACATTTTATTATTAACATACGCTCATTGTAATAAAGTAAAAAAAGTTTTAAAAAAATCTTGTGAATCCACATAGTCATTTTTAAAAAATGAATACAAACATACTTTATGTTGTTGTTACGAGATGTACGATTTCATAAAAACAATTCGCACGTGTTTTCTGTAATAAAAAAAAACACACAGACACACATACAACATTTCCATCCACACGATTACTTTCACAATTTAATAGAGCAATTTACTCCAAAACAGCAACCATTAAATTGGACTCTACGAATTTTTAACTTCGTACAATTTTCGTAGTCATTTCAATCTTCAATTTAAAAAAAAATTATTCGTCGATCGCCGTAACATTTTAGTCTCAAAGTCAACGTCCTACGGTACATTTCGTTCGTGACGTTATAGCGCATATAACGGTTTAATCAAACTGAGTATTTATCCTGAATCGGTATCGCCTAGAATCTTAATTTCCTTGCGGCTGACTGACACGAATAGTGAGTTTTGCTTACCTGCTGTTACTTCTATTATGCTTTCTCTCTCTCTAACTGGCACTCTGAGACTCCCGCGGCCAGGTATTCAGGAGCGATTTAACGGGTCATTGCGGATGATGATTTGACGTCTCCTCTTCTTTACCCCAGTCGCTTAATTTTCTTTTTCTTTTAAAAATTTTTTATTCCTCGTTTGCTCCAATTCACTGTTTAAAACACTCCGAAAACACACGTTATACCGTTAAAACAATATATAGGAAATAAATGAAAATTACAAACTATATTAACGTTGAAAAATAATGAAAAATAAGAATCTTAAGCGCGCGAGAGGCCGTGTTTCTATCTGGTATCGAAGGTATATCAGGCTGGCAGTCACCAGCAACAGGAGCGGAGGTGAAAGCCGTGGAGAGGAGGAGGACAGCGTTACCGCGCGACTGTCCGATTCAGCTCGAGTACAGAAGAGAAGGCGAACGGTCTTTTTACCCCTCCTCTCCCCCGCGTGCGGTACACGCTCTCTCGTGTATCCCGTACCCACGTTACTTTCACAAGAGTCTCTGGCCGTAGCGGAGAGCCCAAGAGCTCGGTTGTGCTTCTTGGGCTTCGCGAGAGCCCCATGCTGGACTCGCACGTATCCTACGCGCTACCGCCACACTCTCGGCGCCCCCGTACTCACCAACACTCCCGCAATTCTCTCACATCACCAACGTGTCTCATGAACGTGACGTCAGGTGAAAAATTCACTCTCTCTCTATCTTTCTCTATCACATTTGGTGGGGAAAAAGGCAGAGGGGGAGGTCGGAGACTCGGACTATCCTATAACTACGAGGGTCGTCGATCCGAGGTATTCGATCCTTGCTCAAGGTCGTCCGCAATCCTTGAGGAAGGATCCGGATTTTGAGATTCGAACGAGAGAGTCCTCGAAAATGCAAAAATTCTCCTATAGTCTTCGTAATGTCAAGCATGAAAGCTTCACCCTCGATTTAATTTGTTGACCAGAGGAAAGTAATTCAATGAAAATTGAACAAAGAGTCTTCAGCGAGAATGAAAAAGAAAATATATATATATTGGCTATCGATTGCTAAACTTAGTTAGGGAATTTTCGAATTGATTTATGATAAATTCGGATGTTTACTCTCTATTTTATTTGTCGATCTGGAGAAATGAATGCAATTTAATTTCAATGTATAGCAAGAGTAAAATTAATTTTCGCAATCCATTGATAAATGTGGCTCCGGGGGTTTTACGACACGGTCACGTAAAACTTGACGTGCTTTTGGTCAATGACGAAGCATTTCACGGTGACTCAAGTATGTTGGGAATTCTTGAGGAAAGATCCGGATTTCGAGATTCTCCGGAAAGAATTCGTGGAAATGCGGAAACAATTAATTTCGTCGCCTGAAAGCGAATTTTATATTAGGGTGTTTCACAAATAATAAATGAAGTTTCAGAATGATTCACACCGAGAGGAAAAAATATGTCTCGTCTTTTACCGAGTGGCATAATTGGAAATAACTTATTATTGCTTCTTACAGAGAGAGAATCTTGGAAAACAGGGTCCCCTTTTCATGAAAAGTAGCGGTAAATTATTTCTATTTATACTTTTTAGAGTGAAAGACCATTTTTTCTAGTCCGTAAATCTTTCTTTTTCGAAAATTTGTGAAACGCCCTGATCTTATGTTTTCTTAAGGAGAGTTTGGTGTATGATGTTTCGATATTGCAGGCGCTTATATCATCAGTACAGTTAATATTCTGGGAATTGGTTTGCTACCTTTAAAAGATTTAAATGTTCCATTTATTTATACTTAATTTTAATTCACGTTTCAGTAAAAAATCAATATGTCGAAAAAAGCACTCTGTAATTTATTTCCTTGGTATCGCATAAGTGTAAGAAACGTGGAGCCTGTGAGACGAGAATTGTGGACGTAGAATTATTTTGCGCGTTTTGTTCTGTTTTTTTGGGGTGTTTTCATGTTATTTTGACTTTTTTTTTAAAGAATAGTGTTGGGTGTATTTTAATGAAACCTAGTGAAATGTATTTTTTGATGTTTTAAAATAGAAAAAAAAAATTCCAAAAAGTGGATGTACTGGTGATAAGCGTTTGCAGTATAAAAATGTCTTAAAGACAAAATTCTTAACTAATTTTGGCGACATCAAAGTTTTTTCAAAATCTAATCAAAATCTATCAAACTTTCACGGTCTGATTTTAGTAAAACGAAAATCGGCAATGGATTCCTTTGTACCTTATAATTGATTTACTCAAAATCAATCTCGAGAGCCTTTCGATTGACGACAAAAGTCTAGAAAAAAAAGAAACATCTGCTCGAGATTCTGAATTAATAAGTCAACAAAGACCTTATTAATCGCGGAAGACTTTGCCGTAAAATATTGATTAAAAAAAAATATTACGATAGTTTGACGATCCTTAAATTCTATTGTCGATCCTTTGAGAGATTCAAGGACTCGCCACTATCGTTGTTCATTTGAGATTGTTGTTTCTTCATGGTCGTCATATCGAGCATAGCGCCGAAATCGGGTCTGACACTGGAGATCGAGAGTTCCTCGGCCGTTGTAAAATCAGTGGTAGGCCTCGTAACTTTCGGCACTTCTGTAGACACATCCATAGACGATTTTTTACGTTCCATCGTCAAATCCTCGGATCGTCCGCTGTCCGTTATTTGCATAGTTCCGTAATTAGTCTGCATTGGCGAGTCGTTTGTCCCAAATTCATTTCCCTTTCGATCATTGCATATCGTAATGTCCTTCGGTGTGCATTTAGCCAGAGGACCGAATAAATTTGCCATATTTCGGGCGTACGCCGAAGATGACGCTTTTGTGAATTCACTGAGCGAGAAACCGGAAAGTTTAGCCAAATCGGCGGGCGAGAAACTCGTCAATTTGCTGAGATCTGGGAATCCGGTGATTTGTTGCGATAGATCGGTAAGTGGAAATTCAGTGGGTAATGTTGTACGCATTTTGTTCAATGTATCTGTGGACATGGGAGTCGCGAGCTTCGTGAAGTCCGTCGGTGTATTTTCGTAGTCCATTTTCGCATTTTTAACCGACACTGTGAGCTCTCCTGATCGGAAGGTCGGAATGATTTCCGGACGGTTTAATTTTCCGTGAGGCGATCGCGAGTCTTTCATCTGCATTGGACCGCTCGATGTTATATCGCTACTATCCTTTTTGTTGCAATTATCGCGAGTTGAGGTCGAGGGCTGAGCGCCAAAAGACTTGGAAACTGAGGTTACTATTGCATTGTCGGGTTTAAAGTTTACTGGCGCAAGGAAGACGTTGTTAGGACCGAGTCCACTTGGCGCTTGTGCCAATGATTCTGGTAAACCTAGCTGAGGAAATTGAACGGTCACGAAACCCTCGGGCGGTGGATCGTTGCTCTCCATACCCGGACAAATCATTTCCCTGATTATTTCCCAGTAAGAGCCATTCGCGCGATTGTGTCCAGGCAGTTTTGAGGCAAGAGAGTTCTGCGACAAATGAGAAAAAAAATTGTCTGATTAATTATACTTTATCGTTGAATTGCGAACTTGAGATTGCTCTTGATTTTTACCTTCAATCGATCGAGATACGTCGTTGTACTGTTAAAATTCGTTCGGAAATCAATGCCACCCTCGCTTCTATAGTAGTCAATGCATTTTTTCTGTAATATAAAAGAAATTTTGCCATATGTAGTGCGAACATTAAATTTCGATAATTAGATAAACAAATGATCGTATATATTCACAGCCAAAAATGAGATTTGCGAAATGGAAATTTTTAGAGAATTTGGCAATTGTTCATGACAAAGGCTTAAACGTGAACACTTACGATCTCATCAAGTCCGTCCTGAGAGATGAAAGGTTCTTGCGCAAGTGTATAACTGAGAAGCATCGGACGTGGATATTCGTGCGGACGATTTTCTGGTGGAGGCATCGACCAGAAAACGTTGAAATTCGATTCGTAACAATTACCATCGGCATTATATGGCGCTACAGCAAAAAACGTATTAAAGTAATTTCATTTCCATTGAATGGTAGTATTAGAACAATAATATATAAATATATAGATAGGTAGAAATATTAAGCTTACAGCAAATTAAACCAACGCAAGGAGTGTAGCCATTGTCACTGGGGCCTTTCATTCTTATTTGATAATCCAATTGAGAATCAACGTCGCGCAAGCTTGGAGAAGCGTGAGACCGCGGATGGGAATGGTACCAACCAACCAGTTTTACTCTCTGCCATTCCATGGCTTTCGAAATCTCCGCCTCGACCATGTTTGCCGAAGTTTTGTCCTTTCCCGCATATCGGCAGGGAAATGCACTCGTTATCGCCAAATCTGTAATAATTAAACTGCATTAGAAATTGAATAAAAATATCATTCCAAGTTAGGATTTAAAAAATGTTGTTCTTACAACATTTTTTGCATAAGGAGTGTGCAAATATTCGAAATTTAAAAGTGATTGAACCAGGTTTTGTTCCACTTTTTGTCGGCGTTTTTATGTTGTTTTCAAGCTTTGTTTTTTTCTTGTTCTTATAGAACAGTGTTGGGTTCATTTCAATAAAACTTATTGTTACTGAAATTTATTTATTAATGTTTTAAGATAGAAAATAAATTCCCAAAAAGTGAATACACTGGTGATAAGTGTCTGCAATATAAAAATGTCCTAGAGACTAATTTCAATTTCTATCAGCAGGGACATACACGTGTTATCGCGAAATCTCTAATAATTAAATTGTTACTATAAAATTTTACTTGATAAAAAAGAAGAACTTCCTGTAATAGGAAAAAAAATTTGATATTTTTTGTTTGCAGATTTGGCTTAAATTTGGTTCACTACCATGGAACAAGGTTTGAGTAAATATTTGACGCAAATTGGTTGAGCTGATCAAATTTTATGGCATTTTGCATTTTTTTAATGAAAAAAAGCTTCCTCAATGAGAAAGCCAAAATTTATCAACATACTTCCTTGTAGAGGTAGCTTTGTAAAAAAAAAGCATTGTCAAAGATACAGAATAATGAGGCAATTTGCAAAGGCTCTACTTTTAAAAAATTCAAGTAGTTTAAACAATTGAAATAATTTATATAATTTGAAGAGTTCAAATAAATTAAATAACAGTAGAATATAATGTTCATTGGCCTACTTTGAAATTGCCTTTTTAATTAATATAATTTTTTATCAAAATTCATCTCACTGTGCGCATTTATGTCCCAGTGGCCTCCCAGATAGCCACAAACTTCCTTATCCGTGAGATGACAATGAAGATCTACGACAACAGCGGCGCTTGTGGCAATAGAGACTAGAAATGGTTGTATTTTACCCAGAGTACTAAACGATGTTAATTCAACCATTGTACTCATATCCCTGGAAACAATTAATAAACTAATAAATAAAAACAAATTCAGTGCAACCATTTTTCTCCTGTTGAATACAAATTCTCCAATTTACATTGCGTGACTGCGTATACCCAAATTGGCGTGCTTAACTGGAACTCTCACAACTGCTGATGGATTATTTGTTTGTAATCCTCCGAAAGCGTCGTCGACAGTTTCACTGGCTGCATCTGCAGTGTCCACCTTCGGTCCCTGCCAAAATCAACGAATACTGTAGTAAACATACGAACGGTACACAGATAAATATCTTTGTTTGGTAAACAACACTTCGTTAGCTCTGAACTTACCGGAAACATTGTCAAAATTCGTAGCAAGTGTGTTCAATTGAATTTCTTCAATTGTTCAAAACTTCCGCGGTTTTTGTCACAACAATGATACCGTAATTATGTCAGGGACGCCGCAAAACGTAAACTTAACCTCTTCGCCCTTAGCAGGCTGCATTATAGATGTTTTTGACAGCCATTGAATACAGCAACTTTCGAGAATTTCGAGTATCGATATCAAACATCGATTCTCAAAGCATCTCCCTGCTGGAACACTGTGGAGGGGGAAAAAAGTGCTTCGCGCGTACAGTGAAATTGACCGTTCGCACATATATAACAGCGGGGGGCGGTTCAGAAAAATGTTTTATTTTTTTAGTACAGCTATACTCGTCGAGGCTTTTGTTTCTTGTCACTAAATAAAACAGGCCTTAGCAAAAGGACAGGATTTAAAAAAGAATTGTTTTCTATTGCCACGCGAATTTTTTAAATTATGAAGAAGCAAGTGCTTTTCGTCAAATTTAAAAATGCATGTATTCTTTTATACTGTATATGATGATTATAAGAAAAGTAAAATTTTTGAAAAACTCGAACATGGTGCGACGTCTGTTTCTATTTTATTTGAATATTTGAATCAACAGAAAATTGATATAAACATTTAATTAAAATTTCATTAATAATATTATAATAAAATGAATAATGATTGAAACTTTTAATACCTGAAACTTTAAAATTCATTAATTAATATAAATATAAATCATTTGAAATCAGCGCGAAATTTTGTTAATAATGCAAATTTATTAAATTAAATTTTCAAGTTTTTATATTCGCTGTAAAATTATTTTAAAAAGATAGGCACGTGATGATTTTGATAGATGCATGTGTAAAATGTTGAAGAAGCTTATTTCTATACAAGTTCACGTTACATTTATTAGTAGGTTTCATATTCAAACTGGTATATTAAATTTAATATACAATTCGGTTTTCTCATAAATTTTGAAAACGTTACCATTCGATAATAGACGTATGAGTTTATAAATAATTTTTCTGTGTAAAAAAAAATATTCAATACTCTCACCGTTACAGCTATTTTAATATTCACGCGGGAAATCGCTTATTTAAAAATCGGGTGAACTCGGAAAAATCCGAGCTCACCCGAATAGGATTATGACGTCACGATATTATTGCCGGACGTGAAAAGCATAGTAAAAAGGCACCGAGAACAATGTAAACTTTCTTTTTGAAGAATAATAACGCGAAAATGCCCTCTATTATGAGTTGCCGGTGGATCTTTTGTTTTCGGGTGCACAATTACGACATAAAAAGTGCTCTTGTTGAATTTATATACAATAAAAATATAATTATTTGGTAAATTGAGAGAATCTGCCAGCATTTAGTCGATTTGCTATTATTGGTATATATTTATAATTACATACGGATTATTATTATTAACAATATTAACGGGTTATTACTATTATTATTTATAATACGAAATTAATTTTTTCCGTTTTTCTTTTATTTGAAAGAAAATCCAAGTTCATCTTAAATAGTTCAAATACTTAATTAACATAAACATTTATTTGTGTGTTTTACTACTCTCATGTATTAAATTTAATACACCAGTCGATGAATAAAAGTTTGTCTGTTTAAGCAGCGTACGATGGTT
Organism: Perithous albicinctus; assembly: GCA_964016905.1. Taxonomy (NCBI): domain Eukaryota; kingdom Metazoa; phylum Arthropoda; class Insecta; order Hymenoptera; family Ichneumonidae; genus Perithous; species Perithous albicinctus. The sequence continues at coordinate 13,830,299 of OZ024688.1, forward strand.
CTTTTATTATCACAGCGTTGAGAATTGATCATCGATTAGACCAGCGCGCCACTGTGGAGCCTCCTTAAAGACGGGTCAATTTCACCGTGTGGGCTTTCCATAATGTTCCATCAAGCAGAGCGAATTCGTCCTCAAGCAAGATGGCGTCCGGTCAATAGACGAAGCTGCTGCTGGAGTCAGAGCGCTTCGTGGTTCGAGCTGGTGGGTGGTATGTTACACCTATGTTAGGTAGGGCCGGAATTGCGGCTCCGCGTTCTCGTGATTTTTTTTTTTGTTGTTTTCTTCGTTGGTTCGACGATATATCTCCCTCCCCACCGGATATAGCCAAGTGTTAACGGTGAATTCGATCGAAAAGCGATAATGTCCGAAAAGAGCCTTTGCCGGGGTTTTCGTGGTCCGAGATACTCACGATACTCCCACCAACGAGATTAACATGTGATCTAATCGCAGCGGTGCAAGTAGCGATAAAACGCGTGCTGTTTAAATCTGTCAAAGGCGCATCGGGTGTGCGTGAGTCAATTCATCGGAGTTACGGGATTCTATACACAAAATGGCTTCGGGCGACAATGTGGATGTAATTGAAGTCGTCGAGACAACGAGCTTCGGAGGACCCGCCCGAAACTCGGCCGCTCCCTCGAGAACCGATGACTCCGGAGACGAAGATGGTAAGCCATACTTTTTCGATGTATGCATTTGTCACAATTTAACGGTATTTAATCCATAACCTATACTCGAACGGAGGGGTGTGGGGGGTGGTGGAGAGCTCCCGCCCCTTCCCCTTGGGGCGGGCGTCGATTCTCTTTTCGTAATGTTAAGTGAAAAAAAAAAATTGTCAGAATGAAATATGTGAAATATGTCAAGCGTAATTTCACGTCAAGGACTTGTGCTTCAGTTGAAAAGAAAGTAACTTGGTTTCGCGAATCTCACGTGAAATAACCCGTACATCCGGGTGTGAACTTTGACAGCTGACGTGACAGCTCAGACCCGTGAATCACCATTTCTTGGAATATTTGCACTAGCGTATAAATATTAATGCAGATGATCTAAATGATGGTGATGATGTTGTTCAATGATACAAGCATTATTATTGATTCAGCATAATGCTCAATGAATGCTTCAATCTCAATTCAAAGAAGCACAATTGAATGGGCTTTGAGTAACTCAACGCTTATTGTATCCTTTCAGACAAATCGACTGGAGAAAAAGTTACAGCCTTTGATGTGAGTAAAGACTTTATATATTAGATTTTTTACAAAATATTTCTATTTATGAAAACAGAATATTTCTATGGGAAATATTTTCTACTTAAAAAAAAAATGTAATTGAAAACATTGATAATCATTGGAAAGAAAGCAGCAATTATCCATGCGCAAGAAATTGTAGTTTTAAATGGTTTCATAATGATTAATTGTATTTGAAATTTTATTTTTCTTTTAGTCATATTTTTTCTAAATAAATCTCAGAAATGCAAATTTGGATAAATTATAGACGATTCTGTTTTTGCTATCTGCGAGTCAATCAGAGATATTGCTGCATTCCTCAAATATTTGACTACTCATTCCTTATCTTCATTCTCTTTCCACTAATCAAGAGTGGCCCAGAAAATACTGCTGATATAGAATTGTCATCAATGTCAGAATTGCGACGATGTCGTGTGAACGGCTGTAATCTTACACAGATAGAAGAAGCGCATTCTAGAATTGCAATTACTTCTGTAATTATTTTTATGAAATTCTTCAATTTCAATTAGCAATAGCTGATAATATTTTTTAATTGTATCACAGACATCGACTACTCAACATGGCAGTGGAGGGCCAAAGACTCCGGTGGGAGTTTCGAGAAACAAATCGGAGCGGGAAAGGAAACTTGGACATCGGAGGGTTGGAGTGGGAGGAGAAATCACATACAAAAAGGTAAATGCACGCACAGCGTGAATAAGGCCTTGTACTGTGTGTTCATTGAACCATTAAGGCACATTGAGCCTAACAAATTACTCTAACTTGTTGTAAATGTATCACGCTAGGTGTGAAATGTACAAACAAACAATTATAATGCAACACAATGAAGCTGTTTATCTGTAGCAGTTGCAACGATTTTTTTTTTTTTTTAAAGTTCATCTATATTTGCCTCTGGGTTTTGTTTAGCAGGGTGCTGATTGTTATTTTAAATAATTGGGACACTATAAATAAAGTAACTCTTAAACTCTCCTCATTCTTTGAGTTTTGTCAATCAGAGGTGGATCATTATTTTTTTAGTCCCAGCTAAACTTGTACAGATGTTTTGTTGCTGGTCAAAAAATGGACCGCAAAATAGAAAAGATTGCCAAAATGGCGTGGGTTACTGTAGAGTTGGAATTATTAAAATATCTAAAATGGGTATGGCTCAGTGACGTTACAATTACATATATATTCATGTTGATAAGATTCCTTTGTAGCATAAACTTTGAATGCTTAATTTTATATTTGTTGCACAGATCCAAACGACCCAGATTATGGGCTCTATACAATTGGGAATACAACATGCTGTTGGCGGTCTCGCTAGCAAACCAGAGAGGGATCTACTCATGCAGGATTTTATGACAGTGGAAACAACGAATTTTCCAAGCGAGGGCTCGAATCACACGCCTGCACACCACTTTTCCGAGTTCAAATTCAAGAACTATGCACCGATAGCATTTCGATATTTTAGGGACTTGTTTGGCATACAGCCAGATGATTTTTTGGTAAGTGTCGAACGCTCTCGTAGTCTTGTTTTTTTTTTATTTTTATTTTTTTTAAGGAGTTTGAGGTACTTCAACAGTAGTTGGAACTACTGTTGAAGTGAATACTATGAATACGGTAGTTGGAAAAAATAGAGCTTTACTTTTTATTTTTATTAAATTGCTCGTCGAGATTTTTGTGACAGAGCAGGCCTTTTTGAAAATCAAATTTCCAAATATTTTAGTGTTAATCTTTAAAAAATTAGAATCTATTATTTAACGTGTCTATTATAGAATAAATTTTTTATATGGAGCATTCCATACCAATTCGAGCTGGGTCTGACCCTCGACCTTTCGGATTTTATCTACCATTCTTTTATTTTCGATATATTTACGATTATTTAAAATCTGAAAAAATTCTTAAAAATCCTGTATCAGATATCAATATTTTTAAGAATGCTCCATATGTAGTTATAAACAAGAAGCATCCTTTAAGAAAGTGAATGATATATATGCAGCATTAAAAAGATAAATTATTAATAACATATGAAATTATAAAAATTGCAAAGAAAATGTAGAACTTATTTGACTAGTTTGAAGCGCTCTGCCTCTATGAGATCCATAAATCTTACTTTTTTTCGTAAATCAATTTTTATACCTCTCTTTTTAGATGTCTATGTGTAGTTCTCCACTACGGGAATTATCGAATCCCGGAGCAAGCGGAAGTATCTTTTATTTAACGAATGATGACGAATTTATCATAAAGACTGTACAGCATAAAGAGGGGGAGTTCTTGCAAACACTTTTGCCTGGATATTATATGGTACGTAACACGGCATCGAATTGTCCCGTTTACGATTTAAAATCGTCGATCAATAACGACCATTTTTCTTCTTCTATTGTTTCGTAGAATTTAAATCAGAACCCGAGAACATTATTACCAAAGTTCTTCGGTCTGTACTGCTACCGTTGCAATAGTAAGAATGTTCGATTAATTGCCATGAACAATCTTTTACCATCGGCAGTGAAACTACACGAGAAGTATGACCTAAAGGGGTCGACGTATAAAAGAAAAGTAAGTAAAAAATGGGCCGACAATTAAAATACTATAAGATTATCTTTGAAGAAATAATTTAAAGGATCTTTTCGAAATTTTTAGGATGTTTTATTACACATTTTAAACAGTAGAAGATGTTAATTTATTGTATTAGAAATTCAGGATCCATTGAATTGTTTATTAACAAAAAATAGCCAAAAGCTACCTTATTTTTAGCACTATTTTCTATTTTATACGATATGAAGTACGTGTATATTAAACACAAAATGCTTTTTATTTATTATAGGCCTCGAAAGCCGAAAGATCCAAATCTTCTCCGACCTTCAAGGATTTGGATTTCATGGAATTTCATCCGGAGGGCATTTTTCTCGAAGCCGACGTTTACGTGCGTATGGTGAGAACAATGCAGACGGACTGTCGAGTTTTGGAGAGTTTTAAGATCATGGATTACTCGTTACTCGTGGGCATTCACAATCTCGATCAGGCGGCAAGAGAAAAAAGCGTAAGTACACCGTGAGCAATGAAATATCGAAGGTAGTCGCTCGGTGTGGCGATTATTCGATGCAGATTATCAATAAAAGCGTGCAATTCTGTAATGAAGTTCGGCTTTTTGTGATCAGGAACAAAGGTTATCGGCGAGCGCCGAGGAGGAGCCGGGTGACCCTGGCTACGAGAGCAGCAATTTCGTTCAGGCAGAACGCGAAAGAGAGCAAGATGACCGTGTGGGAGCCGTGGCGTTAAATCGCTCGAGAAGCATAAATCGTCAAAGGCTTGTAGCTCATAGTACCGCAATGGAGAGCATTCAGGCTGAGAGCGAGCCGATAGACGTGGAAGGTGACGTTCGGTAAGTATTTTTTACTTTTTTTCTGGCTCGCACGAGAGTTGGTCTTATTTTTAGTTTAATTTATTTCAAAATCGATATTAAAATTGTGGTACATAAGGGGGTAAAATGCCCTCTGCGAATACAATAGCCTCGTTTTAAGAATGAACACTAAGCTGTGCAATAAACATTGATAATAATAATTATAATAATACTAACAAATAAAAATGACTTTGAAACAAATAGTCTTTATTAAGCTGCGTCGATGAGTGACCTTTTTATATTAAGACGGAAGCAGGTTAATAAAAACTATTTGTTAAATAATTTCGACCATTAACTAAGAAATTTAAGGTCACTTTTTAAATTCCTGTGTCTCTTTAATATCTAGTTCGTACGATGTTCTTCCGCTGCTTAAAATAATGTTCAAAGACTGCTCTAAGTTATGTTAAATCACGAAATAAAAAAAGATGTTCCGGCAATGATAGCTTCTCGTATATTTTAATCAAATATAATAGTTTAATTGAATATAGCCCAACTCTTTTTAGAGTCAGTCGCGTTTCCAAAAGTCTTCCTTATCAGATGTCAAAGTCATGGCTGTTTAATTTGCAGTGATCGAGGTGGTATTCCTGCGAGAAATGCGCGTGGCGAGCGACTGTTACTCTTCCTTGGTATAATCGATATATTGCAGAGCTATAGACTCAAGAAGAAGCTAGAACACACGTGGAAGTCCATGATACACGATGGGGTAAGATGTTGTTCTAACCCTCCAGTGGTCCGGCAAAATATTCCGATACTAACGCAAATTTAAACTTTTTATCGAATAATTATTGTCAGCATTATAATTACAATTATTATATTTCATTATTAAAATATACGTATTATACTACTCATTATACTTGAGTACTCAAAATGTTATTTGAAAGCTGAATGAAAAATCTTGACGTATTGACACTTGTTGTAAAAAAAAATTTGGTTAAAAAATCACTAGCTTTTCTGTAAGCAATCAAAAATATTATTGCTCCAAGTAAATATTTATTTGTCAACCCGTGGCCACCTGATTTAGTTGAACCAATAAACTTCGTTTTCAGTGTAAGTTAATGTAATATAAATATACGTTCTAAGGAATTTTATGCTAAAATAAAAATAAAATAGTAGTTGGTACTAAAAAAAATATATTGCACCGATTTTTCATTTATTTAAATATTGTGCAATGGTCTAAGTCACGTCTGTAAAAAAATTATATATTTACTGGAGTCATTCAGATTCCTCCGTACCACTGCAGGGTTAAAAGAATAATTAATTAGCGAATCTCGATGTATGTCGATTAGATTTGGCAAAAAAGACTGCAAAATGATTGTACGAAAATGACATTTTCAGGATACAGTGTCCGTACATCGTCCAGGCTTTTACGCTCAGCGCTTCCAGGACTTTATGACCAAGACCGTATTCAAGAAGATTCCCTCACGTAAGTACCATCCAAATCAACCTCTCCTAACAAATTTGACTTCAATGCTAGCACTAAACAAAGCCCACTCCTAAATCCTTTTCTCCTTTTACTCCAATAGTATCCACTAGCGACATCGATGATAATGAAAATGAAAAATTGTTGTCCTGTTACGTACACGCGAACAATGTGCATTACTCAATGCGCGTTCTCGTTACGTACCATTTAACTAAAGAGACTTGAGAATTCCGTCAATCAATGTTTTCCGATAGTACTCAGTATTAAATTGGATAAACAGGCCAATGAATTAGCACGCGATTTACGCGAGGTATTTTCACTTTGACAGATACACGAGTATTTTAGATCTATTTATAATTATTGCCAATTCTAAATCAAATGACAAAATCTAAAAATCCTTTGTATTAAGTCTTTGATTTGCTTGTAACTTTCTAGCTTTTTATGCAATGTATTTGGTGAAATCTTAAAATACGGTAAGACGACACATTCCAACGAATTACACCGACATTCAAAAACAATTTTTTGTTTTTGTGAGTACCTGAAAATGTTTAATAAAAAATCTCTACGGTGGCTATTAAAAGTTTGATTCTGACATAGTAGTTTTTAATATTACGTCGGTAGTCTCTAATATTATAGTTCTTAGTCTTTTCTTGAAACCTCGGAACAAACGTTTCAAGATAGACCAGAGTAAAACTGTTAAAATTTTCAATCAAAGAAAGTACAGCTCTAAGTCATTATTTGCTTAGAAATTATCCAAAACTTGCTCAAGAAAAAAAGAAAAATGCATCACGTGTTAGTTCATTGGCGCGTTTACCCTAAACGCAGTATAGTGTAAAATTGAAAATTGAAGAAAAAAGGTCTGCCGAAGGTCTTTAGGGTAGAAAAGAGATATTAAATGAAATATATATATATATAAAAATATATCAGTCACAAAGAAGAACAAAGGCTTCGAATCGATGCGTACAATTAGGCTAAAATTATTGGAAGAAACAGTCGTGAATGCATAAACGGCGAGTTCCGCTACCTTGTTGTTCAAGGCGGACGATTCTATAACTGTTATAGAGCAGTAAGCCGTTAAGCTAGAATTAATTTTCGTTAGTAATACCGTTGCCATTACGGGAGGACGTTATTCTCGTTCATCATGATCTCGAGGTATTTAACGAAGCATGTATAGCCTGCCAATGTCTCATTCGATTTATGGTCGAGTCTGACGATGCTCAATTTTAAATGCTCGATACATCCAGTGCGGATCGAGCGCAAGCTCAAATTTCTCAATTATATTGTATTCGTTTCTTTTTTTTTTGTCGAACGTACTTAAGCACGAGGGAGTTTATCGCGATTTCTGGCGACTATTTATTATCGTTATGTCATTTGCCCGTCATCTGTCGCCTCGTAGTACACAATTTATCGTTATTGACATCTACTTTTCTTTTTTCGGGTATTTATTATTTTTTTACGTTTATTACACCCATTTATTTGTCTTTTTTTTAATTTAATTTTTGTTTCGTTGCTACATTAAAACCCGCTAGTTTTCAGTATAATTTACAACAGAATTTTAACGGAACAAGAAGGTGCGAATATATGCATACAATTGGTGTCCACAGTTATAGCTGAGTATTTCCCTAAAAGCAATTATCACATATTTCACCGAATCATGCACAATACGTAATGCTCTTAAAAAAAGGGCTCATTCATACAATCGATTCCTGTAATAAATGTAATAATGTAGAATGTATACTTTCGAATATTTTGACCAGTCGTCACTATCGACAACCACCGAAAGTTTTCGAGGCAGACAAAAAGCGAGAACGATGGAATGCAGTAGAACGCACGAAATACGGCTTTTCTATTTTCCGCTTCCTATATGTTTCAATTTTATATATACATATATATTTGGGACTTTCACGTGTCCTACAGACTATATTTTGTGCGTTCTATGCCGAACAAAGTAGATGAAATTAGTGCTTAACGAAATAATCGTTGTATACGAAACTAGAGATTAGAATATAGATGAAGCGAAATGTCAGTATTTCTCGAGATTTTGCAGTAAAGGATGAGAAAGACAAAGCATTCAGATCAGTGTGAATGCAAGCGAGAGAGTGAGAGAATGACAAGAAGCGAGTAAAAAAAAAGAGAAAGAGAGAAAGAGAGAGAGAGAGCGAGAGAAAGTTAGAAGTAGCGTATTTTCTTATTGTGCAAATATTCAGCTAGTGACTGGATGTGGACACCAATGTAAATATTTTAATATTTTACAATAAACACTTTCGCTATTTACAACTTCATTTCATTTACAAGCCTGTCCACACTCTAATTTCTAACTCGTCACCACTTTGTAATATTCCAGCACTTTTTTTTGTTAATTTTTTTCTGTTTTTACTTTTTTTTTTCTGTCAAATTCTGTATGGTAATACATAACGACACTTTCTACTGTAACTAATGTGACATTTGTTGGTTCGAGATCCCCGTCAGTAAATTTCTAAAGACCAATCATGCTTCGATAATGCACCGTGACTAAAATTCGGCTTGAATTGCTAAGATATATGAAAAATATCATCTCGTTTCATTCTGTGATCGTCCAAGTATAAAGTTTCGTGAAGTTCGATACAATGCCGCTACTTGTTAGACGAAATTTCCTTGCTCCTTATCGACTAGTTAGCCGCTACTTTTTGAGTCGATTCGACCGATCCTTCGACTTTCGGTGTAAACAATGTTGGGTATTATTGCGTTAGCTAAATGTCAATGTTTCTGTGTCCGTGCACTTCTTTCGTGTCGACTCCCCGACCTGACCTGCTACCGATCGAATCTCGAAAATCGAATACCAAAAGTGGACCTGCCTGAGATTAAGGGGAATCATCGCAAATTCCGTAACCTCGTCACCAGCTACATAGGTAACTCCGTCTGTCTGTCTGTCTCTATATTTTGTGTTCGTTTGTCCATTCGTCAAAAGGATTGTTTGTCTTAGGCTTGTTCGTTTTTTATCTCTCCTTCCATAAACGGCTCATTGCGGCCTGATCAATAAATTCGAATTCTAAGGAATTCATTTTGTCCATTAATATTATTATGTGGAATTTGGAATATGGAATTGTTTAATATGTACAGCATCCGACATAAAAATTAACCATTAGTAATATTGCTTAAATAACAGAAAGAAAAGTTAATTTTAACAATTATATTACTTTCATAGTAACATTTATTAGTGATATTTTTTAATTAATCGTTTTTGCAAAAATGCACTTCATAGATAATTTAAATTTTAAAAAAGTTGTACTATACATATAACGGGACGCAATGACCGTTGATTATATTCCCGCATCTCGCTAATGAATTTTTCCCCGCTAATCCACATACCGTGTTAAAAAAAAACCTCCGTTGCGCTCGGTTGTGTATTCATTCACCGTCGTTACCATCCGGTCGCACGTTTTGGTAGATGTTTTCTTTAATTGACCACACGCACCGAAGAAGACCCCGGAAGCAATTTATCACCGTCTAAATTTATTTAGAAAATAAAAAAAGAAATTGACCACTAATTTTATTGGTCAAACTATGTTTCGTTACTAGCAGTGATGTTGAACCTTTTTGTTTCTTTCATCTAGTCCTGAAATTACGGAATACGTTTTGTTCTTAACTAGAAAAAAAAAAAAAAAAACAAATAATACACTAGATACGATCGTTTATTTAATAGCGTTTATTAATAGTGATCCGCCGGAATTGAAAGCCCCGTCGGGCTTCGCCGAGAAGAAGCTATGGCATCATTAAATTTGTGTTGCAGCTCTGAAACATTCCCCATCGAAGAGAAAAAGCATATCGCGGCCACTGAGGCCCCTCGAGGGTGATTTCGATTCCACTGGTAAGTCAAACGTTTCTTTTTTCTCATTTTCACAACTTATAGTCAAGCTGTCGTGAAAGAATCGATGCTTATTATGTATCTCAATTATCATTATATTATTATATCGCCTGATGTCATAGGGAAATATTTATTTTTATATAAAACCGCGAAAGAAGCCAAAAATTAAATGTAATATTTAAGAAACCGCGGTATTCAATCAAAAACGTCGTCCCTACATTATCAATCCCAATCCTTTTCCATTCTCTTCAAAGGCAAATCCTGCGAGCAGAGTTGCAGACGTAAATGTGTCGTAACCGTTATACCTGTCTCGAAAAAAACTGCCGTTTCTCCTTCCCAATGTGGCACGACGGAGCACCCAGCTTGATAGGCCTTCATCGCAGCATCGGCCAAAAATCCTGACGAATAACATTATAACGTACGCGTTATTCTCCCAATTCCTAATGCACACACGAATTCATAACGACATTTTGCACCTTATACTAAAACCGCGATCTTGGCGATTCTGAAATCTCTATTGGAGTTTTCAATTTTTTTTTCGCGAAATATGCATTTTTTTCATGTTTATTCGTGGCTTAATTGGCAATGAGGTAATGGTATGGTGTTGTATGGCGGTTTAGCGGTGGCGGCAAGCGGAGGTACGGCAATGCATGCTACATCACCCACGAAACTCGGTGAGTCTCATCCTACACTCATTATCTCCTCTTCTTACTCATTGATCCGCCCTTTTCACAATTCTCCATCATGAAAGCGATCGATTTAGATAAATCAAAGTAATTTCTGCGTTCGTTCCAGAGTTGCAAATTTTCTAAAAACGTTCATCTAACTACATTAATTTATTTCTTACATGAAAAAATGTTCTACTATTTTTTTTCATTTACGATTTTTTATATGAAGATATTGTTAGTCCGAATTGAAAAATTTGAAAAAAGATCTTAAAAATACCGTCTCAGATATAAAATTTTTTAAGCCTTGATCCAGAGTGGACTGGCTTCTATTTGTTGTTTTGTTCAAATTACTTTTGACCAAATTTTATTCAAATGAAAAACATACGTCTTATCATAATTCATAAAATTTTTCACGAAAATGTTCAAATACAAGAAACAAAGTACAAGAAACAAGGAACAAGAAAATAAATTGAGTTTGAAAATAATGGGAGAGTTGTTCTGGACTGTTTGGAGACATTACATTGCATCTAATTTAAAGTTAAAATATTGTTTGTTCTGAGATTAATCGATTTGTCGATACAAGATAATTGAGATCGTCGCTGATTGCCTTTCATCACAATCTATACTCGAGATATCTGAGAACGTGCGAAATTTTGTTACTAGTAAATTTCTCGCGTTATCAGTGCTTGTATAATCATGGATTTATGTACGGATTCGTTTGTTCAACGATTGCCTGTTGATAAAGCATATTAAGCATGCGCATATATACATATATATATATATTGGCGAATGAAAGCATTGCCAAACCCGTAAAGGTATGGTTGAAGTAGCGAATCCGGGATTTGTGCGATGAATGTTGAGATTTACAAACTTTTCGTACCAAAAATATTATTAATACCTCGTAATCAAACCAATGTTACATTTTTTCAATTGAAATCTCTGCAAAATATTCAATCAAGTTAGTATTTTCTAAAAGTCGCTGTTTCAAGGATCAGATAGAGATTCCGTTTCGTTTAACGAGGCTGGGGTGCTTCAAACTAGTCAAATGAGTGCAAATTTTTTGTAATTGATTCTGTAAAGTTTTATGCATTAAATAACAGTTAATTCGTGTTCAAAATGTCATATTAGTGTTAAAGCATTGTGTCCTAAACGTAGAGAAACATAATTAATGATAGTTTTACAAAAAACACTAATTAATTAATAATCATTTTCGAGAAGGTTCCTTTTCGTTGAACTTTTCCAAAAGTAATTCGTAATACTTTATCGATTTTAATGTGGGCTGTTCCATACCGTTTTTTTCAAGAAGCTGTACAAATTCACTGTCTACATATTCCATTGTTAATTGTTCAACACAATTGCAGCCCAGAGATACAGCCGGTTCGCTCGTAATAAACATCCCTCAATAAACAAACGGCTACAATTATTAAAAGGCTACAAAAAATCTTTAGTTAGTTAATTCGTGGAGCTTCTTTAAAAAAAAAAAAACAGACCTAGCCATATGCATAAAAAATGGAAATTATTATTTCCATGCGTTAAGGACACATGCTTGAATAAAAATCAATTTTGCGGTCTATTAATACGAAAAAATTGTGAATATGATTTTTCTTTATCTGGCACTTATGTGACTAAAATAAAGAGCTCTACCCAACTTAAGAGATCAAAAACACCTAGAAAAGGGCATGAGTAAATGTTTTTTTAAATAGATAATACTATTGCTTTAATAAGAATTACACTTTACATGTGCAATTTTGCCCAACCATATAATACACCTAACCCTGCAAGGAAAAATCTATAATTGTTCATTTATCGTAAATTTTAAATTAAATCGGTGAACAAATTTTAGCTTTCAAATTCTTACACTGTCTGTATCAATAATAACAAATATTCTCTTATGCTCTTTTCTTAAGTAACTCCCCTTTTAAAACCCCGTAAATCTCATAAATGCTCATCGCACAATTTTCTCATGCTTGAGTCTCTCTCTTTCTCTTAAACATCTCATAAAAATTTCCTACTCTTTATCGAAACTCTCGCTTGTAATGTTCGTGTCGTTCGCGATGAAACGACACGCGAATCGCGACAACTAACATGAGTGACGAACGCTCGATTAGCAAGCCCTACCGGGATAGAGACGGTGGTGAGCAGCAGCGGGAACATCGTGACCAATTCAACAAGCTCGGTGCCAATTGCCACATCGACACCGGTGAATCTGCCAACGTCAGGAGCCGGAGGTGGTGTCGTATCGGTAGCGCCGCCTCCTCTATCTGCAGGAGTCGCTGCAGTGGACGGAGGGATTCGCACGAGTTATCCGGCAGTTCTCAAGGGAAGAAGCGGTGCCAGTCCACCTAATCCGAATCTCGTGCCATCAGGAAAAGTACCTCCGCCGGTACCACCGCGCGGTAGCGGCGGAGCATCAGGAAGAAGGACCGATGATCAGCGTGGAAACGCTTCATCATCCTCGTCAACTTCCGGCCGAGGTGAAGCCAATCTCGCGTATAAATTGCATGAGCCTACGAGGTCGGTTTCGCCTCTCGCGAAGACATTTGAGCGCGCAAGTGGCGAACCTCCTCAATCCGTAACAACGCCGTTGCATGCGATTTTTCCCCAACGTCCCGTACGTCCCGAACAGCATCGTCTCGCGACACTCAACGAAAATCTACGAGATCTGCATGCTAATTTCTTTCCTTTTCGAGGCACAACGATGGGCTCCGGTGTCGCAGGTAAGGCGACCATTGGGAGTAGTGGATTCCTGTCGATTCCTCAGCAAACGTACTGCCAGCAACCGCAACAGACTTTTCATCGTGATCGACGCTATAGAGACGAGGAGGAAGATGAGTTTGTGAGCGTCGAGAGATACGAGGATAATTACATCATCCGCACAAGTCCCAGTCCATTCAGACCCGAAAGAGGCAGGTATCGCTTTGCAAAATCATCGGAAAGCGGTTCTACAGTTACTAGTCAGCAAATAAATAGTATACCCCCGAAGCAAGTGCCCGTAATGAGACCCAAGGAACTCTCGAACGCTGAACGTTATGCCGAGACTATGAATAAATTCACGTATTTCATTAATCCCGGTGGAACGTCCTACAAAATGTCGCGAAAGGATAAGAAACATTCGGAAACTTACGCCGAGCGACTACGAAGGCAACAAGAAGAGGCACTGCAGTCATCGGGTGGAAGATTGAAGATGGGAGTTATCAGGAATAATCCGGAAATATTTATAGAACCCGCAACACTCATTACGCCTGTGATAAGAACGAAATTGGTCAGGGAGGAAAATCGAAAAGAAATCGATATTACAACGCCGAATGAAAGAAAGAGAAATGCACCGCCCAGACCTTCATTTCGCAAGCAAATTTTTGCCACAACACCGAAAGCCAGTCGTGCATATCTCTTTAAATCTGAGAAAAAAACGTCGTCCATTAGACGAGCCAATGCCGATTATCTGCGTCATGCAGACAGAGATTTTGTATCGCATTTACAGGACAGCGAGATTGTCGAACGAAGAGAAATTTCGGTTGAATTATATGGAGACAGATCGGTACGACAGGCGGCCTCGGACTCGTCTCTGTTGGCTCCTCGTTCCGCGAGTTCAACGAGATCATTGGCCTCGAGAGAGTATAGATACTCCGCGAGAAGAAGAGCAAGCATGAAAGTTTTGACGCCGAATATACGTATGGAAAACAAGAGACATCCGGAGACACTGAAAACTTATCTTTCGGACAACGAGTACAAAGATTATCTGAGTGAAACATCGAGTCGCGAAGAATTGGCATTGGCTCCACCGAATACTTCTTTTTTGCATGGCTACGCAAGCACTCGCTCGTACAAATGATCATTCTTGACATTTCATCACTTTCATTATATTATTAACTGTTATTTTCGTCATACTCCCTTAGTTAGATTGAAAAAAATATTGCGATTTGCGTATTGGGGCATCGTTGCCTGTCGTTTGTTCCGTTTCGTCCTGGGCATCATACCGTCTGATCGTATTTTCTATGAATTCTGAATGTCTGACGAAATGTTAGACTATTATGTGTTAAATAGATAACGTTTTTTTTTGCATCTATCCGAAAATCGTGTTCGTTCAAGTACAAAGTTTTAATGTTCCTTGAAAAATAACGTACTGCTGCACGTCATGTCGTTTGTATTTAATCTCCTATACGAAAATTGTTTCATAAATGTTGTGTGTTATCGATACACAGTTGGAAATTCGAATTAATATTACAGGCAGTTAAAAACGAACAACATGCTCTTGTGTTAAATTGCAAAGATATCAAAGAAAAAAATATGTTCATTAAAATATTTCCAACTGCGTAAGTACTGCCTTAACGAGGATTAAATGTTTCCGAATAATCGATTTAATTAATTTGTGTGAATAGAGAGGAAAATTTGTTGTTTGCCTCACTAAAAATTTGCGTAGAATGCTCCCATATCCCAGCCGCTAGATAATTCGCTCACTATATGCTTATTTGAGACGCGTTAAGAAAGAAAAAATGAAAAAAAAATTAGGGGGAAAGGCTCAAATTTCTTCTACATCTTCACTTCTTTCGGTAAAGCGCAAAAGCCCGTGCCTCCCTTAATCCCGTGACGTGCCTAGTTACTATTTCGCGGATTGTTTCTCGTATTAGCACGATTATTTAACTTTTGTTTTTTATTGTATCTCGCAACGACGTAGTAGAGTTCTCGTAGTCTATTAAATGAAAGATTATAATATATACCGAAAGGAAAGAAGAGAGATAGGGCTAATGCTAGTGCGCTTTTTGTAGGTGGCACCCTTCCTTCAACCTGCTCCACCCCGCCCCCGCCCTTTGACGATGCAGTGCGATCGAATGACCAGACCCTCGCTTCGGGAGGCGGACATCACCAAGGCACCACTTCGATACTCTCCAGTGGTCACTCTAAGCACAACAGAGCCGTTCATCATGTCACGCTCACCAAAACTTATCACGATTCCGTCAGGTGAGCTAAGATATCATGCTACTATTTTATTGCACTTTTTATTAAAGGAGTAAACCGGTAGAAACATATATGAGGCATACCATACCAATTCAGCCACAAAAAAAAAAACAATCTATAAACCAGGTTCAGTGATTCTAATAGAAACATCAAATTTTAAATTAGAAACAATTTCTGCCGGAATATGCCAATTCTTTCATTTTTCATTTAATCTGTAATATCTCGGGAACGATTAATCGTATCGGTGTCTCTAAAACACGAAAATCTGCGTTTTTTCATGACCTACAAGAATATACTTATATTCCACAGAATATACTTATATTTCAAAAATTTCTAATGCGCATTTTTTTAAATTTCAATATGCTGTAATATTTTAATTATTTGACCGATTCGCGCAAAATTCAATCCCATGCATTGTAAGATGATAGTCGACTTGTGTCAGCGTGCTAACAAGAAAAAGCGCACATATACACATACAGAAATTTCTTTTCTAAACCACTTTTCTCGATGTTTCGGACCTTTTTGATTATCGTGAGACATGAAAAATTCGAAAAAATGGTTTTCAGGAAAACAAAGCTTCCTTTACAAGGAAGCAAAATTGGATGCACTGTATAAATGCTCAATTACTTAAATCAAAACGTCACTTATAACACTATTATATTAAACAGCAAATTCTTGTATTTCTAAATCTCACTCGATGTATAATACAGTTCTGCTTGCAGTATATCGGACGTACATTTGGAGAGCAGTGGAAGCGGTAGTGGCAGTGGTGGGAGAGAAACAAAATCATCGCTAAGCGTGGAGAGTGGTGGCAGTAGTCGTGGAGGAGGTGGACTGACGTGGACCCCACCGACAGGTAGCGCCGAAGGTTCGACCCCCACGTGGACCGAAGGAACGCCATCCTTCACCGAGAGTTCGAGCAGCGGTGACGTAGGTAAGTTTCTGTACGCGATGCATCTCTACTATCAGCCATGAAGAGCTGTGGATTATACCGGAACAAAAAAATGGAGCACTCATCCGCGCCAAGAAACGACCGTCGCAGATCGTCTCGTCCAATCGCTCCGAATCTTACGACTAATTATCCACAATAACTTCCATTCGTCGAGTCTCTCTGCCGACTGACTGATAATACAATTCGACCGAATTTACAACAGTTGCCTTCAAAAAAAAAAAAAAAGAAAAGAAAAATGGACAAAACGAAATGCATTTTCCATGAAGATTTTACTAGCCGAGTAGTAGTAATGTTCAGCGAAAGACAGTAGAAGAGTTAAGTAGAGATCTAACTCTCAGTCCCGAAAGAAGTCAGTGCCTCTCAAGCTAATATCCTTGTCTATGTGTTGTAGATTATCTTTCAAGGTTGTCCTCGTTCACTGTCTCGAGGATGCGAACTTAAATCGTCGCTACGATTGATTAATAACGAGGCCGCAAGCGTTCTTATTTCTCGCGCAAAAGGATTCGCCGGCGACGATTTTTTGTTGTTGTTTACAATCTGGCGAATTCTTTCGTGACACTACGACAAAAGTCAACGTACAAATTTCTGGTAGTAACGACAAGGCTTTTTTTTCTCAGAGATTGCATAGGATTTGGTCGACATTAAAAATTTTTTTATCTCCTTTTTTTTTTGATTTTTTACTTAATTAGGCGAAAGCAATGATACTGTGGAACGAAGCTGTGCTCTTATACGTATAGCCCTGTTTAGCCAAAACGAAAGAAGCGACGAATGTCAAGCACGTCTATTGCTGCTACGACAATAAATTCGTAATTGCGTACACTCAGAATAAACACTTCTCGTTCACTCGTCATTCAATCCTGTCAACACTCAATGCCCCCATCTTTCTATGCTACTGAATTTCTAAGTCTACAGTCGCTTAGGACCGGCGAAAATGGAGATAAGTTCATATCTCTATCTCTTTTCTCTGTTTATTATTCTTTCGAACAAATATTCTCTTCACATATTATCTTATATCTTTTCACACGCTTATTTTCACGAGAGCACGAGTCATCATTGCACACAAATATCTCTGCTTGTCCTACTGTTCGAAAATTGGACAGTACGATTATACTCGTTAGGCGAGCGGGTTACTCCCGTAAAGATGCATAGAACATTTTTAAAAAGCTGACAGCTTGCGTAAGCATTTACATATTTCGCGATTTTTTTTTTAATTGCAACAGTAATTACTTTACAAAAAAAATTTATAATCAAAAATGGTCTTCTAGAAATGGCAACTGCGGTTTATTTATTTTTTGGTCATAATAGTATATAAAATCGAAGGAAAAAAAGAAAACGGTGATTATATTTTTAGTTTACATTTTGGACCCTGCTGGCCGGAATTGTCATTACTGCAGACCTTTGTTCACTTAAAATTGATTCAGTTTTACAAAAATAGAAATTGGAAATAAAAGAAATAATGGTTTGTAACTGCTTTCGGGACGTTTAAAACCAAAGAAAAATCAATCATTATAAAGCAGCTAGTCAGTAGCAGACATAGGCAGCTCTCGCTACATTGAAATGCGTATACTTGCATGATTTACATACTATATCATACAATAACTTACCTAATTAAGATGATATTTTACACATTTATCCCACAATTTGATTAATTTTTTTTTTTTTTTCATTTATCAGATTGACCTACGTTGTGTGGACAGCGCGTATAAACTTTTAATTGAACTCAAAACAAAAATAATGTGAAAAATGGTGGGATAAATGAAAAAGAATGCCTGTTTCAAAGTAGAGAGAGGTTTCTGATGACTATAATTAAGGTAACAATATTTTTACCTTTATCTTTTAATATTTAGCCATACCGATAAATTTTGGTCTTTCTCGTTACATAATCAACTTCGCGATCGACTTAAGCTTTCAAAAATACTATTTATAGGTTGCTCAGCCAATTGAAAGACTGTAAGATTTTTATTTTTTGTCGCAACTCTCCTGTTCCATCTTGCTGCAAAATCCAGCGAATATATTAAATATTTAGTGAAAACATTGACATTTAATTTAATTGGCTGACAGACGGTAAATACAAATTCAAGGTAGATAATGAATTTTTTTTTTAAACATGGTTCTGATTATGTAATTTGGCTTAATCTTTAAATATATAAAGCAAAATTAAATCCTTTACGAAGTTGATTGTCTGGCCAAAAACAAAAATACAATATTTTAATGAGACTAAAAAATAAAAATAAACTGAGGTGAAAGTATTGGTACCCTTCTATAGGTGAATGCAAATAGGGATGAGTCCGCTCGCCTGGGTAATTTTTTACAAACTTTGTATAAAATGGATATAAAAATACACTTGCACAATAAGGAGCAAGCGAAACGATATGTGTCAAGCCCAAATGCGAGGGAAATAAAGATTTTCACGGTGATTTTTAGGTTTCCCGAGTACACCAGTGCGAGGAAGTCACAGAGGCGAAGACGGTGGAAAGATAGCAGCAACAGTCGAAGAAGCTCTCGCCAGTCTCACCACTGAAATGGTAAGTTGGCCATGATGGCGTCCGAAATTTGTCTTCGATTGGACATCGCCAGATCGCTCACAAAAGTCTGAAATAACACACCTCAACTGCAGTACTCAACAACGCTTGTCTCTGTCCGTTTTGCTGCGACCTATCTTATGCCTCTCACTGTTACTCTATATCTGTCTTATTCTAACCGGTACCACCGTCTGAAAGCTTCTTGTATTTATATAAATCAGGAAATACTGCAGCGAGAGTGAGAATGCCAATCCTCGGGTCTTGTGTCCCCTTCACCTTCTGCAAACTTGTGGGGTTGAACACCTCGTTAACGTCCTCAGCGAAAAGACGAGAAAAAAAAATACAAAAAAAAATGAGCACTTTGAGAACGAAGAAGGGATCTGTGACCGTCGGGATGAGGCGGAACAATCCTGTTCTCAACAATTTGTTATTCCGGCTTGTCAACGGTCGGAAGTTAATGATAAAGCTTAATTTCCTTTCCACGAGATGGTTTGCGGAGATTAATTCCCTTCTCGTGATATATTCGATTGTCGTAACGTATCAAATTATTTCGGTGTCTCGTTATTTTTCATTCCGTAACAACAGATACTTAAAAGATTACTGACTTACGGTATTACATTACCGCCTCGGTTGAGATAGTTCTCGCGTGAACGACGAAAAAAAAAGAATTTTTCATTGATTTGACGATAAACGAAAGATAACGATTCGACCATGAGAGTCGAATCGAGAGTTTTTAGTTGGTTTTCTCAATAAATGTTTACTGAGTATATAGGAAAATGAGAGACAATGTGCTGATATTTTTGTCATTTATAAATCGCACAAGCGATTGAACGACAAAACGGAGTGTAAAATTATTAATGGAAGCTTTCTGTAATTTCTTTTTCCAAAAAAGAAAATTCTTTCCGTCGTTTTTTTGCACCACACATCAAAATAGTTCGTTATTTTATGTAACGCGAGAACTATCTTAAATCGTGCGGGACTCTCTGAAAATCGCAATCAAGTATCGTTGATTAAACATTAACATAGGCGTGTGTATACTCTAATAAAAGCTTAGCAGCATGTTGCGGTCGAAGACCGAGTTGAATTACGGGGCTTGAATGAAGGAATAGGGCATTTTAAATTTGGACAATATGTCGTGGCCTATGGCATACTTGGGATACGAGGTAGCTGCAGGCCAAATTATGAAAAAAAAAGAAAAAAAAAAGATAACGCGAATAAAAAGTGGTATACGAATTCGCAAATCTCCAAATGTGAGTTAAATTAAACTTGTCGAAGATAAAAAAAAGAAAGAAACAAAAACGAACGTGTAAATAATTAGTTCGTCTAGCTAAATGAGTCTTGCAAAAACTTGAGTATCTTTTATTACGAATAATGTAACTAGCTGTGGATGTAAATGTGTCTCCTATGTCTCTCACGTTCTCTGACCCTGTCTCTGTAACTATATATATATATATACATATACATATATAAATACGATAAATAATGAGTCGCGTGTATGATATTAAGGGGCGAGAAAGGACGGGAGAAACTCAGTGCCGTTCGAGATAAAATGAAGTGTTCGACAAACGCGTACTCAAAAAGTTGAACGCGTAATTAATCGTAGTAGTCGGATATTGCGAGAAGCTCTATTCTCGTCGAATAGTTGATGTTGAAGCATTGGGCGTCACTGGGAACGTTTTGAAAGGCCAAAATGTTGTTCAACTATACAAATATATAAGTACATATATATTGCATATATATATGTATACATATTGTTAAATTATCAACGCTTAGGGCCGTAAATAGCGGGTTATACCAGAAACCAGCTTTTTCGCGTGGTAATAGCTTTTGAACAATTTGACGGAGATGCGACCTTTATTTTGGGAAAAATGTATAGTCTTTTTTTTTTTAATTTTTGTGCGGCAGTACTTACGGCATTTGTTTCTTCGAATAAAAAACAGGCACATACTGTTGTTACGAGTCTAAAATCGTTACTACTGATTTTGGAAACTGCGAATCTCACACAACGATCGTTGTCGACGAATCTCGATCTCGTGGCTAACACCGGCATGAATCCTTTCCCGAATCTTTCCGTGCTCGATTGCTGACGGTTTTGTTTCTGTTGCTGTACCCTGTGTCGCGCTTAAATCCGTGTGACCCATCCGTTCGTGCTACGTAAGTGCCGTGAAAAGTGTGCTTAACGCGCCATTAATATTGAGAGGAGAATCAGGTGAAAATATGTTTTAAAGAGTTGCATTTTTGGCATAATCTTTTTTTTCTGTTGGAGATCGGATAAGCCGTATTTGGGCTGTTTTTATCAGACTGTATTCGTTGATTTCGAAATTTAAGAATTTATTATAGGACAAGATCCAATTTTTTTGTTTAAATAGGAAATAATTTTCAAAACAAAAAAAAATTGTTATATTGGACCTGGGAATTTTTTCCACAAGATCACAACACCGTTATAAACAAGTAAGCGCATGGGATTTTTATACGATCTTCTTTGCCAAAAAAACACCAAAAATATTTGTTTTGTTTTTGATACGATCAGAATTTAAGCACTTCACCACAAGCGAATGATCAGAAAAAAAAATGTTGTTTGCGATATTGAAAACATTGATTTTAAATCAAAATCTAATAACATTATGCCTCATCTTAATCTTTTAAGATAATGCCAAATATGTCTTAAAAAGTGCATAAAAACATTCGACAAATATATTAGTATTCAGTGTACAGCTGAAGGTAAATAATTTTGTCGAAGATTGCTGAAATTTCACCTGGTTGTTCTCAAAACAAACAGAGCAATTACATAAAATGTAAATTATCGAATACGGTCGATGCAGAGTCAAGGAAGCTACAAAGTGACGGATCGATTGGACCAAAGATTAACGGTGTTGAGTCGTCGCACCGAGAACGGGTTAACGACAAGAAGGACTTCAGATCGCGTTGCGATAACGAAAACAGCACGAGAAATTCTTAGAATACGATTTCTTCAACCCTGATGAATTTTGTTATCACGATTTGGAAAGGATTCATGGCCTTGATCTGTGACTCCGATTGTAATGAAAAATTGTAAGAAAAAAAAAACAAATTAAAGACGTTATGTTGCCAGTAGACGAAATGTCAGTAGGACATAAAAAGAACGAACGACACAGAAGTCTACGACAAGACATATCTTATTACTTCGAAGTTCGTGTTTCTAATCGTTTATCAATGAATTACGGAGGAATTGATAGCGGCGGTAAATGTTTAATCTATTTTGTACTAACACTAGAAATCGCTCGATGTGTATCCCAGAGCTGCACGTCCAATTAGTCTTCGGTTTAGTTTAGTTAAGGGAGGAGGAAGAAAATCGTTAACTCACAGTCACATAGTGCCGAGCGAATAATCTAAAAGAAAAAATGAAAACGAAAAATCGTTGAAAAAGCCAAAGTCGATCAGTCAAATTTCAGTCAATCGAACAGTCAAATTCGCTCGCCTATCAATGCAAAAAGTACGTAGTCATCACAAACGTAATTTGTAATTATTTTCTTTTTATTCTGTAAACGCTCTTAATGTCAGAGACCTCAATTAATACCCCATATAAATGCCAGTTTATCTATACGTAAAGAGGAAAAACGACAGGATAATGCGTGCAAACTTTGGAATCACGAAGCGGCCTAATTATCTTAAGCCGGTATAGTCGAATACTTGTTCGGGCGCAGAAACAAAGCTTTTCACGTTATTCCCGTTCTGATTTTACAAAAAATTCCTGCCTCTGTCTCGAATTTTGTTTTTTCTTTCGTTGTCAACCGCAATACTGTAGACGGCGAAGGGAAGGCGATGTACTTATTAATAGAGCTCACGAATAACCGCGTACCTTGCTTGCAATATCCGTTTGAGGCGCTTGCATTTATCGAACCGCGGCGAAGCGCTTATTAGAGAGCTTCGATCGGGGAAGAATGGATCTTGTGGAGGGACTGTGTGTGTGTGTGTGTGTGTGTGTGCGTGTGTTACAAGCGCAGCCGGGCGGTTCCTCGACGTGGCTTTTTTTTTTCACCGGCATTATACCGCATAATGATGTTTATTAACTGTTTTACTTAAGTGATTAATCGAATGATCATTGTCACGGATGAATTGTCGCTTTAGCGAAATATTTGGCAATACAAGTACTGATATTATTTAAATAAAGCATTATTATTATTAGAACGGTGACTGTTTTTGTGTCATTGGGATTTGGTGGTACCGTGTTTACGTATTCTTTTCAGAGCACAACGAAAGTAAACCGAAAACCAAAGATAAACAAAAAAAATCCACCCGCTGTTCCATCCAAAAATCCTTCTCCATAATATCACGCAAAACGCACGTAGAATGATTTTTTTTTAAATTTTTCAATTTTGTTCACGTTGACACACATGGTACGTACGTGACGTTTGCAGCGATTGTTGAACACTCTTTCGAAGCACCCACGGTCAATTTTTATTTTTATCTTTTTTGTTTATCGTATTCTTTCTTACCCTGATTTTTTTTTCATTTCCACCCTTTCAGACCCACCTCTAGCGCGGAAGCGAGCGGCCTTTACTAAGATAAAGAGAACGAAAGAGAAAGAAAGAAACGAAAAACAAAAATCCTTGCGGGAGATATTACCGGAAATGCGAACAAATACGCCAGTCATTAGAGTCGGGAGGCCACACGAATTAGGAGCTCTTATACCGTGCATCACGGTGTTGAGTGAGTTCGCCTGGAACCTCGTTTGTATAGCGTAAGTGAAGAGGTGTCGTGGACCTTTGAGGAAAAAAAAGAAAAAAAAAAACGAAAAACGTAAGATATGGAACAAAGATCGTCCGCTTTTTGGCCCACGTATTTTTAGAATTAAAAAAATAGCAATTAATAATGTTCCTGTGAAAACAATTAACGTTCTCTCTGTCAAACTCACGCATATGAACTGAAGCGTTAGTCTTATTTAATTTCGACTGATCAGGCAGCAGGACCACCGAGTGGATTGAGCTGCGCTGTTACAGTCTATAGATTCATTTATTTATTTATTAATCTTGCATAATAGAGTTTTCGAGGCACGAGTGAAATTCTTTTGAATTTATTGTTATAGTAATTACGGAGGTGTTAGCGATGGAGTCTAGTCAAATGAGCGCTTAGAACTATAATAAATAAAACACCGATCTGATTTTAATGTGTTTACAAATTCACTGCTGGATATATTTTATAGTTGCATTTATTTTAAGAACTTAAGTAGCGGTACGTACTAGTCAAATGATCGCTCGAAAAATAATCAATTTTAATGTGTATCATTAATTCGTTCGTTACAAAATACTCTACAGACTCACCAGAGGTTGCATTTAGCGTGAAATTATTAGATATTAAAATTGAACCAACGCTGCCAATTATTCTTTAGGATAAGTAAACGAAAGTGTCGTTAGAAATTAATATATGATTCCGTCTATCTTTTCATAAATCATCGGTGCAGGCCACCCAAAATAAGTTAATTTTAGCTCCGAGCGTTTGCGGAAACAATTTAATTGATTTGACTAATGCGTACTGCTTCAGCTTCCTTGCAGCTGAATCACCTAAAAATTATGGAATTAAAGTTTTACTGCAATTATGAGATCTTGCAACTTGACAAAAAAAAAAACTACTGGACAAGTACAAAAAATGGAATATTTTCATGAGTGAACATTGAACAAAAATATTTTTATCAATGAAAATAAAAATTCTGTAGCCAAGCTACAGAAAATGTTTCATCTAAGAAAGTGAATTCAATTACTTTTTTGTGCCTGACAATTGATCATTTTGATCAAGCTGCAATATTTTGTATTTGCAACACAATTTCATTTTGATTATTTTTAGATGACTGAATCCCCCCTTAATCGATAATCTTGATATACCTACAGAATATAGTGCTGAATTGATTAGACTGAACCGCTGCAGCCTTCTTAGGTGTAAAGCATTGTCTCCGTGTCAGTGCCACTTACCGGGCTTCGAGCCATTGCTCGCCGCGTTGTCTTTCCTCTCTCTGGGCGTAAAACAGAAAGCAGGACAAGCCAGCATTGTATTTGTCAACGCAAAGGGCTTCGTATCGATTGGTTCGATAGTTATCGCTATTTAGCTTAAATCGTGTGATATAAAAGCGTGTTAAATAGTTGTCTCGAATAATTGCATTTCTTCTTTTGACGTTTTTGCCGTTACTGCGTATATCAGTCTAACGATTGAAAGTAATGAAATAACAAACAATATATATTTAAATATAAAGCTCGTACGTTCGATACGGTAAAACGTCGAAGGACTTCGTCGTCCAGCTTACTGTCTGAATAAATAGAGTATTAATACAATACAAAACGATCTCTTTTCATTTTTCTTTTTTTGTTTTTCACGTATAAATGTTTATAGATATAGTAATACATTTTTTTGCATATGATGTATGAAAGCTAAGTAGAAAAATACCTCATTCTACAGTTCTGTAGAATTCTTTTGTTCCAAGCAAAAGCAAAACTTACATGCTGTACAATAAGCAATTGTAATAATAAATTATTGTTGCATCCTATTTATCAATACGGAAAATATGGTTGTAATATTGAATTTGCCTAATCTGCTTTGCGGTGGGGCTACAGGTAGGTTAATTATTAGACAACATGATTTTGTGAATCCACGGCACGAAGGCGGAAACTCGAGTGTAGACGGATGGAGCGTTTCTGCCACCGCATGGAAAGAGTCCCCAGGATACTATGCCGATAACTTCCACCTGATCGAGGAGGTTCATTATCACAAGAGGTCCACCGGAGTCGCCCTGGATAATTATTATTTTATTTATTATTATTTTTTTAAATATTATACTTTTTTTTTGTTACTCATAGAGGAAGGCTTGATTTTTATGACGAATATTTTCTTCGATATTGTTATATCGACATGTTTGGAATGTGCCTAAAATATTTAAAAATAAATTAGAAAAAAAAATGATTTTCTTAAATAAAAATTAATTTTGTTCAACCTCAGTTTAAGCTATTTTTGTGTAAGATAGAACCTTGCAGATCGGTTCCTCATTATTTCCCACCTTTCACAAAGTTTCTTCTAAAGGAAAGCCAAGATTGATAAGATAAATAGAAAGCAATGAGAAAGTACTGTGGAACATTTCACTCTGTATCCTTATTTTGATTTGTAAGAGTTTGATTGTTGGGGAAAAACGAACCTTGCAAGCTGATAAGGTACCGTTCAATGGTCCCGTGCAAACGTTCGTGGGATGCAAAGGATTCCTGCCTTCATGTCGAAGGACATTGTCCAGCGCTCTTTTGCAGATATTATAATCCAGGATTGGCAGAATCGCCGATTGAAGAATTTCCGGATTGTGTGGAGCTCGCGTTCTTCCGATGCTACCCCAACCAGTCAGCATGGCACTACCCTCGGGATACGTTTCCGGATAAGGGAGGACTACCGTCGTGACAAAGGGATTCAGGTCGAAGGGCTCGTCGAGTTTCATCAACGCGATGTCATAAGGTGCCACCGTTCTGGAATTACAATTTTTATTATCCATATGATAACAACAATAAACGTTTAGGCTTTTGCGCATTTAATTGTCAAGACAAAGTAATGAAAGTGAGAAATACAAAAAATGTATAAAGGCGTCAGAAAGCGTTTAAATCAGGGGATAAAAATTATCGGTAATTATTACAATTGGTTACTGATTAATTTTGAAAAAAATATAACGCATTAAATATATTTTTTAAATTTTACAATACACCGTATTACAATAGCTTACTATTAATTCAAAAATATGCCTAAACACAAAAAAGACTAATGTATGAGAATTTTATGATTTAAAAAAAAAGTTAATTTTTCACTAAGTAGAGGTTTCTTCGGTAATCATTTTTGTAGAGATTCTACTTATGCTCAAATGTACAGATAAGATACACTTAACATTTTTTGCTATAAGCTTCCGTTATAGTAAGCTTTATTACGTAAACATGTATATTAAATTTAATATGTAAGTGAGATGTAAATTTACGTTATCTTATTGAAGACATTTCGAAGATTAGAAATTTTAATATGAAAGTTTGTTATTTTTACCTCACTCGTGTATTACATATAATATGCCACCTGATGGATAACATTTTCGGCTATAAAAATTTGCAAATATTTTTGGGTCCATGTGACTATATTCCAAAGAAATTGAATCCTGTAAAATTATCCGAAAACAAATTGATTAAAAATGGAATTAATCAAATATTAATATTAATTAACCGACCAGTAATTTATTTTTGTCAATTTTCTGAAATTTGTGAAATTTGCCAATCGTGTTAATTTGTCAATCATTGTTGAAAGAACATCATGAGAAAAAGACTTAAAATATAGCATTAACATATGTCATTTTAAGATTATTAACTTAACAAATATTTTTTAATATCACAAATAGCTCCATATAATTGATTAAATTTATATTTTATACTTTCATTTATTATAATCTATTTAACTACATATACATATTTTATTTAAAAAATATTTAACAATTAAAAAATCTTTTAAAAATCTACATAATAAATTTCATTTTTGATACTTTTACAAATATAATAATGGAAAGAAATTACATTTCCTGTCGAATTAATATATCAATATTACCTTTAGTGATTTGATTTTTTCTTTCTTTTGTAACAATATGGTTATTCATTTTTTTAAATAATATTCTAACTAAATATAATTATTTATGTTTAGGCATTATTTGATGTTGGAATGCATTGAAATGAGATCAATTAAGGATCTCAATTGACGAGGAACAAAATAAACAGGGACCAAAAGGGTTTACTCCCAATATTTTTAACAGTGTATATATTTTTTAAGGCGCAATCCTCCACAATATGTCCAGTAAAATATAAATAGAAAAGTAAAATATAAATAGAATAAATATGTTATAATTTTAAAACCGCGTATATGTTTTAGCAGTCGAGAGCTAATGAAATAAGAAAATTGACGGTGAGAGATATTTACCCGGAATATTTGGGATAAACGAAGGTTTTCTTGACGAGTCGGCTCTGTTCGGTGTCCTCTCTTACACCCAGTTTATGCTTGCCAGCCAGTACAAGATATTGTCCAGGTGTTTTCGAGGGTGATAAAGTTTTGCAATGTCCAGCAGTGAGAACCCAACCAGCGTGAAGCAAGCTACCACCGCACACGTGTCTCGGAAGTAATCCTCGAGAAGGGTCGCCCCAATGAATCGAAACTTGCCATGGATGAGTGCCTTTCTCCGCGTCCTTTCCACCGACGATCCTCGTTGGCCTGCTCGCCAATAATGTCAAGTCCAAGCGAGCTTCAATTACACAACACAACACACCACCAACTATCATTAAATTAATTCGCGTATACATTTTCGTATAATGCTTTCAAAGCCACTAAGACGAAATTCTCTTTCGATTGAGAAAATCCGAAGATCTTCGTACACCGTTTTCTGATGAAATGCCAACATATTTTCCGGCCGACGATGAAGGTGAGAGTCAACACCGGTCATGGAATCGGACCCTGCCAAAGAAAACCTGATTTGTCGCGAATCCGGTGCGATCAGTTTTACTAAGAGCCAAATACGTTGTCGCGCCTAAGTTTTTTTCTTCCGGTGAAAGTCATACAGACTCTATTAAACATTCATGAGCTGCGTTTGTTCTGTTAGGGATTCGATAATGAACAATGCAAAAAAATATTTCATGCGCAACTTTCTAGTATTCTTCTTTGTTTAATTTTATGTAATTGCATGGGATTGAATTTATTTGATCCACGAACGTCTGGTTAAAGAATGTTCATCGTAGAAAAAGAAATTAGAGCTGTTTTTTTTAAATCCTGTAATTATTTTGTATCTATTAATATTGGCATTTTGTGATTCCATCAGATTTTTATTGAGTAGGCCTGCAATTTGTCAATTTTTCTCTTCTTGATGCGACAAGTAAAATAAAACGTGTAAGATATTGAATATCCAAATTCAAGTATTCACACTGCGAACAGTAAGATAGAAGGCGTAAATACAGATCAATTGCGATATAGATGGGGAAGGAAGATGAAAATCATGTGCGTAAGTTACGACAGAAGCACTCCTCCTCTTTTGGTCCAGGAGGTTGCTGAAGACGGAGGTCGATTAATCTAAGTATTCAACGTGCTTTCTGTACGCCATGTATTTTCGTGTGTGACTTTTGTTAACCTGTTTTTTGTTAACCGGAAAAAGCTAAAGATGAATGCTCACTTCTATTGTCTAATTATTTAATGAACTCGCAGTAAATTAAAGAAAGGATTACTGGTGAATTGGTAAAAATAACATTGTATGAATGAAATTGTATGTGTACTATATTGTTACTTTTGTTTTCCTACTATCGCAATTAATAAGAGGCTTGTAGATTGCTACGTGAAAGAAAGGAATCTCTGACGTCTCAGAAGTGGATTAAACAATAAAATGTGAGTAGTAAGAGTCAATAGACAGTGTTATTGATTTCGAAAATTTTTGGACGTAACTTCGAATTTAAGATGATCATCAAATGGTACTTTGAATTTGAGATGATCGAAATTAAGTCCGAATATAAATTAAAAAATGTGATCCTAAGAGAAGTTTATAAAGTAAGTGAATTTTTTACATGAGGTAGATAATAGATGTTTTTAGTGTTTGCTGATAGTGTTTTGGATCCAGCTGATAAAGGAAGCGACGTCGACGTGCACGGCCGGTGCACCTGTGGTGCCACACGGCGATATACCCCAGGATACGACTCCGATAACTTCGGAACCTCCAGCATCGTTCTTCGCGATCACTGGACCACCAGAGTCAGCCTGTAATACAAATACAATTGTCAGGATAATGGATAGAAAAAAATTAAATTATATATATTTTTTAGGTGCATTTGATACTTACGCTGCAGGCAGAAGGACCACCAGTCAAGGGTCCAGTGCAGAAGTTGGTAGGGTGCAACGGCGAAGATCCTATGAGATCCTCGATAGCGGATTCGCAGGTGTCCAAGTCAACGATGGGAAGATTAGCTTTTTGGAGAATGGCTGGAAGACTGTTGCCGAAAGCGGAAGTCAAGCCCCATCCAGAGAGGATGCTTTGACCCGCGGGCTTTGATCCAGCCTTTGGGAGACTTATCGCGCTGACGGCTGAATTCAAATTCAGGGGAGACTTCAGCTTCAGAAGAGCGATGTCGTAGGGTGCAACGCCACTAAAAAGTGCAAATAAGCGTTCATTAATTCAAAATGGAAAAATAAATACGTTTTTTTTTTAATAAAAAATGATTGACGTGTCTATAAATATTTAGAAAGAAATGATACATTTTTATGTGTCAATAGAAAATTAGCTTAAGAAGTTACAATATTTTGTTTTTATTTGTAATATTTTCGCTTTAATTGATAAAATAAATTTTTAAACCTTAACTACATTTCTGTTTTTTCTATCTCCACTTTTAGATTCCTGGATCCATAGCAAAGCGAAATTAACTGACTCTGACTTCTATAAAAATGTATAAACTCAATTTTTATCAAACACAATATCAGAAAAGGTAGAATACAAATCTTTGAAGTACAAAAGATTTTCATAAGTAGTATGAAGTATAAGTAGTATAAGTAGTATTCTATGTTATTAATAATTTAAAAAAAAATGATTTGCGTAAATGTAAATAAGTTCTTTTCGTAAAAAAATCTCTGAAGACGAAAATAAGTATAATTGGAAAAGAGGAAAATATAAATTTGCAATGATTTATTTTTAAAAGTATCATTATTATAATGCACTCAATTTTTTTTTAACTTGCAATATTCAATTACCTTAATATATTCGAAATATGACACTTTCTTTAATTCGTAAAATCAAGCTACATTTTAATTTGGAAAATTATTATCAACACTGTACGCTTACCCAACATAGCTCTCATGAACGTAACTAGCAGAAACCTCGATCGTCTGATCGGTGGATTCGGAAAGATTGAGATTATGCCTTCCAGCCTTGATGACGAATCTTGTGAATTCAGGTACAGCAAGAACACAGTGTCCAGCAGTGAGAATCCACTGGTTGTTGATGATGGTACCGCCGCAGAAGTGGCCGTAAGGGATAATTGGAGGAAAGCCCCGCTGCAGGGAAACTTGATGAGGAAATTCGCCCTTCGTCGCTGGAGCTCCGCCGACAATGCGATTAATACCGAGCGGCGGCATACCAAACCCGAGGCGTAGGTTCGCTGAAAATTAGAACTCCTTTACAAACTGCACATCGCGAACACTAAAAACTCAATACATGATCAATTTTTGTTTTTATTTAAAAAAAATTAATAAATTAGTAAATTAATTTCTGCGAAATTAATTTACTAAATTTTATGGAATTTGACGACTGCTATTTCGTATATTAAAATTCAATATTGATCAATTTTTTTTTATTTTGAAAAATTAATTTTACAGTGGATTTTGACAAATGCTATTTTGGGTATTAAATTGTTGATTTACCGGCGTGAGCCGCGACCAGTAGGACGCTGAAGACGATCACTACTTTCGGAGACATGATTCTTGGGTTTGACTATCTTTTTCTCTGGTCAGACACGTTTTATACTCTTAGGCATATCGAGAGCATCGCGATATCGATGAATCCCCTTGATCTCAGTATTCGGCCAATTTCTTTTGGACGTATAGACGCGTGGCGAGACGCTTAAGTATAACGCTACTATCTACAATCTACTACGCGTTACGGCAATTTTTTTTCTTTTTTTTATGAGAAACTTATCTTGATCTGTAGCTACCTAATACAGACAATATCTGGATTATTCCTTTTCCGCTCAGATTGAAAAGATGAGGAATAGTACGGGGCAATGATGGTCACAATATCGTATTTTGGAGGAAAAAGAAACAGAACTGTTACAAAGTACTCGAGAGCACAGAGGTACAATTGTGGAGCGACGAGACAATGTATGGGGTATTCCATGCCGATACGAGCTGGGTCTTTCGGATCTGATCCTCATTTTTTGTTACTGTTTCAACTCTAACAGACAATACCCAGAAATTTTTATAGATTTTTTTAAACGTTTGATATACTTATAATTATGTAAAACGAATGCATCATTGACGTAATTTGAAAATCGAACAAAAAACCTTATAAGTTCTTTATCAGATTTCAACATTTTTTAAGCTTGGGACCAAATCGAATTTTTATCGAATTTTTTCCCAAAATGAAAATCGAATAAAATTAGATTCGTAAGTCAGTCTATTGCGGGCTATTGCTTGAACTTTTCTATAAGTCAAGGCTTCTGAGAAATTTTAGCAGAGTTTTCGAACGCTATTTATTTTATACTTTAAAAAATGATGATATTACAGTCATAAAAAGAACCTTCTGAATTTTTATGGTGTCAGGAAAAGTGTGGAAAAAAAAATTCTGGTATCCGTGGCTGAGCGGTACACTCGTCCTTGTCACCAATTGTCAAAATGTGCTTGGGAACAAGTCCTATAATAGCGCGTCGTGCGAGGCACCGACATTTCATTACCATATCTTTCCTACCAGAAAAACCTCCTATTTCAAGTCTCAACATTGCTTTGACGCTCGCAATTCCTCTGAGCCCACAGGCTCACGTAGTTTTAGTATATCTCTTGTCTCTCGTTATTGCGGCGACATTCGAAATTATTCCTTGAGTATATAGAGTCTGCCTCGATATTGCATTCCCGTGTAAAAATGATGAATCCCGGATGGAGTCTAGGTGTAGTCCAGGGTGAACAATGGGATTTGGTCCGATCTCATTGTCCGGCTTGGACTCGATCCTCTGGACTGCTCACACTCCATACTGGTCCCATCCGGCCCACCCAGTCTCTCCAGTCTGGGCAATGCCCATCCGGACCTGTCCAAATTCTGGGCTGGATTCTGCCCTGGATTCCATCCTAGACTCCTCATCTTTTCTACGTATTGACGCAATATGTCAACACAAATCGTCCTAGTACTGTAGTCTCTGCATCGATATAGCATCCCCGTGTAAAAATGATGAGTCCCGGATGGAGTCTGGGTATAGTCTAGAGTAAACAATGGGATTTGGTCCGATCCCATTGTCCTTTTTGGACTCCATCCTCTGGACTGCCCACACTCCATACTGATCCCATCCGGCCCATTCCGTCTCTCCAATCTGGGCAATGCCCATTCGGACCTGCCCAATTTCTGGGCTGGATTCTGGTCTGGATTCCATCCCAGGTCATCTTTTCTACGTGTTGACGCAATATGTCAACACAAATCGTCCTAGTACTACAGTCTCCGCCTCGATACAGCATCCCCGTGTAAAAATGATGAATCCCGGATGGAGTCTGGGTATAGTCCAGGGTAAACAATGGGACTTGGTCCGATCCAAAATCCATTGTCCAAAACGGACAATGGATTTTGGTCCCATCCAGTCTCTCCCAGCTTGGGCAATACTCATCCGGCAGTGCCCAGACTCCATAATGAATTCTGTCCTGGATTCCATCCTGAACTCATCATCTTTTCTACGCGGGTCGGTACAAAATCAAAATCCTCCCACAAGCCTCGACATTGCGTCGATACTTGTACACAAACCCTTCTCAAAAATATAAGCCTCGAATACAGCATCGAAACTTATATTCTTCCGATATACCTTAAATTTATCTGCCTTAATATTGCCCTGACACCGATAAATTTCCTTAAAACATATGTGCTTCGGTATTGCATCAACACTTGAATTGTCATTTCATCCCCACCAAAATCGAAAATAAAAAAAACCGTGGATTTGCTCTCGAAATTGCTTCGACATCAAATCCCAGGTCAATGTATCGATGTTCTACATGGAGATTGATCTTGTGTCAATACTCATGTAGAATAAGTATCAACAAACACTCAGATATATCATCTCTCAGCGCGCGAGCCTGAGTATCGTACTGACACTCGCTCGAGTTCGCTAAGTGTTATCTCTCGCCTGGAGTACTCCATGTGTAGATCGGCGACAGATTTTCGTATACAACGTGATCGCGTATCGATTCGGGTATTTATCAGTTTAAAGTGTGGCAATAGTTTTTTGTCACAGCACTATCAATAGAACCCTACCAAAAGAAATGATCTCTGTCGTACAATTATCTCGACGTAACTCGGAATAGACTTGACGCTCCGTGTCAAGAAAATTGTAGATACAAAAACAAAATCTGTGCTTCATCAGTGTTGATAAAAATATACAAATGCATTTATTTAATTTAAAAGTTTCTTTCTATTTAAATGTTGTCGCAAAGGCGATGATGTCGGTCATTTTCATCGGCATTGGAACATGGATCCTTGACCGTCGACGATGAATCCTATATCCTATTTTAAATTGCATTACCTTGTATTAATTTACTTGGAATTGAAGAATTGATAATTTACTTGAGATCAAGAAATTACAAAAAAATCTTGTGCGTCCACTAGAAGCTTTATAGATTACAACTATTTGGAGCAGAGGTGTACCGCACAAGAACTTGATTCGATCGATCTATGCGCGACGACCGCCGATGGAAATAAAGAGAGCGATCACGGTTACTCTGGCGAGGATTTTTGGTTGCGAAATTCCCGAAATAGTACGAAATCGCCAGCGATACTCCTGCGTTCTAATTATCGATACGCGGGCTAGATTGAGAAGTATTAATGGAATTATCACAATTGTAATTGTGATTCCATTAGCTTTTAATTGAGTATTCTTAAAAGCGTGTTACTTTTATTTTCCTACTGTCGCAATTAATAAGAGAGGCTTGTAGATAGCTACGAGGAAGAAAGAAATCACTGACGTCCCAGAAAAGGATTAAAGAACAAGATGTAAGTAGTAAGAGTTTAATAGACAGCGTTGTTGATTTCGATAAGACAGAAACTTTAAAGATGACATTTTTAAGCGTAACTTCCAACTTAACAGGATCATGAGATGGTACTTTGAATTTGAGACGATCTCAAGATCGAAAATAAGTCCGAATATAGGTTGAAAAATTTGTTCCTAAGAGAAGTTTGTAAAGCAAGAGAATTTCGTACATGAGGTAGACAATCAATAATTTGGATTTTTGTTAATGGTGTTTTGGATCCAGTTGATAAAGGAAGCGACGTCGGTGTACACGGATGGTGCACCTGCGCTACCACAAGGCATTATGCCCCAGGACACGACTCCGATAACTTCGGTAACTCCAGCTGCGTTCTTCGCGATCAGAGGACCACCAGAGTCACCCTGCAATACAAATACAATTGTCGGGATAACGGCTAGGAAAAAAAATGTAATAACATTTATTTTTTGCTTAGGTGTATTTGATACTTACGCTACAGGCAGAAAGTCCACCAGTCAAGGGCCCAGTGCAGACGTTGGTAGCGTGCAACGGGGAAGGTCCTACGAGAGCCTCCAGAGCGGTTTTGCAGGTGGCCAAGTCAACGATCGGAAGATTAGCTTTTTGGAGAATAGCTGGCAGATTGTTGCCGGAAGCGGAAATCGAGCCCCATCCGGAGAGGATGCTTTGACTCGGGGGCTTCGATCCAGGCTTTGGAATTCCTATTACGCTGACCGCTGAATTCAAATTCAGGGGAGACTTCAGCTTCAGAAGAGCGATGTCATAGGGTGCAACGCCACTGAAAAGTGCAAAAAAAAGCGTTCGTTTATTCAAAACAGAAAAGTAAAAAAGAAATTAATATTTTCTTAAAATTCCGACTTAAAAGGATTCATTTAATCCGACCATATTTTATTTGTTTCAAATGAATTTCATTTCATTTAAATATGGTTTTTTCTCGATTCAATTAAACCCTTTCACTGGATGTTATTTCTTCACTACGACACATTGTATTCAAGAATTTAGCTGAGATCTATTAATATATGCAATATGAATTTCTTTTTAACTTGCAATATTGCCTTCATATTTGAAATATGACATTTTCATTAATTTGCAAAATCAAGCTGTATTTTAATTTGGCTAATTATCATCAACACGACGCTTACCCAACATAGCTCTCATGAACGTGGCTAGAAGAAACTTCGATCGTCTGATCAGTGGATTCGGAAAGTTTGAGATTGTGCCGTCCAGCCTTGACAACAAAACTTCCGTACGAAGGTACAGCATGAACACAGTGTCCAGCAGTGAGAATCCACTTGCTGTCGATTATGGTACCGCCGCAGAAGTGGCTGTGAGGGGCAATTGGAGGAATACCCCACTGCAGAGAAACCTGATGAGGAAACTCGCCCTTCGCTGCTGGAACTCCGCCGACAATACGGTTAATATTGAGCGACGGCATACCAAACCCGAGCCGCAGGTCCACTGAAAATTAGAACTTTTTTTTTACAAACTGCATCCACATCATAAAGATTAAAACTCAATATTGATAAATTTTTGTTTTTATTAAAAAAAAAAAATGAATTTCACAGAAGTTCGTAAACTAATTTCTGTGGATTTTGATAAATGCTATTTTGTATATTAAATTGTTGACTTACCGGCCTGAGCCGCGACCAGCAGAACGCTGAAGACGATGACTATTTTCGGAGACATGATTCCTGGGTCTGACAATCTTTTCCTCTGGTCAGACACGTTTTATACTCTTAGGCATATCGAGCGCATCGCGATATCGATGGATAACGCATTGTAACATGATCCCCTTGATCTCATGTATATCTCGGTTAATTCTTTCGGACGTGTGATGATAAGGACCGATCATCAAGTGACGAGACGCTTTTAAGTTCTACGCTACTATCTACAATTCTACGCGTTACGGCAATTTTTACTTATATGAGAAACTTATCTCACGAGCTACCTGATACAGCGTGATGTCTGCATTATTCTTTCTCCGGTCAGATTGAAAAGACGAGGGATAGCACGGGGCAATGATGGTCACAATATCGTATGACGATATTGTGACCATCACAATATTTTTGTCTGAAATTGTCCGAAAAACTCTAACCAGACCGTTTCAGTGATTTTCACAGATTTTTATACAATTTTCTCTGATATTTGCTGAAAATCTCTACATTTTTCTCCGCCAATCTTCAGCAGTTATAATTTATCAGTAAAATTCAAAGTGTTTTCTCTTTTTTTTTTTAGAAAACCCTGATTTTTTCAAATAAAATATGTTCAGAGAAAATCCGAGTTGACTTTCTCAGAGAAAGTATGAGTTATTTTCTGGAGAACTCTGCTTCTCTTGGATAACGTGATTTAGAGAATTTCAGAAAACTTACGAGTTTTCTCTAACATCTACTCTTTCTGTGACTGGTACGAAAAGTAGACTTTATCAGAGTAGGTACGATTTCTTTTCTGAAAAATTCTGTTTTCCTCGGATAACTTGAGTTCAGAGAATTTTAGAAAACTTACGAATTTTCTGAGAGAAGAGAAGAGAAAGAGAAAGTTGACAATTGAATATCAAAGGATTTTCAAAAGGATTTTTAAATTGAATAAAAATCAGGATTTTTCATAGCAAGTTTCCTGAATTCAGAAAAGAAGTACCAGAGAAAATCAACAAATTATACAGATTTTAAGAAAAGTCTATTAAAAAATCACAGAATTTTAGAGTAATTCTGAAACTTTTCAACGAAACATGCAAAGAATTTCAGAGAAAACACGGACTTTCTCAAAAATTCTGTAGGATTTATATGAGAAAATTAGCGCGAATTGGAGTTTTTAGGCAAATGTTCGTGAATATAGAAATTAATGGTCAGAGAAAAACAGTATAGTTCATAGTTATTAGAACAGTGTAGAAAGAATCATAAAGTTTCAGAGTAATTCTGAAAAATGTTTTCGCGATTTTCATAAAAAACACGGACTTTCCCAGAATCTTTCTAAAAGAAATCGGTTTTTAAAATTATTTTTCTGAAAATATCAGAAAAATTCTCTGGCAATCTCTGAAAATTGCTCCAATAATATCTGAAAGTACCTCTGATTTTGTCTGACTTTTTGTACTTTTCAGAGAAAGTCAGAGTTTTCTCTGAAACTAAATATACCTGATTGCTCTGAAAATCTCAGATTTCCGTGCCAAATTTCAAAAATGCTTCAAGTACCGTACTTGAAGTCCAAAATAACTACCATGCACTTGGAGTACTGTCCAGCTCTGGTTCAAATTTTATTAAAATTAAATTTTTTTTTTAAATCGTCTGCAAACACTTCTACTTTTCTAAATTCTGGGATGACTGGCTGCACTGAGTATCGAATTTGAGTATCGAAAATGAATTTATTTTAATGAACGGTCGCTATGTTGATAAATTTCGATTTTATTCCAAAATAATTTTCTAATAAATAAATTTTAATAATAAATAAATAAATTTCGACTTTTTTAGGCAGATTTCAATAAAATTTGGCACACATGTGGGTTGTCCTAGAACTAGGTCTGGGTATAAATTTTATGCAAATCGGTCCAGCGGTTCAAATTTTATATCCTTTTTTAACTTTTGAAAAATGTCGTTCGAGCATTCACTCACGCAAATTGCGAGATATCGGGCTTAAATTTGTTTCACTTCTAGACTATGATAAAACAAGGTTTTAATTCAAATTTGGCGCAAATCGGTCGAGTAGTTCGAATTTTATAACATTTTTTATTTTTTGAAAAATCTCGTTTCCACAAATTATAAGATACCGGCTTCAAATTAATTTCACGTATTGAGCACCGTGAAGTAAGGTTTGAGTACAGATTTGAAGAAAATCGGTTGAGAGGTTTAAATTTCATGACGATTTAGAAATTTCAAAAAGCTAGTGAATGCGATTTTTATAGTACACAATTTTTTCATGCACTAACAAGCCTGCAAAGTAGAACCTTACAAACTGCTTCCTCGTTATTTTACATTTTTAAAAAATGTTTACATGTATCAAAGTAGAACTTTGCAAATTGTTTTCTCTACAAAGCTTTCTCTACGAGGAAGCCAAAGTAGATAAACGTACTTCCTCATAGTAGAAGCTTTGTAGAGAAAACAATTTGCAAAGTTCTACTTTGCATACATGTAAACATTTTAAAAAAATGTAAAATAATGAGGAAGCAATTTGCAAGGTTCTACTTTGCAGGCTTTTTTTTAACATTTGATATCCTTATGATTATTTAAAACGAACATATCATCGATGTAACTTGAAAGTCGAGAAAAATTCTTATAAGTTCTGTATGAGATTTCAATATTTTTAAGCTGGGACCCAAAGTGGGCCGGTATTCACTTCCATTTTTTTCGAATTTTTTTTCAAAATGAAAATTGAATAAAATAAGATTCGCAAATTAATTCATTGCGGGCTATTGGTTGAACATTTCTATATGTAAGTCAAGACTTTTGAGAAACTTCTCAGATTTTTCGAACACGATTTATTTTGTACTTAAAAAAAGTGATAATGATATAGTCATAAAAGAACTTCTGATTTTTTGTGGTGTCAGAAAAAGTCTGAAAAAAAATTCTGTAAAATCCTGACTTATACATATATAGAACAGACATTTTTCTATTTGGGAAGGATCCGATTCAAAACTTCAGAACTCTTAATGTATCGAAAAATCTAACTTAAGACTCCATCGAAGTCGCTGATATGGGAGTTCCACTCAATTATAAAGCCACTCAACCTGTTTAAGACATAATTTTAAGAATTAAAAAAAATTGCATCATTTAAATGTTAGTGTCAAGCTAAAAAAAAGTTCTATTATGATTTTCATTTCGAAATCCTTGATAATGCGTGCGAGACCGTTGTTTAGAGTGACCATCATTGTCCCCGTATCCGCGCTAATCGATTATTATCAGCAAAGCCACTTTGATTTATTCGCACGCGAGCGTTTTCGAAAGAACGATAGATCTACATCATTGATACCTGATTTTATCAACCGCTTCTGGGTATAACTGTCGGCAATCTGACTACACCGTCTATTCGTTAAGTCTTCACGATTCTACCTATAGTTTATATATGAATATGCCGTAGTAATAGAAATTTTAGATGATCTATATTTAGAAATGAATTAAATTGAATTCAATAATTAAAAAAGTACTAATGTATTGTAATCTTACGTGACGATATTTTACGTATTTATTCTCAAGTTATTATTTTGACAGTCTAAAAAGAAGCAAATTAAACCGCTTAATGACTTTTTGTTGAAGTAATAAATGGGTTTGCTAAAGTATTCTCACTTTTTTTTTAAATGTAGATTAAGGATTTGGGAAAGAATTTGACACCTTCAGTAATTATAATTGGTGACAGAAGGTATAGTCCAATTTACTCACAGCTGGTTAATATTTAAGACAAAAAGTCATTTCGTTTCTACTGGAGAGTAAATGGACGAGGATAATTGTTAATGGTAATGGAATGGAGGATTGTCTGCTAGTAAAATTAAATAACAATTGACATTATTTTTTTCATTTTTTTAGTATAAATTTTAATATTATGTTGGATATTAATTTGCGGTTCGAGGTTCCGCTCCAAATTCTAGATTCGAATAAATGTCTACATTAGAGTTTTAGCTTCACATAGAAGTTGGAAAAACAGTGAGGATCCATACATGTTAATAATGACTGAAATTTTATTCATAACGATTAATAAAAATTCATGCAGTAAAATTGTACATCAATAATCCTTCATGGTCCTTTCTATAATGCATTTATTTAAATTACGTATGATTTCTCTATTCTCGTTTACGACCAGCAGTAGATACTGCGTTTGGTTTTATTACTACTTTTCAAGAACCCTGAATATCATAGTCAGTCTTTAAATATTATTTTTTTAATATCGCGTATTCAGTTGTGAAATAAATGAAAATGTAGAGAAATCATAAAATTATGAAAAGAGAGAGGAAATTTTTGGTATGTTAAAAGAAAATATATACAGAGGTTTATTTTGTGAATATTAAATTACGTTTATTTGTCGATCGAAGATGTATCATCGTCGAGTAAATTTATGCAATTAAAGAGAAGTTAGCATCGACAATTATCAAGTGCTTTGAGAATTACTCCAGTCGTTGTTGGTACCAGTCCTGATGATTCAACTCGTACTATTCAGCTGAGTTGTACGATACGTTAATCTTTTGATAGATCCAGTCGATATAAGATGACACACGGGTGTAAACGGATGGGGTACCAAAGCTACCACATGGGTACGCGCCCCAGGAGACAACTCCCACTAGCTCAGGTACGTCTTCTGAGTCGAACTGAACGAGAGGGCCACCAGAGTCACCCTGCAATTACAAAAAAAGATCACAAGTGAAAGTCAATTGATCTTAATTAAATACCCAAGTATAAATTGCTAAAAGAGGCTGAAAATAGATTTGTTCAATAAATTTCATCTGACAATTTACATATGAGGCATTCCATATCAGTTCAGGCACTCAAAAAAGAAAAAAGAAAAAAGAATTCCCAAATGTCTGAAACACGATATCATTCTAACAGAGAATCCAAATTTTAAATTAAAGAAAAAAATGTTATATGTATTTTCTAAATTATTTCACTAAAAAAAAATGTAATCTACGATTAAAAAATAATTAAAATACGCGTTTTTATGGCGTACAAGAAGAACATTCGTTCAAGTTTAATTGCGTAATTCTTAACGAATTTTGTGGCGAAATGATCGAATAATTGAAATAAATTAAATCGGTGCCAACATCCGATATTTTTCACCTTGAACATGTGAATTCAATGTAAGCAAACGTTCTTTTTATTGGCCATAAAAAACACTTACTTTCATTTTTTCAAATTGTAGATATAATAATAATTTCATTTAGCGTTTCTCGCCTTTTAGGGCATTAGAATATGTCAAATTGTAGATATCTTTTGGTAAAAAATAATAAATAATTAAAAAGTCGATCGAACTTTTTTTTAATTAATAATTTGGTGTTCGTTGGAGTTATATGACCTGATTTTTAGACATTTTATGAGAATTTTTTTTTTAGTGGCTTATCTGATGCCTGATGCCTAATATGACTTAGATAGTGATAATAAAATATTACTCCGACAATGTTGAGTGATCACTGCTTGTAATAAAATATTTTTTAAATTCATCCAATTTTTTCATTTTTGGTTTCATTTTGTTTGTCAATAAATTCTTCATCATTAAAGCATGCAGATTTTTTATCAAAATTTTTGCCAAGACTACACCAATCATTGAAATTCAAGACACGAATAAAATGTTGTCTTTAATCAGCAATCATTTTGGAAAAAGAATTTTTTTTTTTTGATCTATTAACACTGAGCATCTCGAGCAACAAAATGTCAGACCTAGTATATCTATACAGCTTATGAATTGAAAAAAATGATCTGTATTAACTGCACAGAACATTCAAATGTTTCTTTTTTAAACTTTACGTTCGGCAACAGATATTCAAATGCCAAGCCAAAAAGAACTATCCTGTTATTTGAAGAAATTACTCTATCACTCAAAAATCTGTAATCTTAATAAGAGGCTGATAAAAAAATGAACTTACGGAGCAAGCGGAAATAGAGCCACCGAGTGGTCCGCTGCAGACCTGAGTGTCGAAAATCTCAGCGTCACCAGGGAACTGTTTGTAGACTTCGGCGCAGGTCTGAGTGTCGATGATGGGAACCGTGACGGTTTGGAGAACGGTCGGGTAAACGGGACGAGGCTTCTTCGAGATGGAGCCCCATCCGGAGAGCACGGTTTCGCCGGTGTGAATTTTGCCACGCGGTGGGAGCTTTACAGGTGAAACCTTGTCGTTAAAGACCAGAGGCCTCTTGAGCTCCAAGAGGGCGATGTCGTGTTGGGCAACACCTCTGCAAAAAAAAATCGTAGTTGCATATTTAATAACCATCTTTCCCCCATGGAAATAATGATATATAACGTACATGCAAAAAATTATTTCTAATGTAAATAATATGTGTTTAACATATATGCCCCATATATATCTCACATACGTACGAGATGCATTTAAAATATTTTTTGGAATATATGTAATACATACAAGATTCTGTCGTTTCATGTACATATTTACTAAATACATATGAGTTTACATATTTCATGTATGCCATATGTATATATTTCGTGTAATGTAGATATAAATGAAATATATACATAAATGTATGTGGCATGTATATTTTCTAAGATGTAAATGTGTACGGATTGTACCTCACATATAAGGCAGTTTATATATAGACATTTATCGTATAAATCATAAATATATGTAAATCGTAGATCATCGATGAGATTAAAAAAATATTTAGAGATCAGGACGGCATTACATGTACAATAGTGCAATGTTGTTTTGTGGTAATTTTAGAGTATGAAATAATTGCATCTGGGAAAAATGTGTGTTGTGAAAACAAAATTAGAGGGCGAACAGATATTTTGGATTAATGCCAAATTAAATCTCAAACCTTGCTTTATAATATCCTATTTGTAAACGAAATTTCAGCTGGATGTCTAAAAAATCGTGGAAGTCACAATTTAATTTTTATTTCAGTAGAATAATTTGTCATAAGTACTTATAAAATGAAAATAGATTGATAATCTATTGCTTTAAAAAAAGTCGGATCATGTCAAAAGCTGCATTCTTTTTATCTCAGCTTTTTTTTTGCACTATATTACTGTACAAAATTGCAGATTTTCAATATTTTCTGTGTATTTCATAAAGTTAAAAATAAACTTTTTTTTATTACGCTCTAATTCCTTTTTGTTTCCTCATAGAGGAAACTTTGTCTAAATGAAAAACAAAAACATAGTTATTTATGGGATACTTAAGATTTTGAAAAATGTCTGTTGTCAATAACTCGAATAATTTTCCAGTTATCGGGTTAAAACTTGACATAAATCTTTATTGCAGTAATTAAAAAATGCAAAATTTCAAATCCAATACGAAAGATCCAAATCTTTGGTATAGAATTGGGGTGAAATAAAAAAAAATTCACATTTGATGGAAATTCGAATTTTCATAATTTCTTTTTTTGAAAATCCATACCAATTTTTGCCTAAAATTTTAATAGAATGTATCGATATTTGATTCTGAATTTAGTGAGAATCTTTAAATTTAGTCTTTAAATTTTTTGAAAACTCAACAATTTTGCTCACGTTCAAATA
Source organism: Perithous albicinctus (assembly GCA_964016905.1). Lineage (NCBI taxonomy): Eukaryota > Metazoa > Arthropoda > Insecta > Hymenoptera > Ichneumonidae > Perithous > Perithous albicinctus. Next base: position 13,874,175 of record OZ024688.1, read on the forward strand.
AATGTCCCGACATTTTGCACGTTGATCAAACAGGATCGAATTTTAAGAACTATCTCGAAAGATCGTTTTTTATAAAAGTATATGATAAATAAATTGTCCACAAAACTACCTCTGTGAGGAAGTGAAAATTGACTAAAGTACTTTCTCACAGAGAAGACTTTTAAGGATGGCCAGCTAAAAAAATGAGGAAGCAATGTTCAAGCTTCTAAATCGCAGCCTTTATTTTACATGACTCAGTGCCCTGAAATATAAAAAAGAACAAAACAAAAATGGACTGAATGTGTAGTTTGACGAACTCACCCTGGATAGCTGTGGTGAACGATCTTAAGATGTACTTGAGAAAACTGCTGTCCAAGTTCTTGCTCATTGATGATGTGCTTGCCAACCATAACACCCATACGACCGATCTTTGGGACCTCGGTAATGCAGTGTCCAGCAGTCAAAATCCATTTCTCGGCGATGATTGAGCCACCACATATGTGTCTGTATTTTATGATAGGTGGAATACCCCAAACGATGGAAGCTTGGTACGGAAACTGGTGTGGAGTAGCGTTTTCACCATCGGTGATACGCTCCTTCAACGCCAGGCATCCTGGTATATAAAAAAAGAAAAAAAAGAAACATGAAAAATGATCAAAATCACAATTTTCATTATAGTTATATTACCATTGCAATAGAATAAGAAATAATCTTCTATGAGAGACTTGCTTACCCTGAGCGACGAGCACTGCTGCTAAGACGTACTGGAACAACATTATCAGGCAAGTTTGACAACCAACGTGCAATTTCGCCTCTTTATATACCAAAACACTTTGTCTGTGGCCATCAGTATCAGTAACGATAAAATAATAGAACATTATTGGATAAGATTGGACAGGTGTGAATTTAGAAGTCACAAGATGTATATCATGTCACTAATTATTTTCACATCATTTTGTCGATGGGACAAAGTGATTCTCGAACTTTGCTTTCTTCAAAGTGGTTATCGTGCAATCTTGGATGTACAAAGGTTCATATGATATAATTTTATTCGTCGTTGGACGTTTATTTTAAGCTCTGCAGACCCTAAGAAAAAAAATTAGCTATTACCTTTTTGTAAAGACAAAAAAACCTATTTCTTTAAGCAAGTACATTTTTTTTCATTGACTATATGACGGAATATATCTGAATGAATTTATTTGAAAATCCTTTTTTTTTTTAATTATTTATTTCTTTATTTTTAATAAGTACGAGTGTTGTGTGTAAATATTATTATTGTGAATTATGAAATCACATAATTGCTTGGCGAAATTAAAATTCAATGATCACGGATTTCAAAGTCAAGGAATAAAGATTTTATAATCACTATAACTCGAAAAACGTTCGACTAATTTACTTTATGTTAGGTGACAATGTTGGTGAATAGTTTTTCTAAAAAAAAAAAAATTAAACCAAGAAGTCATGTATTTTTTAGTAAAAATAACAGAACGTAGCATTATTTTTAGCAAGAGATTATTATATTTTAAGAATGCATTGGAATGTTCTATACTTCTGCTTAAGGGGAGGGAGTCAGATTAAAATCTCCGACATTCATTGACGAATGTCTTATTTGTTTGACTTCTGGTATTACAAGAGAAAATATATATTGTTGACTGATAAATCAAAGAATCTTTTGGCTTGTGACAAAAGCATTTAACTATTGCAGACAGCATACCATAAATTTATGGGATTTCGTATTCGCCGTACATTGCAAAGAGAACCGGTCATTCAAATATTCGCAAAAAAATTCTCAAATTTATGTTTAGGTTTTTTTTTAAATTAGAATTGCCGAACTTGTAATGGAATTAGAGAAATAATTTTTAAAAATCAGTGCTCAAATTTATGTATATATATATTAAAAAAACAGTGCTCATACATGTAAACATTTTTAAAAAATGTAAAATAATGAGGAAGCAATTTGCAAGGTTCTACTTTGCAGGATTTTTTAAACATTTGATATCCTTACGATTATTTAAAACGAATTGATCATCGACGTAACTTGAAAATCGAGAAATATTCTTATAAACACTGTATCAGATTTCAATATTTTTAAGCTGAGACCCAAAGTGCGCAGGTACTCACTTCCATTTTTTTCGAATTTTTTTTCAAAATGAAAATTGAATAAAATTAGATTCGCAAATCAATTCATTGCGGGCTATTGGTTGAACATTTCTATATATAAGTCAAGACTTTTGAGAACCTTTTCAGATTTTTCGAACACGATTTATTTTGCACTTAAAAAAAATGATAATGATATAGTCATAAAAGAACTTCTGATTTTTTGTCAGAAAAAGTCTGAAAAAAAATTCTGTAAAATCCTGACTTATACATATATAGAAAAGAAATTTTTCTATTTGGGAATGATCTGATTAAAAACTTCAGAACTCTTAATGTACCGAACAAACTACCTTAAGACGCCATCAAAGTCGCTGATATGGGAGTTCCACTCAATTCTAAAGTCACGCAGCCTGTTTAAGACATAATTTTAAGAATTAAAAAAAATTGCATCATTTAAATGTTAGTGTCAAGCTAAAAAAAAAAGTTCTATTATGATTTTCATTTTAAAATCCTCGATAATGCGTGCGTGACCGTTATTTAGAGTGACCATCATTGTCCCCGTATCCGCGCTAATCGATTGTTATTAGTAAACCCATTTTCATTTATTCGCACTCGAGCGATTTCGAAAGAATGATAGATCTACAACATTGATAGCTGATCTTATCAACCGCTTCTGGGTTTCGTTGTCGGCAATCTGACTACATCCGTCTATTCATTAAGTCTTCACAAGTCTACCTATAGTTTATATATGAATATGCCGGAGTAACAGAAATTTTAGATTATCTATATTTAGAAATGAATTAAATTGAATTCAATAATTAAAAAAGTACTAATGTATTGTAATTTTACGTGACGATATTTTACGTATTTATTCTCAAGTTATTATTGTTTTGACAGTCTAAAAAGAAGCAGATTATACCGCTTAATGACTTTTTCTTGAAGTAACAAACGGATTTGCTAAAGTATTCTCACTTTTTTTTAAACGTAGCAATTCATTTTAAAAATATATTTTTTTTATTGTGTATATGGGAGACTTTCTTCCTGTCTCCGACAATAGAGAAATGACAGAGCAATGTGTGGTATACAATTTCTGTTACCGAGCGTATAATATCTCGTCACCTTAAGGACTAAGGATTTGGGAAAGGATTTGACACCTTCAGTAATTATAATTGGTGACAGAAGCTATAATCCAATTTACGCACAGCTCGTTAATATTTAAGACAAAAAGTCATTTTGTTTTTACTGGAGAGTAAATGGACGAGGATAATTGTTAATGGTAATGCAATGGAGGATTGTCTGCTAGTAAAATTAAATAACAATTGACATTATTTTTTTCATTTTTTTAGTATAAATTTTAATATTATGTTGGATATTAATTTGCGGTTCGAGGTTCCGCTCCAAATTCTAGATTCGAATAAATGTCTACATTAGAGTTTTAGCTTCACATAGAAGTTGGAAAAACAGTGAGGATCCATACATGGTAATAACGACTGATTTTTTATTAATAACGATTAATAAAAATTCATACAGTAAAATTGTACATCAATAATCCTTCATGGTCCTTTCTATAATGCATTTATTTAAGTTACGTATAATTTTTCTATTCTCGTTTACGACCAACAGTAGATACTGCGTTTGGTTTTATTATTGCTTTTCAAGAACCCTGAATATCATAGTCAGTCTATAAACATTATTTTTCTAATATTGCGTATTCAGTTGTGAAATAAATGAAAATGTAGAGAAATCATAAAATTATGAAACGAGAGAGGAAATTTTTGGTATGTTAAAAGAAAATATATACGGAGGTTTATTTTGTGAATATTAAATAACGTTTATTTGTCGATCAAAGATGTATCATCGACGATTAAATTTATACATTTAAAGAGATGTTAGCATCGACGATTATCAAGTGCTTTGAGAATTACTCCAGTCGTTGTTGGTACCAATCCTGATGATTTCAGTCGTACTATTCAGTTGTGTTGTACGATACGTTAATCTTTTGATCGATCCAGTCGATATAAGATGACACACGGGTGTAAACGGATGGGGTACCAAAGGTACCACATGGGGCCGGGGCCCAGGAGACAATTCCCACTAGCTCAGGTACGCCTTCTGAGTCGAACTGAACGAGAGGGCCACCAGAGTCACCCTGCAATTACAAAAAAAGATCACAAGTGAAAGTCAATTGATCTTAATTAAATACATAAGTCAATCATAAATTGCTATAAGAGGCTGAAAATCGATTTGTTCTATAAATTTCATCTCACAATTTACATATGAGGCATTTCATATCAGTTCAGCCACTCAAAAAAGAAAAAACAAAAGAATTCCCAAAAAGTCTGAAAATAACACGATATAATTCCAACAGAGACTCGAAATTTTAAATTAAAGAAAAAAATGTTAGATGTATTTTCTAAATTATTTCACTAAAAAAAATGTAATCTACGATTAAAAAATAATTAAAATACGGGTTTTTATGGCCTATAAGAAGAACACTCGTTCAAGTTCAATTGCGTAATTCTTAACGAACTTTATGGGGAAATGATCGATTAATTTAAATAAATTAAATCGGTGCCAACATCCGATATTTTTCACCTTGGACATGTGAATTTTTTATTTATTTTAATATTTCTTTCATAATTACGTAATTCAATGTAAACAAACGTTCTTTTTATTGGCCATAAAAAACACTTATTTTCATTTTTTCAGATTGTAGATATAATAATAATTTTATTTAGCGATTCTTGGCCTTTATGGCATTAAAATATTTCAAATTGTAGATATCTTTTAGTAAAAAATAATAAATAATTAAAAAGTCGATCGAACTTTTTTTTCATTTAAAATTTGTTGTTCGTTGGAATTATGTCATCTGATTTTTAGACATTTTATGAGAATTTTTTATTTTTTTTAGTGGCTGATCTGATATGCCTAATATGACTTAGATAGTGATAATAAAATATTACTCTGACAATGTTGAGTGATCACTGCTTGTAATGAAATATTTTTTAAATTCATCCAATTTTATCGTCTCCTTTTGTTTGTCAATTCTTCATCATTAGAGCATACAGATTTTTTAATTAAGATTTTTGCCAAGACTATGCCAATCATTGAAATTCAAGAGACGAATAAAATTTTGTCTTCAATCAGCAATCATTTTGGAAAAAGACTTTTTCTTTTTTGATCTGTTAACATTGAGTATCTCGAGCAACAAAATGTGAGACCTAGTATATCTATACTGCTTATGAATTGAAAAAAATTATCTGTATTAACTACACAGAACGTTCAAATGTTTTTTTTTTTTTAACTTTACGTTCAGCAACATATATTAAAATGCCAAGCCAAGAAAAACTATCCTATTATTTGAAGAAATTACTCTATCACTCAAAAATCTGCAATCTTTATAAGAGGCTGATAAAAATATGAACTTACGAGGCAAACGGAAATAGAGCCACCAAGTGGTCCGCTGCAGACATGAGTGTCGAAAACCGGAGGGGCGCCACCAGGGAATTGGCTGTAGACCTGGGCGCAGGTCTGAGTGTCGACGATGGGAACCGTGGCAGTCTGGAGAACGGTCGGGTAAACGGGATTAAGCTTCTTCGAGATGGAGCCCCATCCGGAGAGCACGGTTTCGCCGGTGTGAATTTTGCCACGCGGTGGAAGCTTTACAGGTGAAACCTTGTCGTTAAAGACCAGAGGGCTCTTGAGCTGCATGAGGGCGATGTCGTGTTGGGCAACAACTCTGCAAAAAAAAGATCGTAGTTGCATATTTAATAACTATCTTTCCCCCATGGAAATAATGATATGTAACGTACATGCAAAAATTTATTTGTAATCTAAATAATATGTGCTTAACATGTATGCCCCATATATAACTCACATACGTACGAGATGCATTTAAAATATGTTTGAAATATATGTAATACATACAAGATTCTGTCGCTTCATGTACATATTTACTAAATACATATGAGTTTACATATCTCATGTATGCAATATGTATATATTTCGTGTGATGTAGATATAAACGAAATATATACATAAATGTATGTGGCATGTATACTTTCTAAGATGTAAATGCATACGGATTGTACCTCACATATAAGACAGTTTATATACAGACATTTATGGTATAAATCATAAATATATGTAAATCGTAGATCATCGATGAGATTAAAAAAATATTTAGAGATCGGGACGAAATTTTTTCTTATATACGTTTTTTACAAATTTTCTCGAGTTTTAATTTTTTTAGCGAAAATTCTCATGTATATTTTCACATTTTCTTTTGCATTACATGATTGTAGGAATTCTGGATAACCCTGCAACAGTGCGTTGTTGTTTTGTGGTAATTTTAGAGTACGAAATAATTGCATCTGGGAAAAATGTGTGTTGTGAAATAAAAATTAGAGGGCGAACAGATATTTTGGATTAATGCCAAATTAAATCTCAAACCTTGTTTGATAGTATCCTATTTGTAAACGAAATTTCAGCTAGATATTTAAAAAATTGTGGAAGTCACAATTTAATTTTTATTTCAGTAGATTAATTTGTCATAAGTACTTATAAAATGAAAATAGATTGATAATCTGTTGCTTTAAAAAAAATCGGATCATGTCAAAAGCTGCATTCTTTTTATCTCAGCTTTTTTTTTGCACTATATTACTGTGCAAAATTGCAGATTTTCAATATTTTCTGTGTATTTCATAAAGTTACAAATAAACTTTTTTTTTATTACGCTCTAATTCCTTTTTGTTTCCTCATAGAGGAAACTTTGTCTAAATGAAAAAAGAACATAGTTATTTATGGGATACTTAAGATTTTGAAAAATGTCTGTTGTCAGTAATTCGAACAATTTTCCAGTTATCGGGTTAAAACTTGACATAAATCTTTATTGTAGTGATTAAAAAATTCAAAATTCCAAATCCAATACGAAAGGTCGCGATCTTTGGTATCGAATTGGAGTGAAATTTAAAAAAATTCACATTTGACAGAAATTCGAATTTTCATAATTTCTTTTTTTGAAAATCCATACCAATTTTTGCCTAAAATTTGAATAGAAAATATCGATATTTGATTCTGAATTTAGTGAGAATCCAACAGAGAGTTCATATTTTCAAGCACTTTACGTCTTTAGATTTTTTGAAAATTCTACAATTTTGCTCACGTTCAAATAAATGTCCCGACATTTTGCACGTTGACCAAACAGGATCGAATTTTAAGAACTATCTCGAAAGATCGCTTTTTATAAAAGTATATGATAAATAAATTGTCCACAAACCTACCTCTGTGAGGAAGTGAAAATTGACTAAAGTACTTTCTCACAGAGAAGACTTTTAAGCATGGCCGGCTAAAAAAATGAGGAAGCAATGTGCAAGCTTCTAAATCGCAGTCTTTATTTCACATGACTCAATGCCCTCAAACAAAAAAAAAGATCAAAAAAAGTTGACTGAATGTTTAGTTTGACGAACTCACGGTGAGTAGCCAGTGTGAACGATCTTAAGATGTGCTTCAGAAAACTGCTGTCCAAGTTCTTGCTCATTGATGATGTGCTTGCCAACCATAACACCCATACGACCGACCTCGGTAATGCAGTGTCCAGCAGTTAAAATCCATTTCTCAGCGATGATTGAGCCAGCACATACGTGTCTGTATTTTATGAGAGGTGGAATACCCCAAACAACGGAAGCTTGGTACGGAAACTGGTGTGGAGCAGCGTTTTCACCATCGGTGATACGCTCCTTCAACGCCAGGCATCCTGGTACATAAAAAAAGAAAAAAAAAGCAAGAAAAATTATCAAAATCACAATTTTCATTATAGTTATATTACCATTGCAATAGAATAAGAAATGATCTTCTATGAGAGACTTGCTTACCCTGAGCGACGAGCACCGCTGCTAAGACGTACCGGAACAACATTATCGAGCAAGTTTGATAACCAACGTGCAATTTTACCTCTTTATATACCAAAACACTTTGCCTGTAGACATCAGTATCAGTAACGATAAAATAATAGAACATTATTGCATAAGATTGGATAGGTGTGAATTTAGGTGTTACAAGATGTATTACAAAAAATTGTTGTCGATGCTACAATTTTACTCGTCGTTGGACGTCTATTTTAAGCTCTGCAGACCCTAAGAAAAAATAAATTAGCAATAACCTTTTTAAAGATAAAAAAAACCTATTTCTTTAAGCAAGTAATTTTTTTTCATTGACTATATGGCGGAATATATCTGAATAAATTTATTTGAAAATCCGTTTTTTTATTATTTATTTTTTAATTTTTAATAAGTACGAGTGTTGTGTGTAAATATTATTATTGTGAGTTATGAAATCACATAATTGCTTGGCGAAATTAAAATTCAATGATCACGGATTTCAAAGTCGAGGAGTAAAGAGTTCATAATCACTATACTCGAAAAATGTTCGACTAATTTACTTTATTTTAGGTGACAATGTTGGTGAATAGTTTCTCTCAAAAGAAAAATTAAACCAAGAAGTCATGTGTTTTTTAGTAGAAATAACAGAACGCAGCATTATTTTTAGCAAGAGATTATTATCTTTTAAGAATGCATTCGAATGTTCTATACTTCTCGTTAAGGGGAGGGAGTCAGATTAAAATCACCGACATTCATTGATAAACGTCTTATTTGTTTGACTTCTGGCATTATAAGAGAAAATATATATTGTTGACTCCTAAATCAAAGAATCTTTTGGCTTGTGACAAAAGCATGTAACTATTGCAGACAGCATACCATAAATTTATGGGATTTCATATTTGCCGCACATTGCAAAGAGAACCGGTCGTCCAAATATTCCCAAAAAGATTCTCAAATTTATGTTTAGGTTTTTTTTTAATTAGAATTGCCGAACTTGTAATGGAATTAGAGAAATAATGTTAAAAATCAGTGCTCAAGTTTATGGCATTTCAGCAATTTAAAGAAAAAACGAAAAAACTACATTCATGCCGTACAGAAATATCTTACGCAAATTTGAGAAATTTTAGGAATATTTGGATGATTCCGGTTCGCCTCAATATGTGTGACAAGCGTAAAGATGCGTAAATTTATGATAAAATATAAACAATAGTTAGATATGCTTTTATCAAGGACCAAATTTTTCTTTGTTTTTTAGTCAACGATAAATATTTTCTTTCACAATACCAATACTCAAACTACTCCCTCCTCTTAACCGACTATGAGGATTAATGGCTCATAAGAATCTCACATAATTTTAAACAAATAGTTTTCGAATAAAAAAATTGCCGAAATTCATGTATTTTTTCAACGATCAACCCAGATGCAACGCTCTAAGTAAAATTTCATATAAAATTCACAATATGTATTATTTTTCTGTATTTTATGTAAAATAAGTTACATAATAATTGAACACATTAATAAACAAATAATAAATTACATTTCTTATGCACAAACATAATACAAGATTTTTGTCATGGATCTCATAATCCACTACAATAAATAATTACAAATATATAGATAAACAATTCTTACTATCTACGAGATTTTGTGACTCGATCTGAGAGTGAGCAAGGAAATGAATACTACGTTTTACTTATCAGCCAGACTGGACACTGTCCAGCTCGTGACTTTTTCTTATCTAGATTGCCACAAATTTCTGTAGTTCGTTATTTCTTTTTTTTTCTATTTAAACACTTATCAATACTAATGATATTATCATTCCGCCAATGCGATATGGAGTGATAGAAAAAAAATTATCGCATCATTGGCGTCGCGATTTAAACGTTCGAGCAGCGAATTAATCGCACTGACAGGGTTTTAACAGGTGAAGAAACGACGCGAGTTTGCGAAAACTATCGCTCTAGCGATTCCCTTCGCTACGGTTACGTGTCGTCACTCTCATTACAGAAAAAGAGACTTGACTTAAATGGCTGAACTTTTTTGCAAGAGCGCCACTGCAAATTTGAAACATAGATAGGCGAGATCTCTCAGGTACCAGCGGCGGTGACCAAACGTGCGATCGTTCGAATTCCAGCCCAAGTTTCTCTCGCTGTCGGCACTATCTGCGTTGCTGGAAGAAGAAATCCGTAGGTTCCACGATCCCGAAGTTCCAGGGTGTAGGAGTACTTTATTCCGGCTACTCCTTTCGCCCAATCGTCCGAGGCACCTGTGTTTAATCGAAAATTAATGTGATTACATTTATTTTCTATTCAATTGCAGAGTAAACCGGAGGCTGTTTGATGAATTGGCAAAAAGTCTTTTAGGAATTTTCGATACTTCTTATTTTTATGTAGAATTTAAAATTTAACACTAGTGAAATCTGTGCTACATTTTTTTATGCGCAGCAACCTTTTTTTTTGCTAAAAAATTGAATTCACCCACTTTAAGCTTGTTCTGGGATATTTCTCATGATTACTCTGATTTTATTATTACTCAACAGTATTTTCTGTGGCATTCTTTTCAGATATTGTTTCTAAAAACGTACATTTTTTAAAAAATCAATGTATTTCTTGGAAGCGAAAATTAACACCAAAAAGTTTTGTGTAAAAAATGTAAATATAATATGTATTTTTGAATGTGGTAGTAATTATATTTTAATCTTCATTTTGATTTATAAAAAATCGGTTTTCGGTGTAAAATAAGCAAATTAATAATCTTTTTTTCGCCCAACGTGACAACTTCGATTTTACTTTAAATTGTACTGAATTTAAAGAGTTTTGTGCGTAGTCAATTGTAAAAAAATGGCATTCTGTAAAATTTTATTTCCACTCTATTGATCTTGCTTTTCAAGTTTTTCTCCACAACATGGCAATCAAAGTTACAAAAGTTTGAGAAATTAAAAAAAAAAATGTGCCAAGGGTACATTTTTTTAAATTGCATTTACCTGAAGTTGGATATAAAAGATCAGCCGAAGGACCAACTTTGTAATTCGTCCCGTGAACTTTGGCTATCGCTTTAGCTCCCTTTCTCGCGACACTCGCAAGATCCGCATAATCCTCAGCTCGGCTATGGGTGTAACCCCAGGGTATCAGCCACATTTGCGAATAGGAATGTAGCGTCAGATATAATCTGTTGGAAATATAATTATCTGTTATCAACGAGGATAAACAAATTGATGAATTGAAGTGTATTGGATTATAGATTTGAAAATTAAGATATACCTGATGTTTTCTCGATTAGCCAAAATGTAATCAGACATTGCTTTCGTTTCGGGCTCCGAAAACGGATGCGGACCGGCGTACGTTTCGTGACAAGGATCGCCGCTCATACCTCCCTCCTTATCTTCGCCCCAGTGATAACCGAAGTTTCGATTGGGATCGACCCCATCGCATCTCGCCCACAGCCACTTTGTGTAGTGTGATACCAGGTAAAACAAACCAGCTGGAGTATACCTTTTGTCAACGTGATTAAAAATTGTAAAATGTGTATTCTTGTTGAAGTGAGTTCACTTTTTGGCCGATAATGTTGCTTCCTCATATAGAGGAAGTTTTCATGAAGTTTTTTTTTTCGAGATTATCATGTCGATATAATCAGTAGAGAGGCTAAAATTTATACTGTCATAACTCGGGTTTTATACTCTATCGAGACGTCTTAAATTTTCGTGCCGTATAGAGTCAAATGTTTTTTTTTGTATACATTTCATAGAGATCGATTAAAGAATTTTTATTTTATCGGATATTTAAGATTTTGAAAAGTGTCTCTTATCACACTCTACCTCGAACGAATTTCCAGTTATCGGGCTGAAACTGGACACAAAATTTTATCAGAGTTGTGCGAGCTTTGATATTGAATTTAATCGAAATCGATAAAGTAGTTCAGACTTTATTGAAATTCGCATTTTCGTAATTTTTTTGAAAATGCTGTAACTCAAGAATGGTTCAAGTAACCGATCTAAAATTTGGCATAAAACTGAAATAGAGTGTGTCAATGTTTGATACTGAATTTGGGCAAAATCGATGAAGTACTTAAGATTGTATAGAAAATTTTAGCAATTTTTTTGAAAATACTATAAATCGAGAACGGTTCAAGCAACTAATCCAACATTTTTGATAAAAATTCAACCAAAAAATGTGTGAAAATATATAACATGAAATGGAATGTTCAGAAAATAAAAAGAAAAATTTGGTGAAGAATCGCAACTGCTCAATAACGATTACAAATATTTTTAGTGGAATTTAATCGTTGTCACTTATCAATCAATAAATTAAAGGCATCGTTTCCATTTCTCTCGGATACGTAAAATCGTAATGTTAATTTAGATGACGATCTGTACCTTGCTTCGCTATCGTTATCAGCGTGGCTGCTTCGAGTTTTTCGCCAAAGTCGATCGCCGATGTGGCTGAACTCATAGCCGTCCGGATTGGCGACCGGCAGAATCATCCAGTCGGTATTATCGAGTAGCTTCGAGTACGTCGTGTTTTTTTCTACAAGCTGGCTCAGTATGTAGGTCGCTACGGCGGTACCGATCCATTCACGTGCGTGCATGCCTGCGAACAAGAAAGCCCTTTATATATTTGTCGCATAACTGGACCGACACGCACGCTCTCTTATGCATTACTTTTTTTGCTTTCAAGCAACATCATAAAAACGTGATTCCGGAAACGTTGGTTACCGGTTGTAGTTGCAGATCGTATTGCTACTCACGAATGCTAGGCACATTTATTTTCGAGCGATAAAATGGTACTTAACGAACAAACCAGGACAACTTTTAAACATCCTCATTAGGGAAATGCTGGAGCAGATTTTTTATTACCATATTTGGTCGGTAAAAATAGCCGATTTCGTTCTTTACAATATTCGCCGTTATTTTACGCATGTGTGCTATATTCGATCTCTGCAAATGCCTAAAATCGTACGCACGTGTCGCATTCGATATTTTGCGCACCAAGAACAGTGCATAAAACCAAATTTTACGCATACTACGCCAATAATTATCTTTATGCCACACGGTGCGAGAAGTGCCCACTTGTCGCACTAGTGCGATAAAGTTGTATACGAAACTCGTGCGAGAAACTTTTTTTGAAGAAAAAATTTGTTCGCACTTGTATCGTAATGTAATATTTTACCATGCGTTGCGAGAAGTGCCTGCTTCTCGCACTCGTGAAATAATACGATGCGAGTACGATCAAACTTTTTTTCGACGAGCGTGAGTTTGCAGCACGAGCCGAAAGCGAGTGTTGCAATCACACGAGTTGAGAAAAAGTTTCTCGCACAAGTTTCGTATACAACTTTATCGCACTAGTGCGAAAACACGCTTCGCTTTGCTTAGCGTGCAAGAAGTATATCAGATCTTTTTTTTTTTTTAAGCTTCCTCTTAGGAAGCCAAAATTGATCAACATACATCCTTTTAGAGTTAGCTTCGTAAAAAAAAGCCGGAAATAATAATAAGAAAGCAATATGCAAGATTTTTTGAAGCGTTCGTTGAAAATAATGTTCTCATACCTGCATCAATCCAAACAGTAGGTTTGGTTGTCCCGTCTTTCGCCGGACCGCTTGAGACTTTAACGACTTTGAGTGGTTGACCCTCGTAACTGTGGCCAATCGTTTCAAGTTCCACCAGATTTGGATACCTGAATGCCAGGTATTCGAGGAATTTTAGTATCTCTGAAACAGGTTTATAATATTCTGGATCACGTGAGAAGAGTACAACGATAATATTACAGCGTCTGACAGTGATCTAGATCTTTTTACCTGCAAAACGATGATAACGCTTCCAGGTCATCGAGTGCCCCTGATTACTGACCAGATCATCGCGTTGCTCCTTCGACATCTTTGGATTTTGATACGCTATAGTTTTCTGTCAAACAGAAGGCAAAGGTAGAGTTAACGAAAAGTTCATACATGCTGCAGTCGATACGATGATTGATTGATTGATCGATAGCATACCTGAAGATCGGGTATTAGAACTGTGAAGTTAATTCGCTTTTCACGTAAAAAATCTTTCACGTCTGAAATTACGTCCGGTGAGATCAAGATGTCGGTTGACCTATATTGTATATATAGATCATATTATTTCGAAACTTGCATTACGATAGATAATAATATAGTAGACTATAAACAAATTCAATTTCGTTATAATAATATATTTTTGTAAATTTATCATTTTATTTTTTTGTGATCTTATAATTTTATAAAGCTCATTTTTAGGCTACACAAAAAAAGAAATAACACGATACAAAAATAACACACGTCAAAATATCACGAAATTAATTTTAAACAATTAAAATGGCAAATGACGATACAAAAATAACACCCCCGTTGATCCTCACGCCGTGTTACAGCACACTTGAATAAGCGAGATGCGATATGAAATATTATCGATCAATCGAATATCCGTCGATTCGGATCCATGTCATAATAACACAACATCAAAATAACACGTGGCAAGATCAAGTGTGTGAATAACATACATAAAAAATTTTAAACCTGCATTATTAGGCGCGTGTTATTATATCAGTGTATCATTTTGCTTCCTCATAGAGGAAGCTTCGTTTTCGTGAAACTTTTTTTTTCGAGATTTTCATGTCAACATACTCAGAATGGTCCAAAACGTCGAGAAAAATGATTTGTACGAAATGTCTGTATGTGTGTGTGTATGAGGAAAATGCCTTGTTATCACGATAACTGTCGCAATTTTTCATGTATTTTCCTCAAATTTGGTACGCAAGTGGGCTATCATACAATAACTTGGGATAGCAGTGGACGCGAATCGATTGAAAAATTCGAATTTTATAGCATTTTGAAAATTTTGAAAAAATCGTTTTCACGCTATAACTTTTGTAAATTACGATATGTCAGGCTGAAATTTTGAACACAAACGAACTTACAGTGAACCATAATTGGTGCCAAGTTTGGCGAGTATCGATAGAGTGGTCCAATTTTTATTGCAATTTTAATTTTTTTTTAAATGTCCGTAAACACTTCTACTTTTCTAAATTCCAGCTTGACCGGCTGCAATTTGCCACGTGATTTCACAATTATTGAGTATCGAAGATGAATTTATTTTAAGGAACGGTCGCTATGTTGATAAATTTCGATTTTACTCCAAAAAAAGCAAAACATTGCTGCGAAAAAAAGAAAATTTCGAAAATTTCTTTTTTAGGCAGGTTTCAATCAAATTTGACACGTATGTGGATTGTCCTAGAACTAAGTCTGCGTGTAAATTTTACGCAAATCGGCCGAGCGGTTCAAATTTTATAACGTATTTTAACTGTTGAAAAATGTCGTTCGAGCATTCACTCGTGCAAATAGCGAGATATTGTGTTTATATTTGTTTTATTTTTAGCCTATGATAAAACAAGGTTTTAATTCAAATTTGGCACAAATCGCTCGAGTAGTTCGAATTTTATAACATTTTTTATTTTTTGAAAAATCTCGTTTGCGCACTAGCTTGCACAAATGAAAAAATACCGGCTTCAAATTTATCTAACGTATTGAGGACCGCAAAGCAATGTTTGAGTACAAATTTGAAGAAAATCGGTTGAGAGGTTTAAATTTCATGACAAATTTAAATTTTCACAAAGCTTGTGAATGCGATTTTTATAGTAGACACATTTTTTCATGCCGAATGAAGCCTGCAAAGTAGAATCTTGCATATTGCTTCCTCATTATTTTACATTTTTTAAAAATGCTTACATGTATGCAAAGTAGAACTTTTTGCAAGCAATTTGCAAGATTCTAGTTTGCAGGCCTGTATGTGCATGAAAAAATTTGTCCACTATAAAAATCGCATTCACAAGCTTTTTGAAATTTTAAAATTATCATGAAAGTTCTATTTTGCATACATGTAAGCATTTTTAATAAATGTAAAATAATGAGGAAGCAATTTGAAAATTTCTACTTTGCAGGCTTTTTAACTGTGCTACTTTGTCGTGTGTTATTATATAAGCGTGTTACTTTTTATGTTATTTTGACGTATGTTTTTTCTTCTTATTTTAACACTTGTTATTTTTACATGGTGTTATTTAGATGAGTCACCAATTAACTTATTTATAAAGCAATTTCACCTGTTGCCTACTGGTGGAGTCCAAAATTTAACATCCTCAGTTTCAGAATCTCTCAAATCTAGCAGGTGTTTTATTTGACTCCTCGAGACGGGAGTTGTTCTGATTAATTGATGACCCTTGTAGCTGACTCTGCTAGGACGCGATCTATTGCTCTTCGAGTCGCTGCCGATTACATTATTCACAATGGAATTGAGTCCTCCGGTCACTACACCCAACATCGACTCCAAAAGACCGCTGAAGGTAAATTCTCGATTGCTCGGTGACCATAACGATGAGAACCAAGAGGATTCTTGTTGGCGAACGAAACCTTTTTCCTTATCGCTCAATAGATTCAACGTTCTCGACCAGGCATCCAAACTTCTGTTATTCCATTCCGGACTTCTGAAAAATATTTTATCACTGTAAAGATAAACGAAAGTTCCAACTAAATTGGGGCAAAAAGTGTTGTTTTTTTTTCAATCGGCAATAAAAAATCGTACTAAGAATCTCATACGACTGATTACTCGTAAAAGTTTTCTGAAAATTAGTAGTTTAATTTTTTTAATACAATTTTTAGATATTAAGAAAATGGGAACCCTACAATTTTTTATATTCAGACCTAAAAACTCATATAAAGATAAAAAGTAGAACACGCTTTTTGCTTGAAATTGGTGAAGTCCCTCATTTATTTCTGGGAGAGAAATAAGGAGAAAAGCGTGCAAAACATTTTTTGAAAATCCATAATCATTGAACAAAAAAAGATTTGTTAACAGGAATTTGTTAATTCGACAAGTTTCAAATCAAAACATTTTTCTAGTCTTATTGTCCACAAGAAAACGGTGCCAATGATTCTAGTATCGACAAATACAAGTGCTTTTTGTTTTCCAAATTGGTGAATGATTTATTATTAGTGTCTTAACCATATAAAACTTGTATTTTTACGTTTTTTGTTTCTAATACTCTTAATAAGAAAAATTTATTTAAAAATGTGTGGTATTATCGAACTGAAATAAAACTAATTTTCTGCTGACTCTGATCAGAGTCGAACTGTAAAAATTCAAAATTTTTTGGTATTCCATTATTCATTGTTATCGGTTCTGGAATGTCGCTATCACTTATTCCACATCAATCATTACCATTCATCAATTAGATTCATCTCAACATCGTAAAGGAAGATAAAAATGTATTTTTATGCCAATTCATACTGTAAACACCCACATCAACAGACAATATTTTGAATCTTTCGAATATTACAAAATATTTTCAAATATTAAAAAAAAAAAATTCAAAACATTTCCAATATTTCAGAAAAATATTTTCGAAACATTTTCAGCAGTAGTAGTGATAAATGCGTTTATTGACCAAACATAAAGTTATTTTCGCTACATATATATTTTTGTTTGTCATTTTACATTGGTCTATATTGTCAATATACTACCTTTTTACTACCTTTTTGTCTGAACTGAAATCTGATGGGGCTCGTTCCCGCAGTTTTTTTTTGTTTCTTTTTTTTGGGGTGTCCATATTCGATTATCGGTCGGCATATGGATTTGCACATTTTTGTTAAGTGTTTAATGTGTATATTGCGATGTTTAAATGTTAAGTTTCTGAAGTGCAAAGCTCCTTGAGTATAATTTTTATTTTGCATTGTCGTAGGTGATAGTTGAATTTCAGTTTTTGGTCTATCAGATTGGACAAGTGATATTCCCTTCTTGAATAGTTGTATTTTTGGTGACTGCGGAATAATTTTGCAGTTGAAGATTAGTAGCTGTGATTTTCGTGTTTTCGGCTTAAGTCGCCAATTTTTGAACCAGGTTGTGATATTTTCGGTGGCGTTTTGAATCGATTCTACGATTTCTATTAAGTTTTTTTTTTGAGCGTTATTAAGGCTGTGTCGTCGACGAATGTATTTTATATTGGCTCAGATCAATTAAATCCTTGTTAATACGATTGTAGTCGTACATGTCCTTGCAATATATATTATATAATAATGGTAAGAGCTGGTATCCATGTGGTACTACTTGTTCTGGAGTGAATGAAGATGCTGACTCTATTCTGACTATTACTGCGGAGCGTGATTGGAGGAAGTTTTTTACTGGCTGCAAAGCATTTCCAATATTTCAGAAAAACTGATGTCGAATATTAATAATTTCGATTAAAATTATGTAGAGTATAAAATCGCGTGGCAATTATAATCTGACGCAATCTAATAACACAATTTCTACATGCGATAACAGTAGGCTTAAAAGTAGATCGTTTCAAGAAGAAGAAAAAAGATGTTATCTCGGTGTATCAGTACAACAGATTTTTTTGGGTTTTACCAGGTTTATGTCACCATGAAAATAACAACACTGTGGCTTTGACTGAAAGCTGAAGTGCATCGACGCGATCCACTTGTCGATAGTAGATGTAATATGATAAATGAGGCCAGTGCAGATCACTCATGAGCTCGCACGTTTTACAATATTTTAAGTACAAGCCTACAAACCTCTCGTAATCTGAAATCTTCGAATACCCGCGGTTTTGATAAATTAATCCATCGTCACTGTTCGGTGATAGGAATTTTTTGTCGTACGGACTTCCGATAACGATTGATCGAAATGTCAATAAAACGATGAAACACCGAGTAAATTGCACAAGAACTCGTTGAATAGCGACGCTCGCCATGGCCTCGAAACACACTCGGAAGATCTCGTCTCTGCGGTCAAGAGGAAGGATACGACCGTGACGAAAGTCCCGAGCTAACTGACTGACCTTCCCGGATCTCCTACTCACCGACACGTGAGGCCCATTCCATCCTACGGGGACCGACGAAGGCGAAAAACCTCGGTTTCACTGTCATGCCCCATAAGACACATCCGGTCCCGTCTTTCACCTGGTACCCAGGACCCCTCTTTTCCGGAATCATTCGTTCTGGTCCACTCGTCGCGCGTCACAGAAACAACGAGACAGTCTTCGCTGTACATTGCCATACAATTTTCACAATTTCAACATCGAGTCTTTATATGCCTTTTTAATATCGTCATTCGAAGACGGAGAACGGAAGTCGTTCGGTTTTCTTTTTACTTGACATTTACGGCAAACTATATAGAAGACGTTTTTTTAATATAAGCATTTTCATAAATGTAGGAGAATTTCTTGTTTTTTTATTACATTTTATTATATAACGTTCAAAAAATTCAAACTTACTCCAGTTTTTAATATTTTTTTCTATTGTAGAAAATTTAGATACTCGTATTCTTATAATTGTAGAAAGATTTATTAATTTTTATTATATTTTATTAATTAATGAGGGCATGTTTGGGGTTTTTTCGATAAATATCTTGGCGAACTGGAATAATTACGATTTCATTCAAAAGATCCAAAAAAATGTTTGTAAACACGTTAAGATGAAGCTCCGGAAAAATAATTACAGGAACAAGATGTAGAATTAATAGTTGCACAAAACAATTATAATTATTTTTAGCTGCACTAATCCATGTCGAATACTTGAAATCTTATATTCTTAATCAAGAATATCGCAGAAGCGACTAGATGCCATCTATAGAAAAAAATTAAATTATTCTCATTTTTGAGGAAAATTAAATTTCTTCATTTTCCTCGGAAATATAATTATTAAGACGTCGGGCCATTGCTGGAATCCAACGTTCATCAAATTAAATTCAAATTAATTAATTAAGCAAACTGCATATCGCCAAAATATTATGTAAAACCATTTTTCATAATATTTTTGTTGGGTTACACAAAAACAATTTTAAAAATACGATAGAAAATCAATCGTACCCAAAAGCGATTATATTTTCAGTAGGATTAATCCTTTGAAATTTTCATCAATCAATTGTAGACATAATTAATTATTCAACTAATTTTTTGGTTGGTTCGTAGGAATAGCACAGAAATTGTATTGTATCTCTCGTTAACGACATATTTACGTTTACAAATAAGAAGTCTATTCAAATCGTTTTTTTCGATATCTTGTCCAAAATTTTGACTTTAATGTTTGTTAATAATGATATTTTTGTGAACATAGTCGGGCCATTTGTGGAATGTAACGGTTCGTCAAAAAAGAAGTCAAGGTGATCTCATCCAAGCTCGCTCGATCAAGTTTAGGTGGAGAACTTCAGTATACTGTAGTGCTACATAATGCCAGTGGTGTAAGCAAGTCCTTTCGCCGTCATCACTGCGTACCAAGTGCGGCAGTACTGTAATTGCGATGCAGAGGCGCCTATGCTTGGCGAGTTGCTTGTGTTCAAAGCCACCGCAGTAGGTCATTATATATATTTGCCGTTAGTCCGAGACGCGATGCCTCTCCGATACACACGCATTTACGAGAAACGGTGAAAATATTACGTTTCTCGTTCAAAAATTCTAGCACTTAGTGTATTACCGCTATCGGCGAGCGAGTTATTTCAAACATAGCTTGATTGAGCGATACAAAAATTTACAAATGCAAATAAATGAATGCCAGAAAAAAAGGGTTTAGATTTTTTACGCAGTGAGTATGATTTATTATTTAATAACTATATGCGATACCACGTAGGGTACACAACGATACAATAATTCATTTCAACGTACATAGTAAGAGCATAACTGAGTAAGAATAATGACTCAAATAATTAAATTAATGTATTACATATGTTTATATAATTTTGTTAGTCGTCTGAATTCGTAAAAAGAACGAGAAAGGCTACAGACTTGGGTATTTCATTCTTTTCTTTCTTTCTTCTTTTTTTTTGTGAATGCGATGCGTTTTCCCGTTTGGAAAAATACTACACATTTCATAGTACGTTTCCTTCGCTTTTATTTTGCGTAATAGCTTCGATTCTGGGTCCTTGCGACGTATTCTATCCTCCCGAATAGATCGAATTTTGACTAGCACGTTTGTGGCATGTCTCTGAGACGTATTCGTAAACATTGTCATCGCAACGTAAATGATTAATTTCGACAGCGCGTAACAATCACGGCGTCGATTTGGTAGGGGGAAAAAAAATCGAGATAAAACAACGAGGAGCGGCCCGTCGTCGTTCGGCCTTGGAGGATGTGAACCCGAAGAAACAATAAGCATACACATTTCGTCGTTAACGCGTTTGTTAACTATCGTATCGTTATTCGCTTGTCTATACAACGTTTCGCAACTTTGATTATTAATTGACTGCTCATAGTCGTCCTCGCGGCCATTATTCTCGTCTCTAACGATTCTATACATCAAACCCGAGATGCATAGCAACCGCGAGCGCAACGAACGACCGCTAATTAAAGTCGTATACACACGTGACCAGCATATGATACGCGAGGGCAACCTTAAATTCTCAGTAAAGGTATACAATGGCAAGAACGAAGGGTCTTTTGAAATAAATTCTGTGATGCTTCCTACACGAAGCTCTAATGACAAAAAAACCATTTGTTTGTTTGTTTTATTTCCCTCATCTACCGATGCCCGCAATTACTTATTCGTTCGATAAGCGTCTTTTCTCTCTCGTCGCGGATAATCAACGAGGAGAGCAACGATAATCGATTTATCTTTTTAATAACTATTACAACTCACGTAACTCATCCTCGTTCTCACTCCTTCTAAGGCCTTAGTGTTATGTACAGTTATGAACATCATTTTTTTTTGTTTTTTTTTTTTCATACAATAGATAGGTATGATAATAATGGCTCGTGGCAACGATAACATTCGGGTCTTTTTCAATGGACCCGGATATAACGTGATATATATTTCGATATACCTATTATTTTTTTTATTTATAATTATTTTGTGTATAATTTATTTGTTTTGCATTTTGTTTTCTTTACGATCGTGCAGCATGCATAGACGGTGTTGGGTATTATTACCTGTATATACTTTTTATACTACTTGGGATTAGTAGGACGCTTTTATACTTTTCTTTTTTTTTTCTTTTTGAATTAGTTTTTTCTTTTCGTTTAACGCGTTGAGACTTCTAAGACCTCAACAACGAGCGTTTATGAGAAGAAAAAAAAACGGGCATTTTACGGACGATAGGTAACATTTTTTGTTTTTTTTTTTCCACGAATCTATATCGTAATGTGTTGCATGCAGTATTTAGCCACTTTTTGGTGGGATATGCGGGCCCCAGTGGTGCAACATCGAACTCCTTTACGACGGGACGGACGACGCGACAACGCTAGGCAGATCTATCGATCGAGATTCTCGTCAATACAGTCGCGAATCTGACGATCATTAAACTTTGTAAAACAAACAGTTAAATCTTTCTTTGTTTTTGATTATAATTAATGATAATCGGATTTCGCGTAATCCAGGTTCAATAGCCTAGACGATGTTTGCCTTTATGACGGCGCTGCCCATCATGACCTTGTTGACAAAGTTAACAATCGCTGTAGCGGGCTGCCCTGGTTCCAATTCGGCGAATACGTGACACTGATTGTCCGACTTGTGGGCTGGTTTTCGCGCGACGAATCCAAAGCATCGGCTGAAATAATGTAAACAGAAGCAAATGTTTAATCATGGGAAGCATTAAGGATATTCGCTTCGATTAAAATCGATTAAAGGATTACACTATCCCGGAGAAACTAAAATTTAGGGCGGTATACAAATTTATTTTTTGCTGCTTTACATATGTTCAAATGAAGTTCATTCAAAAAATGCGTATGTGACAATAATTTCTCTAATCTTTGCTAAATATCCCGGCCTTCGCCGAATATCTAGAAAATGCATAATCTCTCAAAGATTTCAAAAAGTATTTTAATAAATTTGGATACATCATTTTTAAGACACTATTAATTTATACGTCCAACCCGTATGATTTGCATTCTTCTCCAGAGTAAATAAAGAACAAATAATTTCACCAGTGGTTCAAGTTTATAAATAAATAATTGTTTTACAGCAATTATAGGAATAATTGATTATCTATTAAATTACCACTAAATATTTAATACCCTAATTGTATCAATAATCAATATCTAGTGTATTGAAACAATATTGAAAAATATATTGCAGTTTAGCAGCAAAAATTCTGAATACCAATTTATATTTGAGCTTTTCCGGATGGTGAATACTTTAAAAATTTTGTGAGGAATCCACTCGGGCTCATCAAAATCCATTAGCTTTAGGAAAATAGACGATACGAATTCATTTCAAAGATCCTCATAGTCAACTGTGTATTTTTATAAATAGAAAATGAAAACTTACTGGGCACTAAGGGATCGTCCTGTATCGTCGCTGACAAAGTCCCAGGTTCTTTCCTCAGCGTCCAAGCCACAATAGCTGATATTGTTGGTGGGATAGTGCCTTCGGAAGAATAGCTTTCGTGCATTGTCCGTCAGCGTAATGCCCTGCGTCGAGACCTTGAAGTGAACGATCGTCGCTGTGGGTAAAGGTTTTTGGTCGAAGAGAGTCGTTATAGCTTTCTTGATCGCTTGCGGTCCAGTCAGCGACTCGGTGTCGATCGTAAAGAGGTACAATACGTTGCAGGCTATAAAACAGAGATATTGTACGGTTATGAATAACTAAGCGTGCAGCTATGTATATTGCGAATAAAGAAAGATGATAAAATCGTAATTTCCGAAGTATTTCAAAACGTTTAATTGCATGTTACGTCGAAGCTATAATTCAATTACAATGACGGAATTCTGTGGGCTTATTTTCAAATATAGTTATGAAAAATAACTCAAATTACAAATTTAATACGGGCGCTGTAGGAGAACATAAAACATAACCGCATGAGAACATAATGTTTACAAAATTTCTCAACAGAATCAAAAATTGCGAAGACTCCATCAAGTTGGGATCTCACATTTTTCAGACCGTATTACTTATGGTTGCCTAATTTTACCTTTAACGTAATTTTAAGTATTATTGATTTTGTATAAAAAATAAACACTACAATTTGATGTTTGAATGTGTTCAGAGTCGAAACCTTAAATCAGGAGACTCTTCAATATTTTCCTGTTTTACTTTACTCTTTTCTTGATACAATTAATTATTTAATCATCATAATAGTTAATAATCAATAAATCACGATTTTAATCAAATTACGAAAAAAAATTGTTTTGCCACTTTTTTAAAATTAATGATTAGATTTTCACTCACCAGCTCCTTGAGCGAGTAGTTGCTGAGTGCTATTTGAGCTCGGCGAGTCGAGGGCTCTCGCAGCGGCTTCCGGTTCGGGAAGCAAGAGTTGACAAGGTAAAGCCATGGCCATTAAGCTGTGCTGATAGACGAGCGCCGAGAGGGAGCTGAATACGGGTTCATTGGCGCAACCCTTCAGTCGCACTCCTCGGGATGTCGGTTCTATCAAGAAGTGCCTGACCAATTCGCTTGACGGATCTTTTGGGCTGCTCGGTGCACCTGGCGGGGGTGTCGCGACTTTCAACGCGAGACCAAATGCTCCGGGGAAGGAATTGCTGTCGCGAACAACGAAAGTACCGGGCGTTGCGTCCTTCAGCATCGATATGGCTGCAAAACAAAATGAGTTCGTTAACTACAATATTAAAAAGAAATCAGTAATTAAAACAAAATATTTAAAACAAAAATTATTTACCTTGTTCCCGTGAGATGTTGGGTTTGTACCAGATTCTACTAGTGTCCCGAACGAATTTTACGTTAACGTCCGCCACTTCTTGGGGTTCCGTGTTCGAGTGGATGCTCGATCTTCTCGACCCATAGTGCTGCACTTGCGGTGACGAATGACCTCCACTATTGACCGAACTGTACGAAGTGGCACTCTGAAAAATGTCCCATTTACATTAATTCATTTTTGTCCAAGTAAACTGCCTCATTCGATAAATTATGAATGATGATTAATACAATGTACGATTTATTTACTTTGCAATTATAACGCTCATAAAAATGTGCTAATTTGAACCCGTTGTTATTTATAGTATGATCATATAGATTAATAAATTACCTTGGGACTCTGGGCAAGCTCCACGTAAGTTGGTGTACCAGCATGACGAATGACTGTATGCGTTTCTGAGATAGTCGATTCGCTGGTCGGCGAGACGGGCCGGTCCTTGCTGCAATTTGTAGAATGACTTTATTAATTTGTACTACATTTTTAAAGAATATTATTACATGGAACACAGAAATAGTGGTGCGACTGGGAATCGTGCAAAAGAGTGTTTTTCATTACAAGATAGATGACAAACAATCGGACGTGTGTACACAATTTCTCTTTCGAGCGAAGTAGTTAATTGTGCTCGGATAGACACGATGCAATATAGAAATACATCCTGTTAGTTAGTCGAACATCGAGGATAAGTGTATCGTATTAAATGATATTCGGAATAAATGATTAACTTTTTTTCTCTCTGAATGTCAGCTCAGTATTTTAAAAAGAAACGTATTCACAACCAATTAGTGCGAAATTAATATTTGATATTTCTTTGACTCCGACATTTTGAATTTTAATAAATTCTGTATGAGCAATACAATAATATGCTGAATTTATTTAAGATTTGATAATGATTTATAATATAAGTTTTTCCATTAATGATTATTTGGTGAGTTTTCTTCAGCAGTGGGTGTTTAAAATAAATTATTGTGTTGTTATATATAATAATGATAATTTGGCGGTCTGAATAAATATTTTCTTTACTGGTAGTTGAAGATGGTTTCAATAACTTAGCATTTTTTACTGTAAAAGCGAATTAAAGTATTTTAAAATAATAGTTTTTTATTTTGCGAATTTTTAAGAGTATCAATTAGTATTATAGGAGACACCCAGCTAACATTCAGTAAAACGTTCGATACTTCAATACACCCTGTTTACTTATATTATTATATAAAGTTCCATGGTAATTAACACATGAAATCCGATCCTCTTCTATTTTCCTAATATTTATTTATATTTTTTACTTTAATCTAGATAAACATGCTCGATATGTTTATAAAATTATAATGATGAAAAAAAATTCACCGTATAATTTATGTCAAAACAATGTTTTTAATTGAAGTTGGCATTTTAAAAAAATTGTAAATATTTTTTTTTTCATAAATCAAGAATGCCTCAAAATAAAAATCTAACAAAAATCACAGGTGTTCTTTAAAGTGATAACAAAAATAATTAAAAATACGAGAAAAATCGAGGAGGCTCGCGTTTCATCTTGTCAGACAATATAATAGTGCATATGAGTGTCTTTTACTAAACTAAACGAACGTTTGCTACGCCGAATTGTTACGTTTATTAGCCAGTGGTCAGACGATGTGTCGATATTCCAACGAATGATGTTAGGAAAAAAAAAAAAAAGACAACGACACATAACAAATTCACGGTGCATTACATTTTTTTGTTCACAATATTCATGCTACGAGAATAGACGAGTGCCACGCGTTTAATTTTATAGATTTGTTTACGGATTTTCATTTTACCTATAGTCAAACGACGCCGACTGGTTAGTGAGTGGCCATCGTTTGTTATGCATTTGTTTAAGCGACCCGCTTGCCGGAAAACTCAAACGTCTAGAATCACGAAGAGTATAATTTAACGCTCGTTGTGTAATACCATAAATTGGCACGAGTTCACGATTCTCTTATCGTAAAAACAAATAAAATTCCGAATGCACTCGTTAAAAAATAAATAAATAAATAAATAAAAAGATTTCCTTCTTTTATCACGAGAAAGGTTTAAAATGAAAGCAACATACCGCTGTGTCGTCGGACTCTTAGGAGGAAGCCCCGTCTCCCTGGATATCTCTCTGCGCTCTTCGATGTAAATAGCACGATCGGCGGCATAGCCTCGATTGTTATTGTTGTTGATATTGTTGTTGCCAGCGGGATGATCGCTGTTCTGTATGTTATTGTTATTCACCGCGTAAGTTGACGACGTGTCGTTGATATTGTTGGTGACAACGTAATTGCGATCGGCAGCAAAAGTGACGGTCGGCGACGAGTTATTGACGTAGGGTGTTCGCGGATGAACCGGAAACGCAGGTGTTTGAGGCCTCGAGGCATTTCCCACAGTAGCACTTCCGGGACTGACGCTCCTCTCAATCCAGGATGACGGCGAGTCATTCTGCGACTGTTTTCGATTTAATAAAAATAACAAGAAAAAAATCAGTCACTATAAAAATGTTGCCAAGAAAATATAAAAGTCGTATTCAGAAGAGAGTTGTAATCATCCCATTAATGTCAAACTCGCTTTATTGATTTATTTATTCTATCCTATTATTTTACTTTTCTTTTGTACTCCAATAATTTTCAATTGCTGACATACTCGAACGCTATCATTATAATTTTCCATGTCAAGGACTTGTCCCATTTATCGATCGATAAATATTGTTTGTTTTCATGAAAAAAAGACATTCTCTATGAATAAGAAGACATTAATAAGGTACAGTTATTTATGAAATATGTAAATGGAGTAAGTTGGAAAGTTATGATTTGATTACAACTCTGTTCCAGAGCTACGAGAGATGTTCTCCAAAAAGATTCATCTCTCGCCGCGACTAAATTATCATTATCCATTTATTTATATCTCAATGGGAGAAAACTAGTTGTGCAAAGCGGTCGACAAACCTGGGTGCTACTCTGCCATGCTTTTGGTGACTGATTAGGGGAACTGTTAGTGTCGGTATTGATGGCGCTGTTGGATGTTGTCGACGATGCCGTGGACACTGCATGAGTGTGATGATTATGTTGATGATGATGATGATGAATGTTCTCGTTCTTGTTAGTCGATGAGTGATTTCTGACGGGCGATATTTCAGCGAGAGAACGTATTAGGCTCACGAGAGGATCGTTTGCGTCGTTTTCGCCGGAAGGATGTTGTTCGACGACGGCCAAAAGGCCACCATCGACTGTATCCTTGCTCTCGTTGCTAATCGTCATAGACGAGTAGCTATTCTTAGCTGTGTAAGAATTCTGAGACGTTTGATTCCCATTTCTCGACTCGGGTCGCGTAGAAAAACGCACCGTTCCTTGATTCTCCTGTGAATTATTCGAAGAGACGAACGAGCTAAAGTTTTGACGATGCTCCTTCAGGAGTGTTTCAGCGCGTGCATAACTGTCGCTCCTCGAGTCCGGTCGCGGTGGTTGTTGCTGTTGTTGTTGCTGCTGCTGTTGCTGCTGCTGCTGTTGTCTCCGTTGCATTTGCTGATGTTTGTCCGTGTTTAGGGATTGCGCTAGGCCTAATAGCGGTGCTGTTGTTTGAGCGGCGTGTGGGGATGTCGGAGGGCTCTGGAACGCAAGCCAAGCTCTTTTTCTCAGGCAACATGCACGACTTTTTCAAGTCAGATTTTCAAGAGGGTAGAAGATTTACACCGGAAACGGGCCACGTAACTTGCTCGGTCCACTCGAGATAGACTAGCTATTAATGCTTTTGACGTTAATATGATGCGTGCCAGTACGCCTCTAAAGTTACTATTATTATATTGGATAAAAATATTGTGGATCTAAAGAGGCCCAGAGAAGAGTTATTTGCGACTATCTAAACTAGCCGGTACTATCTAATAAAAAGCCAAACTCGTGATCTAAGGGGCTCTATATTCAGGCTATGCGTCTAAACTAAGCTTTATTTTCATTGACTTACCTGGCTATCGTTGTATTTTCGGAACTCGTAGGCTCGCTTTACCGAGACAAACGGTCGCTCGTTGACACTCTCGGCTCTGGGCCTTCCCAGAGTGCCGTTTATCGCGGTGCCATTGTATTTTCTGCTGCTCGATCTCTGAGGTAGAAGCGGACTTGCTGGCGCCGATGTATGAGGCGCGCCTCTCGAGCTCTGCTGAAAATCATACGGTCAATTGTCTCTCTCTCTCTCTATCTCTCGATGCTCATCGGTTGATTTATCGAGACTGGAAGGATGTGAGTCAGGCGGTAGACACCGCGATGGCTTACCTGGTAGGCGACAGAATTGCTCTGCCATAGATCGTCGTCATCATCGAGAACCGCAGAATCGCTCGCGTAACCATCGTGCCTCAATCTACCTCTCTGGAGACTTCTCAACTCGCCGATTATACGATTTCCGCTCACCTGGCGCCAGATTTTTCCTGGACTTCTCTCGTCTCGCCGCGCTGCTAACTTTAACTGCTGCTGTCTCAGCCATGAGAGCCTGAAATGAATTACGGGCCATATGTGAAATCTTCCGTGGTGTCGTCTCGCTATAGCGCGTAATTGTGATACGACGAGAGGAACTCTATATATGTCGATGAGACCAGCAACAAAGGCTCGTTAGGATAGCAATCGGGGCATCGCCGTTTCGGACCAAAGATTCTTATTAGTAGCCTTGCTTTGACGTGGAATTGATTGAGAGGGATAATTATCGATTACGATTTCAAAAGGGTTCTTGCTTATGGCTAGAGCACACTCTATGAAGGAGCTTATATGAACCTCACGGGACACAGTGACGATTAATCTGTATCGAGATTTGTTACTCTGTACAAGCCCAGTTTGGAAATTCCCTACATTTGCAGATAGAAATCTTAGGTACTTTGCCTGTCTATTTGATCGACATCAAAATATTGCGTCAAGAGCGTCAATTTTTCGCGTTCATATCGATGTTGAATTATTTATTTAGATAACAGAACTTAGTCATGCGTTTGTAAAGCCTCTGAACAGCATAAAAAAGATGCATGTTCCATTATTTTTCAAGTTGACCAATATATCGTGTAGGGATCGACAATCCTTGCAAAAATGCACACGACTTAAAATTTTTGTTGACTTTAAAAAAAACCTCTGACATTGCACCGATTTTTCCTTGACAACCGGGATTTCCAGACTTTTTCAGATTTTCCAGATATCCAGAGGCAATTTTACAAATAAATACTGAAGAAAATTCATCCGTTTGCTGGTTGAAGTCGGTACTACCCCTGAGTTTTGTTATACTAGTTTCGCGCCAGATTTAATCCAATTATCTTCTTCCGGATAATGAAGACGAGAGAGGAGCGAAGAAGAGAAAGCGAGGAAATGAAAAGCGGTGTTTCTACCACGGCCGGTTTAGCGTGTCTCGCGTGTTCTATATTTATAATTATGTCAGAGGGCGAGAGCGGCGAGCTAACTCGAAAATAAACTCCGGTAACCGCTTACACCGCTTCGTCATCTTATTCTCATTCTTTTACTTGGCTCTGTCGTTTATTCATATTCGAGATTGACAGTCTGCGGTTACTTTTCACTGATATGAGTCAATAGACCGGTCGTGGTATCCGGCTTGATGTGGTACACGCTCGGTAAGAAAGTTTCGCGCTTTAAATTCACACGGCGTTCGTGAGATCGTAAGCCAACATCGTTGGGAAAGACAAGTTTCGGGCTCGCAGCAACCGATCAAGCTTATACGTGTTTCCGAGTTTCACATATCGTTTTTTTTTCTCGTATCCACCTCCGCGCCGAGTTCGTAAATATATCGGGTAAGTCATTCCGAGCGCAATGCCCGTGAGTGACTCACGACGGAGACCGCATTTACCATTTTTGTCGGGGAATACAGTACGCATGTCGAGGCAATACCGTAAATGCAGAGAGTACGCGTAGACGATTTATTAATTGTGTCTCCAGAGTCTTGTGTTAGCTATTCGAGTCTATAATGTTTCGTTCTTTCTTTAAGCATCATTTTACTCGAGTTGCAGTTAATATTTTCTTTGCGGCGCCTCAATCGATACGCACAACATGACGGCAATTTATAGAAATAAGGTTTTGTGCTTAGATTTGATCGAAACATTTTCCAAATGCACGACCTGAAATTGCATCTCATCAGTATTTTTAATCTAGATTTACCAGTTTTAGCAAAAAAAAACGATGTTTAAAAAAAAAAAAATTCTATGCAATTGATTATTTCTATCGGTGATATGATAATACGAAATATATTAAAAAATTTAGTTGAAAAAAAAAGCAAAACTTTTACACGTTGTTACACTATTCGAAAATCGCAAGAGCAAACTGAATACAAATTTCAAACATGCAATCTAGTGTAACGCCGACGAATAATCAATTGCATGAGTCTTACCATTAATTTGACCGATAAGACATAAAAACCAGCTTTTTTGCCTTTTTTTTTTCTTCAAAACTAGAACTCTGTTAAATTTAAAGCCAAGAAATGCTGACTTAATTGCGACGGTTTTACTTAGAATAAATAATTCATCAATCGTTGGTAAGTAAAGAAACATACCCATCGGCATGATCGGAGTGCGATTTGACAGGTCCATTGGCAAATTCTGGAGGTGGATCCGGTGTGTGTGGGTTTAGTGGACTGACGGGCCTTCGTGAGTTTTCACCGAGGACGTCGTCAAGGTCGACAACCGGAGCGTTTCCCCTCATGGTCGCCTTCCTTACCAAAGAAGGCGACGAGAGTTTCTGATGCTTTATCATATCGGTAGTGGCGCCATAGCTGAACGGTTGGCTGGTCTGGCGTGCGTGATAGGGAATATCTTCATCAATGAAGTCGATATTGCCACCCGGCGAGAAGGACTGCGTCTGTTTCGCCGACTCGTGATTCTTTCGTTCGGGTGATACTCGATAATCGACTACGTCCATGTTTCTCGATTCGCTCTTCAGAGTTCCGTAATTGCTCGACGAATTGTAAGGCGGACTTGACTCCCTCGTATTTCCCCCGTAACTTCTGTACGAGTCTTTCAACGTTGAATACGTCGATGTGGGATTGCTACTGCCGTGACTTCCGTAGCTTCGCGATTCTTGAATATACATCTTATCCGATCGTCTGTTCGTCGTTCTGTTGTAATCGTCGCTTGATGGAGGATCTGGCATGGACTGTAACACAACAAAGTTGATGAAGAGTGATGGGTGAGGTCGTGACGTTGTATACCCGACGCTTCAAAATAAATATCAAATGTTTCACTAGAGAGTGACTAAAGTTGAGTTGTAAAAAAAGAAACAAGGAAAGTTACTTTGGTGAACCGCTTTAATTATGAGTAATCTCGACTGACGTTGTGAAGAATGAAAATCTAAACTATACGTATTTTGTTTATCTACGAAAATAATGGTATTAAGGAATAAAATCTCCCTTCAGTATGATTGTGAAAGTATCTTGTTTAATTTCTTAGACTGCAAACAGTACAAATAAAAAAATGAGTCTGAATTTGAGGTTCTTGCAAATGTTTAAATATTTATTTTGAATCATCCTATAAGGGATATAATACAAATCTAACGCGTGTGATCTCATCGACGAGAGAACATTAGTCACAACAGTTCGCACCAGCCGTTACTAATAGCTCACGGCCAATTGCCGAAAGCAATTGGTGATTTAGTCGGTTGTAAAAAAGCATATCAGCTTGAATATTGTATTGTTAATACATTTGGTGTATGAAGCCGTACCTCAACAGTGAGCATCATGTCATGCAAAAGTTTGTCGAGGTCACCGTGCGCCTGGCTCTCGGGTTCGGGTTCCGGCGGGCTTGGTCGTTGTGGCGGTGCGCTGCTTATACCACTGTCCATAGAAACCGTCAACGGGGAACCTCGGGCACCACCACCGGCACCCTGTTGTACCACTGCGTACAACGACCCATCTATCGGTCCACAGGTGTATCCCAAGCCGCGGGGCGAAGTCTGTACCGATGAGCTCGAAGGTGGTGGAGGTGAGAGCGGTGTCTCACGACCTTCTGTAATATAAATAGAGAATTATATTAAAAAAGGTTCCGAAATATAAAAATTATATTTTACAACTAAGCAAAATAAAAAAAAGTTGCAAAGTAGAACCTTGCACATAACTAACGAATAATTTTTCATTTTGCACGAAGCCTCTATGAGGAAGTATATCAATCAATTTTGGCCTCCTCAGAGAGGAAGTTGACAAGAGGACAAATTATAAGGAAGCTTATAATTTTTCCTATTGGCTATAATTGGTAACTTTTTTTTTATTTGAGGGAATGCTTTTTTTTATATTTTTCACACGCTTTGGAACGTGGTGATACATTTTAAGGGATATTGCGATAGATGAGTAATATTCACTGTTTTATTTTCGTATCAAATTGTGGTTGTAATACTGATGTGATTCTTAATGTAAAAGTCTTTTATTTTTGGAAACAATAGCAAGGTTCTTAAGCTTAGGTTTTTAACAAAGCTTCCTCCATGAGGAAGCAAATTCACCAATTACAAAAATTAGCATTTTACGTCATGACAAGTTTGTCAAAATTAATGACCTAATCGTTGCAAAAGAAATATGTTTCGAAAGAGTGATTTTCCGACAAACTTTGAATATTAATTGTTGAACGTGGCAATTAAGTTGACTTTTTTCCTTAACTCGAAACTCGACAATAAGGCCTATCTTTATTTTCTGCTCCTCATTTCAAATTTTCATGCTTTTATGAAAAAAAAAGTATGTATCAAAATAGCCAAACAAAAATATTTAGAACTCGTTCAAAGCCATTACAATTTCCAATATAGTTTAATATAAAACTGGTGTCAAAGATTTTCTCTTCGCAAATACTTTATAATAAAAACAACAAAAAAATGACGTGAGCCAAATAAAAATTTGTCTTATTTTTCAGGCTCCCCACTTGACATTGCTTGAATTCTTCAATAGAAGGAAACTATAAACCACCAATGAACAAAAAGTTCTCTTTTACTGACCAATTTAGTAGCCAATGTAAGTTATGTCACGCGGTTAACATAAGTCACGCATGTCTGACGTAACATCGGTGTGGTAGGTTAGCGCGTACAGTGGCATATTCTCCGACTTATAGAGAAAAGCTGGAGGCTCCCTTTGCGAAGCTCGGAGTAACAGCGGCAAATGCAGCTGCAGCTCAGTGAGAGAAAAGTTCAAGGAACACATTCCAGCGTGACTGTGAGCACGGAGATGCCACGGCAGTTATTCTCGCGCTCTAGTCGTAAGGACTCCCAAGATATTTCGAGAAATCATTTCTCTGAGAACTGGCCGGGCGTGTTTCAGAGAAGGGAATATGGGTGTAGGGCTCCGCGGGTTCGCAACGATTCCCAGAGTTTCAAGTATTGAACCTGACGTTCGTTCGCAGCACGTTAAGCTTCGGAGCAAAAGGAATCGCGGCGTCAGTTCATCGATTGGCTTATATCTCAGGCAGAGTGAGACCACGCGCGAACCCCTCGTCGTTAGTCTTACTTTCGTCCGGTCGGCGCGCGATCTTTAATTATAGCAATTACGAGACGAGCCGCGTGAGAATTTTAACAAGACATTAAGGTGGGACGTTAATTAACGTCGTTGATCCTCACTTTGTTTATGTTTGTCTTTTAGTCTCTCTCATAATTGTCGCGATCTTGATACTTTTCGTCTAATGTGGATGTTGCGATAAACGATCATTTCATCGTTAATTGACAAAGTATTTTTATACTTTTTATTATATATTTTTTCAAGTCGCAGAATTTTCTGGTTTTAATAGCCAATTGATCAATACACCTTGAAGGAGTTTGTTTGATGACCAATTGGTAATATAAAAATATGTGTGTACTTTTTATCATACTTTGTAGAGTTTTCTGTAGGACAACAATATTTTTAAGCGACATTTCTTGATTAAAAAAATTGTCACAACATTCAGGACGAAAATTAAAAATTAAAGTTTCTTCAGATATGATTTTTAAAATGTCCATGGTTTATTAAACCCCCAGCCATTTGTCAAAAGGACAGACGCTTACGTATAATTTGCATTAATAAGATGCACAACGTCAAAGATCAAAGTCAGTGATTTTTGTCTTCTGATTTTCGAGCCCAAGTTCCCTTTCATTTCTCGCTGAGCGTCGTTAATAGAAGGCTGTCGTGTTCACAGTCATGTATGTCGTATAAGTCACTCTTTGAGAGGTGACTGAAAAAAGGTCGCCAGTCGAGTAAAACCCGAAGAAATATAAAGAGACGAGAGGAAAAAAAAAAATAAAGTATTGCAAGTGAGCGGCGACGAAGTAAAGTGGCTATTTGTGTGGCAGTGTTAAATCCCGCGATGCCGATGCAATACTGGCATACACCGAGTATTGCGTGTCTAGCGGCATTACCGGACCACCTATACATTGCTCTCTCTCGCCATTAAGACTCGCGCCTGATCTTAAAACGCTTGCGAGATCATAGAGACCAGCGCTCGAGCGTCCCCTATTGACTTTTTGGGCGTCTACGAGTGAGAGAACTCGACCAGTTCTTCGCTTCTCTATTTGGCTGCTGCAGTGGAAGTTTTTTTTTCTTTTTTTTTTTTAAATCATCAACATACATTTCGCTGTTAGTCATATTGGACGCTACTGCTGTATTTATGATGATACTCCTCTGAGATGTCAATGACACGAGGTTGCAATGCAGAGCAGCAAATTGCTCGAAGGCTACGGCGAACCGCGGTTCGCGAGCCTTCCCAGAGCAGCCTCATCTGAATTCAATCCGCGTCCCCGCTATCTTGTCGACGCATCGCTAACCCGTATAAATCATTTTTATTTGAGCTCCTCGAGCTCGTCTCCGCTTATTACTCGTCACGAGGCTCCGTCAAGATCCTTTCTCTCTCAATCCAACGATCACTAATCTCTGTGTAACCGTCGCACATACTTCTTTTTTCCAACTGGCGTGTATTTTTATTCACTTTTTACATGTCGTAGATTTTCTTTTTTTATTTCTTTGCAAAATTGAATAAAAAACCGATGGGACTTTATTACTCTGCATACATACATTTTTTTTCGGGATTGTCTTGCATTATATGTGTTATACATTTAATAATAAGTTGGTGAAAAATTCATACGGGCGAAGTTAGAGTTATAAAGTATCCGTTCTCTGAATTTAATGACTTCAATACAGCGAGGAAAAAAATGTTGTCATATAAGTAATAAACCCTTTTCTTAGTTGGACAAAAAATCTTTTGTCCTTTAAGGATTTTTTTTTCTTCGATTAGTAAATTGATAAAACTAATGTAAACTTGTCAAATTTATACCTTTTTTGTTGCTGGTGAAAGAAACAAAAAAAGCCTGCAAAGTAGAATCTCGCAGATTGCTTCCTCATTATTCTCCACATTTTACAATCTCACCTCTATAAGAAAGATATGGGTTCATATTTTGGCTTCCTCATAGAGGAAGCTTTATGAAATGTGAAAGATAATAAGGAAGTATCGTGCAAAAGATTCTAGTTTGCAGGTTCGTTCGAATACTATATTATTTATGAAGTATTAGACAACCAACTTATTGTCCAATTTCACTCAATATACAATGGTCATAATTTGATATCCAATATTGCTTTTCAGTCTCAACATGTGTACAAACTTTCAGCTCCATAGCTACAGCTTTGGTAGAATGAAGATCTTTCTATTAATTATTCAAAAAATACTAAATTTTATAGAATGCAAAAAAAAAGGAATTTCATTTAAAAAAATGTCCTCTTGTTAAAATTACAAAAACGTTACATTCGAATTTAACTGTAGAAAGAGAAAAAATATTTCTGTGGTAGCTACATCTGCACCAATTTCCGTAGTTCTTGCATTCCTTCTCGTGAAACATTTATGACATGTAGAAGTGCAAGAAAAGGCCTCTACGCCAATGAGCCACTTGGCCTTATCTGACTCTTCGTGTAGTGTCGTTGGAAGAGTATTGCAGCTGCGAAGGGTATTCCTAGAGCTACTGAGCGTTAATGCGAAAAATGCTCCTGTGATATCTGTCTCGCGTATCTACACACAGCTCCTGACTTCACCGCTCCGTTTCACTTCAATGATTAATGAAAAAAAAAGAAAAATCTATAAATTCCGCACTATTGCAATCATTCGCCCCGAAGATCAGTTGTAATTGTCCTAAGCAAGCATGTCACCCGACAAGTGACAAGTGTCGTCTGTCACTCAAGTCACCTGCAGTGATCTTATCTCCCAAAACCAGTCATCCAAGTTCACCTCCATCGATTCGTTCATTCATTCACTCCTTTTACAGCGAAACCCTGAATTCGTTGTTATGCTAAAAGCTGTTATCGAAACGCGTGAGAGAAATAAAATACAGAGAGAAAAATACGAGATGGTAGCGAAAGGGGAGGAGGTGATGCTGCTACATTGGTTCTGAAGAGAAGCCCGCGGATGAATTACCAGTTTGACGGCCTTATAGAGATTCATGAGGCGAGGCACCACACGGCGACAGGAAAGGTGGGCGCGCTGATATATCCTTTCTTTTTCTCACTAATTCCTTTTTTTATTTTCTGTTGCTTCTTCTCTTTACTACTTTGCCTTCTTTTTGCTTTCACTCTTTCTCGCTCGATCTCGAGTACACCGGCTAATGACAAAAGTCTAAGAGAGTCAGAGAGAGAGAAGTGTGTACAGACGTTCAGACTTGGTACACACTCCAATGCCTTGGGACTGTGGCGAATCACATCTGCATTCCTGCCAAGTACCACCCAACCCACAGCAGCAGAAGCAGCAGAAGCAACGACGATAAAGGAACGAGTGAGAATGGGAAGAGAAAGAGAGAAAGAGAAGAGGCAAGAGAAAGAGAGAGTAACTACACTACTGGCTCTCTCGAGTCCCAGGTGTCTTGGTGGGTAAGCCAGAAGCGATAGCCGCTACCGGTTCCTCGAAGAGTTATGCTATCAGACCAACACCACAAACATACTAATACCAGTAGTTATATCTCCGCCAAACGTCTTTTGCACTCACCGAGATAAACACTCTGATTCCTTTCTAATGCAACATTATTCTGATACACTTTTTCAAACTTTTACTTTTTTTGATAGATATATATATATGTATTTTTTTTTCAGGAATAAAAGAAGGTGAGAATGAAACTTGATGAAGAGGTAGGTAAAGATAAACCTTTCGCCGAGAGCGCAGAAACGACACTGTCGTTTGCGATACAACCAGCATCAGCCGCGACTGCACGATTGCGAATCGGGCACCGTGCGGGGGATATACACCGGAGAGGAAAAGAGTCTCTTGGTGTGTACTCCGAGCGGGGAAAGACGACTCCGCCCCGTCAAACGCGTCATAGTCATCGTCATCGTCTCTTCAACCTACGCCATACAACAAGCATTATCAGAATATTTGGTCAGAGACACTGACGCGATCGTTTTATGTTGTGGTAATTCTCGGCAGGGTTTCACGAGGTTTGCTCTGAATACGAAGACGTCTGAGCAAGGGCAATGGGGATCGGTTGGTAATGTGGGTTGATCACTGTAAATAAAAAATAGTTTACATGACGGAATTTGTTCTTCACGAAATGTGAGATCACAGCGACTGACTATAAAAGAGTGAAGAAATATAAACTTTCTGAATTGTAACAGCATAAATAGACCTTCCAGATTACAGTTTAGTTTCTTTTTCAATGTTAGGCCAAAATAGGTTTTCTTAATTAAATTAAGAAGTAAAATAATTTTTTAAAACTAATATAACTATCTTCTAACTTTTGAGTGTGAAACGTTTTTTTTGTTAAATAAAATCATTTTTCTTAACAGCTGGACACTTTTGAGAAATGCACCAAAATATATATATTTTTAAAATAGAATACAAATTTATAGTCCATTCGTAAAGACATTCCACTTGGCGGCTTCTTCGATACAGAAGAAGCCGCCAATTTTTTTAAATAGAAAAAAAAAACATTTTGGTTATTTACTTCCAATTTCACTAATTATACTCAGTATGTAATTTAGAATTATTAATTTCGTCATAAATGTCATTTTTGACGGCATAAATGTGCGAATACGTTTTTTTTTTAACGTGACCCACATTGGACGCTTCTTCTCTTCTTATTGTCGCTGCCCTGTATTTTACAAGAGTAACGTACGCCGGTTACTGGCGCGCGGCATGCGTTCGAGCTCCGCGTGTCCGTGTGCTCGCGAGTTTTACGAGTTTACGGATATGCAGTTCTCTCGAGTAGATAGTGTGCGAGCCGCGCGAGATGTTTACGAGTGGGTGTGGAGGAACCTTACGAGAGATATTGCAAGGCCTGGAGTAAGTCGAGTGAGAAAGCGAGAGAGGACGAAGATAAGAGAGCGAGAGAAAGAGAGAGACAGAGAGAGAAAGACGTCTACGCGAACGGGGTCCCACACTCCACTCGCTGGACCGGCCGCCAGTCTCCAGTCCTTCTACGGCAACTCGCGGCTTCGCGCAACTCAACGATCGCACTGCAGCGATATCTCCTCAGGTCTGTTGCTGCCGCTGGTGCTCTTGCTGCGAGAGAAGCCGCACAAGCGAACCGCTCGCGACAAGATATTTAGAGTGTCACGAGAGGGGCCCTACGACGAGCATTTCCGACGTGCGTAGGTAGCAACCGGCTAACCCATCGACGCACTACGTACATCCCGCTCTCGTAAATAAAAAGCATACAACAGTAAACCATAAATATATAAGAGATTCTATACCATCTTAGCCAAGCAAATTTTTGAAGAATTAGGGAAAAAAATGTGATGTTCTTAGGAACTGTAGTTTTTATTTTTATTTTTTATTTTTATTTAAGGAGGCATTGGCGGTATTAGTCAAGTCAATCGCGTACCAATATTTGAAGTATTATTTGTACATACTTTCAGAGGGAAACTAGGGTCAATAAAGGTTTTGTAATTTTTAGTTTGTTCCTGACGAGAGATGGCTTATTTTATTTCTTGATGGATAATGTAATTTAGTTTAATAATATAATTTACATACGCGGGAATTTTTCGATATTGGTAATAATATTCGGCAAAATATATTGAGGCAATAAGATTTCACAGGACTTTACATTTTTTATTTCTTGAACACGAAAAATTTGTTACACCTCAATTTTTATAATTTTACTTTGCATCCTTTTGTAATTTGTTTTTAATACAATAAAAAAAAAACTTTGATTAATCACCCAAGAATTTGTAAACATTTTAAAATCTCATCAAGTATTTATAAATGCAATAGTAGATTGAGAGATGTCGAGAGAATTTTATTGAGCTGTATGATTCTGTGAAAATATAAACTCGGTTATTATTAGATGCGGTTGAGGTGATGAGCTGAATGGGAACCTTGGCGATATCGTAATCGATATTTACTGTAGAGTATTGAATTGCAAGCGTATCGAAGGAGGTAATCTCAATCACGTTGCTCTCTTCCACGGATGCTAACTGGTCAACAATATATATATATATATATATATATATATATATATACACGTTGACCTGCTCATGTTTGCCTGACGCGAGAGAGATTGCATGCGGCACGTCCAGAGCTAGGTGTGCTCACAACATGTATCTCACGGCTGTACAACTTTTTAACACCTTCCCTGTCTATAAACGT
Organism: Perithous albicinctus; assembly: GCA_964016905.1. NCBI lineage: Eukaryota > Metazoa > Arthropoda > Insecta > Hymenoptera > Ichneumonidae > Perithous > Perithous albicinctus. The sequence goes on from OZ024688.1 coordinate 13,914,289, forward strand.
TGCTTCTATGTGCAACATTTTCACACCTATCTGCTTAAGGTTTTTGTCTACATGGGAGAAGACTATTCCCACAGTCAGTATACTCAGTGATTGGTAAAAAAAAAAATCTTTCCTCGCTAATTATCGGTACAAGTACCCCTAAGGATGTTCACCCAGCGGTGCATTCATGTATTTGTGTAAGTAAAAAACTTATCTTCGTCGATAATTGTTACTCGTACCTTCAAAAATTCTGAAAGAAAATATTGTAAATACCAGAAAAAAGGTACACTGAGAGAAATCTATTCAGATCGAATCAATAAAATTTCATTTGGGTCATTTGTGTTCTGCTGACTCTAAATAAAAATAAAATGTTAATTTCCCTGAAACATTACTTTGAAGTTTTGGAATTTTTTTCCTCTGCCAACATTTTTGTCTTGTCAATTTGAAGAATAACCTATCGGAGGCTAAAAAACTATCGATTAAGGGGGGAATTTCTCTATTATATATAATTTTCTGTATGTTGTAAATTTCCAACTAATAAAAACATATTTAAAAAGAAACAAAAGAATCCAAATTTCGACAGGGGGATCACAAAAACAACACTTAATTTTCAAAACCAAGAATTTTTTTTATAGCTCAGATAGTCTACCTCTCTCGTATGATTCTATAACTTCAAAATATATCTCACTTTTTGGCAAAGAAAAGAATCCCAAAACCTGAAAATTGGGTAAAGGTCCAATTTACAATAATAACAATAATGACAATAATAATAATCAGTCGATATTTCAATAAAATCATCGAGTAAATCGGATAAAAAAGTTTGTAGACCGAATGTAGTTAACAAGACATTAATTTATACGTCGCTGTATGCCCTTAATACGATTTTAATCGTAAGCCTACGAGAGAGTCCCTGACTTCCTCGTTCCACAGACACAGCAGCCGTATTTGGAAGTATCGTGGAATTGTTAAACCGAGTGTGGGAAGAGATTCGAGCTTGGCTGATCAGTATTGCTAGTAGCTGCAAGTAGTAAAAGGCACATAAATGCGACAGTGCACGTTGTACGGAAACCCCGTCACGCGATATTACTACTGGCGACTCTTCGCTATTGATAGATAACTATACATCGCAGTAGTTACGTACTGTGAGCTACTGGCCGTCAGTGGCCACGTTCGTCTAAGCGTAACGTCGCTACTTCAACTGGCGGACCGATGCCGGTTTATCGGACACAGCTTACGCGCGCTAGAGCGTCCCTGTTTACCGACGACGATGTATACACGCTGACTACACGGCGCTGTACACTCAACGAGCGTGAAAAGTTGGTCAGCCCACCGGCTACCAGTCTTATTCCTAGCATCGCGACTCTTGATCTGGGACAAGGACGTATCTACGCTCGCGATTTCTGCCGTATTCTCTCGTACTCCGCGGTCTCTCTGACGCATTGGTGTGCGTGTGTATATACGTTTCTGCAATATGCCGGAGTGAGCGGAGTGACCGGAGCTTTGGAAGGTAATTCGGTGCTTGCATCCTGTAACTTGGGAATTCCTATAAGGGCAAGAAGCATGAGTTAATAATTCCTCGAATTAACGTAGGTAAGTGACGTTATGAAATAATGGAATATAAAAAGTAGAATGGAAGGTTGCGGTTGAGAATAATGTTGTTTGGAGTTTTATATCAAGAGTCGCCAACACGACGCCAGATATAAAAAGAAAATTAGATTGAATGAAAACGTCCGTTTACATGATGTGTATATGTAAATACATATATAGTATAAATATTTCTCTAAAACATAATTGAAGCTCCAACTATTTGTTGAGCAACTTCTCTCGTAAATGAAATGCAAAAATATCAAGTTTTTGTGTGTTCAACTTCCAATACTTTCATTTTGTAAAAGAGCTTCTTCACCTTCAGGAGATCTGCGGTTTAAATCTCCTGAGAAATTGAATTTTGAATTCAATTTCTATTAAATAATTATATTGATAATTATTCTTGAATTGGGGCATAATAATGGTCTATCTTAGGAATCACATTTAAAAAATCGAAAATAATATAAAGTTTAAGATTGACTCGTATATACTAAGTATTATTCGTTTTGCTTGGTCGTAGAAGCTTTATTTTCATGAAAAAAAGTGTTTTCCAGGTTTTCATGTCAGAATACTCAGAATGGTCGAAAACGTCGAGAAAAGTAGTGTAGAAAAAATGTCCCTATGCGTGTGTGCATGCATAACTTTCGAAAGTTCTATTATCTATAAATTAAGAATCATAGCTTGATCAATTTAGCTAAAGTTTAGCCGTCAAGTGAAGTAGTTAGTCCGCTGTAACTATTGTGATTTTTGTGAAGTAGTTACGCGCTTGAATTGTTAACTAAAAGAATGGAGGCGCTATTTGCAAGGTATTGATAAGGTACTAACAAGGGACTTCAGAGCTTTTTTAAAATTTGGGCCTTAAGTAATACGAAAAAACATAAAAACAGCTTCAAAATGAGCCCTAATCTAACCAATTTTATTGATCCTATCTCTTTCTTATATATGGTTAAGTTGAGGTCAACTATACGAAACCCTTCCCTACCCCTGAATCATTATTTAAGCTGCAACCATTTCGAAACTTCAGTCATGAATTAAGAGAAATTATTTTTTTGCACATTTTTTGGGCGTTCACAAAACTTCGCCATTCACGTAATCGAAAATTCATCAAACTCCAAAACCGTCTTATATCAAGTTTTCATTTTACAATTATTTATTAAGACTTCCATAAAAATTCGTAATCAGTGGAACATTCTCGATGAGACGAGTTTCATGTAGTGCGAAAAATTCGAAAGAACCGTCGTATTACTAAAATAAAAATAGAATGCGAACAGAATCTCCGATTCCGCAGAGAGTCATAAAAAGAAACTCGCTTTCTTATCCATAAAATGCAGAAGGTATTCTAAATCCCGATCAGAGGGACACGGGACTATAAAGGACGAATACGATTTCTGCATCTCTAGCAGTTCTCCATAAATTCAATCAATCCGAGAACTGGAGTAGCACTACAAGTTGTATTTTTCCCCTTTGTCCAACCGGCTAAAAGGTATCTGTGGGATTCCCAGTGGATTTTACTCTCCTCACCGTTATTCGGATCTCGGATGAAAAGAAAAAAGAGTTCGAGATAAAAAAGAAAAAGCAAATAGCAAGGTTTTTGCTGAGACAAAAGGCAGAGAACGTGCTTGGGAGCTCGTTCGGTTTTGAAAGCGCTTCCCGTTCGGAGTTGCATCGGACCAGCGTGTCAACCAGAGGTTTTGTTCACCCAGATAACGGCGTGTAGTTGACGAAGAGGGACGCAGAGACGCAGTCACCGCACGGTGAAAGCCTGGACCAGCATCAGCAACGGGTTGAGCATCAGGGAAAAAATTCGAGAGAAATAAAGAAAGAGAGATAGCGAGGACCATTGTCTTGTCACCGGCTCGTATACGTCTTCCTGCAGTTGCGTCAGCATTGTTTACCTCTGCCTTCGGCACAACGATATTCCACACGGTTCTCCGGCCCACTAGGCTTCTACACCCCCGCTTTATTGCGTCACTTTCAGCGCCAGTTTTACTCGCGACCCTCTTTTTCCCCCCTTTTTTTTTGCATTTACACACCCCGAGGGTATCAAATTTTTGTTGAGGACACAGCGAAACGGATCTAAAAGACGGGAGGAATGTGACTACTGTGTAAAGACAGGATTCTAGAGAGACCGGTAAAGGCAAACTTTGCACATCCGCAATGTGTCCCCAACGAAACACATTTCCGTCAGTTTAATGCCCGCAAATACGTCGGAAGGTACACAGAAGAGAGGCTTTCTCGGAAAACGAAACTTTCCCACTGGATAACCACGCGCACGACTCACACGATTGCCGTAATAATCCACCGAGCGGCATCCAGTCACAGCCGTTTTAGGACTTGTCGATTAAAACGTCTTCGGAAGATAAATGCTATATTGGAACTTGTGTGAGACAGAATTGCAAATATGGTTTACTCACTTTTAAACGACTTATCATTATTTGTCGATCAATCATTTTTTTTAATTAGCTGTAATAGCTTTTTTATTTTTCCGTCTGTAATCCTTCCCTATATGATATAAAATAAAAATTAAATGTATTTCAATGAACAACATTTTAAGTAATAATTTCAGTCAATAAGCTGTAATAATTACGAATCATGGGTGTAACTTAATTGTTTTTTGTTTTATTTCACTGGCATTTAATAATATTTTCGTCCCTATGATATTTTGCAAGATTGTGCTTTTTTCCAGTGATATTTTAATTACATTGAATTTTACAATATAAATTAGAATAAATATGTGACTATCGATTACTCACTCAAAAATCACTAAAAATTCTTCTTTGATTATAAACGCCAGTTACACTTGGAGTAAATGATCGCGGGATAGTCAAAAGTAAGACCGCGGACGCGACTGACTCTTCCTAACGAGCTTCTTCGGGGCTTACTGTCGGTTATACGAAATAGCTCGAAAGCTCGAGCCTCTGTGGTTCACATTTACTGGTATATAGCAGCGTGTCTGAATCAACGGGGCTCCTCGTTGCCAAGAATAACTCGGTCGTGCCCCACCACCGTTGTGCACACGAGTGAGAGAGACGACGCTCAGCCAAGACGCCGACTAAACCACCTAGCACGCATCGTTTCCTCCCTCGCCTCGGCGCCGATATGCTACAAGCCCCGACGTTATGTGTATAGTATCGCATAACAGACTCTCATAATTCTTCGAGACTCGCTACTACACCCATTCGCTTTGAGAGCACATTGCCGGTCAAAAGCTCAATCCGATAATTTGTTACAATAAATCATGGAGGATAATACGGAAATTTATTAGAAATTCATTATATCGACTCTACAATATACGGACTGAAAGAGAGATAATCGACTTATGTTATTTTTACATAAATATATAATCGCATTGGGCTATTCCATGGTAATTCACACAGGATGAAACCCGACCCACTTCAATTTATCCAATATTTTTTATTTATATTGGTTTTATCACTGAATGGCACACCTGTGATTTTTTTTTACACCATTGTTGATTTAAAGGAAAATTTAATTTACAATTTAAAAAATTCCAATTACATTAAAAACACGATCTAGGTATAAATACTATGGCTAACAATTTTATCATGTAATGCAGTTTGATATAAAAATAATACAAAAACCGATGAATATCATATCGTGCTGTGTTTATCTAGTTAAAAATTTAAAATATCAATTTTGACTAAGCACGTCTCCTTTATGTCATTATCGCAATTTACCAAAATTCTGTATCGAAAACCCGAAATTTTCCCTAGTGTCATGATGGAAATACCAATCTACCATATTTTTATTTAAATGATTATTAACATTTTTATTAACCTTTTTTACAATGATTTTTAAAGTTTTGTTAATTTTCGAAAAATTAATTATATAAGATCGCTCAAAAAATAATATGGAATATTTTATTTGTTGATAATTTGTTTGAACGTTAATTACTTTTTGAATAAACAGTACATGTTTCATGTTTTTTTTACACATAAGAAGTAAAAAAATGTAATTTAAGAATAACAGAAGATTGATATTCGCATATTGCTGCAATGAAATGATAAAATTTTGTTTTAAATGTGAAAAATGTATATTTTCATCGTAAAAGAATGATTCAAATTTTGTTTATTTCAATAATAACAATAATACTTTTTTAAAATACTGGGTAAATTATAGAGGGTCGGGTTTCATATTTTGTGTGAATTACCCCGGAATGCCCCATTATTTGCGCCCCATTAGGTAGATAGAGGAAAAAATTTGTCAACCATTTCATAATTTCAATTATTTTTAGTTAAGATTCCCCAAGAATGTTTCTAAGTTTTACGATTTTATTTTCACTAATATCTGCGGGTTCCATTACATTTTTCCACGTTTCTAATTAGTGAAATCCATAAGATGAGGTTTGAGCAGTAAGATAAAGTTGAAGTAAAAAAATGATGGATCCTTAAAAGCTAATATGAGCTCGAAGTTCAATCAAAACCGTCTAGTATTCTCTAAAAAGCAATCAACAGTAGTGACGTTTATTTTTTTCACGCATACTCCATGCACCGCGTTATTTCGATCCATCGAAAAAATAAATAAATAAATTTAAAAAACGGCGGGTACGCTTCGATAGACAGAGAAACGTGGCAGAGGAAATACTGGAGGATCGGGTTTGTGCCTGACGATTAAATCGTAATTGGGTCAAGGTGAGCCACCCCCAAGTTTCGAGGTCGTCGACGTTCGGTGCGCTCTGGTTGAGCCGCACTGTGCGCTACTACTCTACCGGTAGCATAATCGAGATAGGTGGAATTGATTCCGGTTCGGTTGCGCACACCCTCGATCCCTTCTATCGGCTTGTAGAACAACGTATAGTATATGTACAGACAGAGGAGTGTCGCATCCACCGAGTATTGTGGTCGCATGTGTCCCTCAGTGCAGTCCAATCTACGCCCAACCCATATAAACTCCCTCCACACCCTTCGACCTCTCTCTCTCTCTGGCTGTTCGCATCCTTCCTGTTACCCTTCCGCGACTGATACCGTTCTCCGCCCTTCTCGCGTGACGAATGGCGTCGATTTAGCATCGAGACCAATTTGGGTCAAAGCTTTATTGGAACGCGAACAACTGTACTGCTCACGATATATACGCCCAGAGTTCACTGAAATACTTCCCGAACTCTCGCCGATAAATAATTCATTTTCCAGCTAATTTTCTGTCGGTTGGATTTTCGGGATTTCAACAAGAAATCCTTGTTGTGCGACTCTCGCAATGACGACGAAGCAGGCTTCGTGCCAGATGAATTTACATGAGGAATCGACGTTTCGATTTTACGTATATAATCGAAACAGACGTGGTGGGCTCAAGTCTTTGGTGACGAAGAAGAGGATGGGGCCACTCGAGTTCCGAGATCTCGTTGGAAATTGGCCGAAGCACTTCTAATTAAGCAGGCAAACCTTGGCTATATTCCGAAAGCGCCCACGGCTTCTATGGCTCTCGCTTATACGCGATATCCGCACAGACACTGTAGTTGTCCCAGCCACAAACCAACGGGATGTTCTACAGTAGAACTTGAAATGAGTTTCGAAGTCATAAAGTCCATTTGCAGTTGCTCTGCATTGCATTCGTCATTTATCGACGATTACTGACATTAAAAAAAAAAAAACTAATAAAACATGGCGACCATAAGGTTCTCATCTAGTTCTTCCTCTCTAAAATATGGCAAATCGACAATTTTTTAAGGAGCGAAACAAGTATTTCTAAACCATTTTTGCGTGTTCTGCCAAGATAAGATAATAATCCCTGGACAGATTTTTTATACCCGAGTTATCTTTTTAAGTCTTTCGATAACTCTTTGCGGGGACTCCATTTGTTTTTTAAAGGATGCGAATTTGCAATTATTTTGCAATAAGTGATCACAAAAGAACTTATTAAAAACTGTCTGCTAGTTGAGTATTTTCCGCTTTATCTGTGATAAGCATTATCTGGCTTATCGTTTAAAAAATCGGCATTTCAAATAATTAAAGGACTATCAATTACTTTTAAACTATTCATTCCAATTATACATAAAAACGGATTTTGTAGATAGGAAAAAAACGGCGATATTTAAATATGAAATTCAATGAAGTAAACAACCCGACTTATAGTTTGATTAGCTCTAAAGTCATATTTGGTTTTTTAAATTCAGATCAACCGTTTCGGCAGAAACCTGTTCACATTTTTATGCAGTTTCTTCATAACAAGAACCTGCTTTCTCGATACTTTAATTATGTAGATAATAACATTGATAGTATAAAAATAAAAACTTCTTAAATATTTAATTAAACAGTATGCTGACTTTTACGAACAGAAATTACATATATTTATCACTGACAAAAATAATTGCCAATATAAAATCGGCAAGGACCACCTCAACGAAACTGACAGATAAGTTTTTTTTTGTTATCGATGATAACAATTTAATTTCTAGCTGGACGTGCGCGAGAGCCTACTGTACATCGTCAAAGATTTGTAGATCCGGGGACCTTGCGCATCCTCAGTCTCTCTCTCTATCTTTCTCCTTCTGACCTTTGATCTATTTACAGAGTAAATCTGCCCCTGTAGTGTATATAACACAGCTATATAACTAGTACTCGACGTTGCTCTCTCCGGAGAGTTTCAGCTATCCTATATACCTTTAACGTGTATTTCCGACGGCGTTAGTCACCGCGTTAGTCGGAAACTTACCGTCGTCGCTGATCTCCAGGTTGGTGTAACTGTCCCAGTGTAGAATTGGGTCGTGATGAGCAGAAGCGTGAGGTACAGCGGGTGTAGGTGCTGGTACCGGTCCGTCTTGCCTTCTGGCATCAGTTGCAAAGTACAGGGTCACTACGCTGTCGGTCGGGCAACGAGGATCCTGGCAAGCGACATCCAACTCCGAGCGTGGAAATGATACTACGTTTTCCGTTATGACGCAGGTGTGAAACTAGATTTTTTTTTTGATAAAAAACACACAAATATTATGATAAGATAAAGAATGAGCTGGACAGAGAGATTGCTGTCATCGTTGACTGATAAATTTCTAAGCAATAATCACCTGCAGCGAGAACATAACTTCCCGGCTCTGTTTTGAGTAGACTCGGTGGTAACACTTGACGAGAATGTCCCCCCTCAACCGAAGACCACCGAGATTGATGGTAAATTCGCGTGCGTTCGTCACCGAGTAGAGATCCGACGTGTAGACTGGTGTTAGTCCCTCGTAAACTTTGAGAAAAGCTCGACATCCGGTTGGCTCGAAGAGCGGCACACCGAGAACGGTCACGTGCGTTAGATAAAGTGGCGATGGACTTATTCTCAGCGAGCCTGCTAGTAAACCGCTGAAGTACTCGACGTACCTGCGAATCAATTTCCCTCATTATTGTCGTGTAGTAATAAGAAGCGGCGCGCTTCTACTCGCTGATACTTATCGCCACTATATACGTCCTGCCCGAGAGTGATAACTGATTTTTATAAAGCGAAATTAACACGGAGTATATGCTAATGACTGTGGTATCTTCCGGTAACGGGAGGGACAAAGTCCAGAGACTTGTATAGCCTACGGGACTTCGATCATGCATCATTAACTTATCATTATCTTCATTATATCTGTATAACCGATAATTTAATCGCTGCGCGATTCACCGGCCGATACAAGTGCGATTAAAGTCACATTTTCGAAAGCTCTTCTAATAGAATAGAAATAACGTTTTTTTAGTTCCTTTAGTTGACAATTAAGATTTGTAGATATTTCTGAAGGCATAATCAATACAGTAATTTCTGTTCACTATGATCACTTTTTGTGCAATGAATTGAAGAAAAAGGTCAAACTGTCGGAATAGATTGAAAGAATAAAAAGGACTCAAAGTGCTGATGGTTGTAGATCGCCTTGAGATTAGTTCTTCACTGTATCCTTGCAAGTCCTGTTCTTCTAGCAGAGTCGGAGAAAGAGAAAGAGGCAGAGGAAGAGTCGGAGAATAAGACAATGTTCAAAAAATGTAAGTTAATGCTCGTGACTGAAAGTTTTTATGCATAAGGTCCGCGTCCCAGTGTCCGCACACACCCACAAGAAATCGTATTTCTCTGCACTTACGCATCTTACAGGCACTGAGACCTGTGCAGTCATTGGGGCGTTCAACTTAAACGGATATATTAATTTTAATGTACAATTGTGATATTAAATTTATGACATTAACAGTAATTTCAATTATAAAAGTTAAAGTGCTTATAAGATTTTTAATATACCGTGATTGTATGCAGATCACATCTGTGTATCAAATTCACAACATACCAGTTTATGCATAAAAACTAACAGTACCAAAGCATTCAATTTCATGAAATTTTCTTTATAGAGGAGGGTTAGTGGAAAAAATAGAAAAAAAGATTTTTAAAAAATAAAGAAAAGATAAATCATTGGCGCAACCTATATTTTTTACTTTTATTCTCCAACAATTAGTTTTATAGAAAAATGTTCAGTTGCACAAAAAAATGTAATAAAATAATGTAATATGAACTGGTTAAGCGCGCATGAACTAGTGTTTATATAAATTTGGTGTACCTGCGATGTGAGGGAACGTGAAGGTTGCCGATCTTGTCATCGAGGAACCTCCTCATTGCGAACCTATCCAAGGCCTGATCCCTTCCGCCGCAGATGCTGCTGTAGTTCATGTACGCCGACACAGCAACTCCAAGACGTTCTTTTCCCCCTCTGCAAAAGCGTATCCGACGTTATTACATACTCATTCTTTCGGCTGGATGTGCAATTATATATAGTTGTAGAGTGCGAGAATGCACACGCGTATGGCAAAATTGTGGGTTACGATGAGAGAAATACGCGCAGCAGCGGTCTCACCTAGCGTGGAGAACGACGACGCGGTTCGGTGCGGCATTCAGCCAGGAGTCCAGCTCCTTGCAGAGCGCGCAGAGCCTCTCGAGACTCGGTGCCAAACCCTGGGGCCATCCAACCTCCCGAGTGTTGGACTCGCCGTTGCGTCCCGGTGAGGATAAATTGAAGATCTGCAGAGAAGAAGGAAAAAAGGGCAAATAAACAAATATACCAGATGAATCCGTAATAAAGACACGCGTTTATTGCTTCTCTTCGCAGCGAATATGTACAGACAGAGATTATTAATAGCTCCTCTCATGGCGTTTCGAGAAATGATCATAAACTCGCGGTTAATGGAGAATATCTCGTGGTAAATTCATAGAGTTACCTCGACCTTCTACCAAAGTCAATTCTACGCTCGCTGCAGCAGAAGCAACAGCCTCTCGAGAGCCCACTACTAATGTCATCCGGTTGTTGATTAATGTGACGCGAATTACCATGTAATTGTCGGCGTGCTTCCCTCGCAGAAGAGTCGTGGCGTGCTCCAGGACTCCCTGAGCATCTTCCCGGTACCAGAGTGCGATGATCCTCTCGGTGACGTAACACAATTCCATTACCTCGCTCACTCGGCCAGTTTTGCCGGCTCCGGTGATCGTCGCGTCTGCACCCACACCCGGTGTCCTTGACGATGACGTCGACGACGCTTTCTGCATCTGCAATACAAAAATAAAGCAATGAAAAATTGTCGTTCAACCACTTGAGGTGCTGTATGAAATCGAATGTTATGCGAACTTTGGTAAACTGGGGAAAGTAACGAATCCAAACGATGAGGATCTTCCGCATAGTGATAATGGTCTCGTGGACCAACAACTCCAGGAATTTATTATCGACATTCGCAATTCTTACACTACAATTTGATTCCTGGTTTTCGCACTTCGGTAAATTCTTGCGGTTGTCACACGAGGGTTCAATTAGTTCGGTTGGCTTTTAAATGGATTTCATTTTTAAACGATTCGGTTAATTCGAACGAAAAAGGGATGGACATACTTTGGTTACTCATTTATTATTGCATTTACTGTGCATTTTGTTTATGTGACAATATATTATGGAATAGTTTTAGGATGGGCAACATTTTGGTCAATTTTAATTTTTTAACATTTCACTTAATTGTCAGAAGGTCCGTTGTACTTTCCGAGGACATACTTTTGGCAATTTTACTAAACATCCAGAAACGCCGTTACGCTTTTTGTGAATACTTTTGAATCTGCTAAAGTAGATTGAACCAAAAAATTATGGAACATACTTTATATACAAATAAAATTGTAACCATTTCCAAATTTGAGTTTGACAACAACAAAAAATCATAACTTTTCCTTCTTTTTAACTTTTTTTGCTCAACATTTAAAGTAATACTCTTAAGATTATAAATTACAAGATTATAATCTTAACATAGATCCAAGATGTGATACATCGACAAAAAAAATATGGATCTCTACTAAATGTCGTAAAAAAGGGAAATGGGTCTGTTAAATCTGTTAACACTGAAATCCTCTCGCTTTAATACACCTTTAAAAATCTTTTTCCAACTGATTTGAATTAATTTTTTCTATTCCAGGATTCAACGAGACGACTGTTCAGTAGGTAGTGCGCGATAAAACTGACAAGTCGGAGCAACGCAATGTAGTATTTCGTGGAGTTCTAGTGCGAAGATTGGCGGATACGAGGTTAAAGTAGCGAGGTAATTTCGTTCGTGCGAATCACAGTGAACAGACGGGTGGACTACGCTTAGTAGGTACAGAACGTGCTGCGTTGCACGAGTTCCGTTGGTCACTACCACTTCAGCCATCTGTCCAGGGTCTTTCCGCTTATGTCTAACGATATATAGATCATCGTGTGAACGAAGACGATGCCTCGGAGTATCGCAGTCGTATCGAGAGCACCGCCGAGGAGCTACACATGCATATGCAACGAGACGAGACTGCTCTTAGTACTGATGTATGATGTAACGAATTCGTGCGGGTATAGCGAACGTGACACGAGGGATTCTCGCGCTTCGTGCCTCGTTGAGCTGTTTGTGATAGAGTGAACCAACCGCCAACTCTGTATTCCGTATGTTATGTGAAGCGTGTTACAGAAGGATATAGAATTAATTTTCACTAATTGAAGTGTATTAGTGCAAGTGTCTTAAGGAGGTTGGATTACTTCACACTTAATCAAATCAGTGTCGAATATTTTGCATCGATTTTAGAAAGCTTTACGATTTGATTGACGCAATAACGGGTGGATTAATATTTGCAGTTTCACATTTGCGAAGGACTCCAAAATCCTTAATGCATTTTAGAATATTCTCTTTCGCTCACTTTATTTCAACACTATACAACGAATTCCTTTGAAACCCAAACAGCTTTTGTAGATCATTACAGCAATTATATAAAAATTAATTGAACGCATTAATGTGATTGACATGTCCGGTATAAATTCCCGGCATTTAACTTGGCCTTATCTGATGATAATGATAATAATAAGTATTGTTTTTTAACTCATTAAAAGAAATATAAAAAAGAATGTGTTCGTTAGTGAATCGCTAAATGCGTCCAGTTAATTCCTAAACTAATCCTCAATCGTTGTAGCAATCGGGTCAATTTGAATGAGCCAAAAAAAGTTGAATACAAAACGATAGAAGACTAAGCTTCAGATGATCGATAATTGTATAATTTATTTAGAAGCCATTGCTCGATCGACGGATTATATAGAACGACGTAGAGGCTCCGTTGTCTCTCGTTGAGTGAAATGGACGTTGCAGCAATATCCCAGCGTATGTATATACAACTGAGCTCGTATCTCCATATAAAGAGTTGAAGCGTGACAGTGGGATGATCAGGATGGATTCGGTTTGAATAAGTGCGGGTTACTTGGTACGCGGATCTCGTGTGGTCGCGACGAGAGTGGCAGCGGGCGCATATCCCGGCAGCAGCATCAACAGCGGCACGTGTGCCGGAGGCACTTGGCTATAGGTCTCTTATGTCACGTCTCGTTGATCGCGGGCTTTCGCACGCGATCGCAAAACTGTCATTGTTCAACTCGCTACGTAGATTTCTATCAACAACTAAGAGAGGAAGAGCACTTAACTCAAATGCGTTGTCGCCGTTGCTATTAAAGAATAAAAATCGAGACAAGGCTGTAGATCGACCAGTTAGAAATTCACATGAGGATTCATATTCGTTCCTTGTTCGTATCTCAGGGACGACCAAGGCTTTGTTTACGGTTGATGTAGTCGCGACATAAGGCTTTCCAGCATTGCTTCTCATCATTACCTAGAATTCTAGTTTGTCGTGACCCTTCTGGAAATTAAACGATCGTGTCTTGGATTATGATTTGCCTAGTTGGTTTCTATTTTTATGTCTAGTTAGACCCAGTATAAATCAGCAGCCTAGATATTTCATAGTGTTGATCGTCAAAAAAATTACAGCCCGTTGATTATGTAATGAAAAAAAATCCTTCATAAAGACGCGGCTATAATTATTAAACCATTAACATCATCAAATATCTAGACCGTAAATTAGTAGAGCATCTTTTAATAAACAGATTGAATCATGCCGATTTATAATTTGTAAAAAAACGTGTCTCTCTCCCGCATAGCGACCAACGCTTTCATTGTACCTCTTATCTGGTTCCACTCTCGCGATTCTGCTAAGAATATCCTTCAAACATTTTTACCTTTTATTTATTTATTTATTTTATTTTTTTTTCATTGAAAAGTAGTTCACAGTGCTCGTAACCCCGGTACTTTCGACTCCGATCGCGTGCTTGTATGTTATTGGATTGGAAAATAGATGACAAGAGTTCCCGGTGAGATTCGGCCGCAAGGATCGAGCAATGTGTGGTATATAGAGGGCGAGTTAGCAGCGGGAGGTCGCCAGACGCTGTTTGATGGGCGCGGAAGAATAAGAGGAAGAGAAATCTTGGCGAATGTCGTGCCTGCTCAGATTCTCTCCTTTTCTACTTGGGCACTCTAACTCGGTGCGCTTGTATATACTCTCGTCTCGGGCTGCTAGGGCACTGTATGTGTCGCTATGTTTCCCTTCTCAACCTCTCGCTGGCCGGCGGCTTGTCTACGGTTACTGCACTGCTGTTTTACTCGCTGAATGCGTCGCGAGCTTATTCCGCCGCACAGTCTTTCTCTATTTATGGCCTAGATGCAAAGCATCACGGGATCCTCGTCTCGATCCAGTCTAGAGGGGGGTGGAGGGGAACTATATACTCGTGCGGATAGATGGCTATCGTGATTCTTATCATGAGAGATGGATAGACAGAGGCGTAAGAAAGAGAGAGAGAGAAAGCGAGAGAGGCAATGCGGATCACTTAAGAATACTTTTTTTTTATAATCTCAAATTATTTTAAAAAAAATGTATTTATAACACCGCCAAATATCCAAGGTAGTGCGATTTCTATAAAAAGTAACTTAGAATTTGGTCAGAATGTTTGTAACGAAATCATCTGCTGTTAAGAGTATCTTGTTTTACTGGAAAATGATTCTTTGGAATAAAGAATTAAATTCTTTTTTAATTTCGATCTTTTTGTTTGCGGTGTTGGTTTGTGTGTGTGAGTGATGCTGTGGTTAAAAAGAATAGAATCTCCTACAACTTGAGAACGCCTTGGACAATTGAATTTAATTTTGGTATAGTAAAGGAGTTTATGATACCCTCCCATTGCTGCATATTTAATTGGTTTAAATTACATTTAACTGATTATCTCTTTAAGATTTTGTTAGAGTTTGATTTTTCTTTTTTATGCAAAAGGACGTGAAGACGTTAACTAGAACAAATTTCAAGTTGTCGGGCTGAAACTTTGACAGAAGGAGTAATTACGACCAAAGTTGGTTGGTAATGAATTTAAAAAAAACTGTTGCATTTCTTTAGGTCTTTTAACTCGAGAACGGCTCTATGTTTCGAGCTGAAACTCAACATATAAGTGGAGCAGCTACTACCTGAACACTGTGGTGAAACTTATAAAAATCTATAATGTCGTAATAATTTCATAAGAGTTTAACTTTTTTTTCAAAAGGAGGCAAAACGAAGTGGACACGCTAATAACTTGAGCAAATTTCTCAAGCTAGTCAGCAATAACTTTGACAACAAATGTCCAACCAAGGTTGACTGGTATTGCATTTATAACGGAATCAACAGGGCAGTTTCAAAATGACATCTTTTAAACAATATATATATTTCATTAAATCTTTTAACACGGTAACGGTCTAGCTAAAATTAAAAATATAAGTGCATCAGAACCCAATTTTCATGTTGAAGTTAGTAAAAATCTATATTATTATAAAAATGTTATGAGATTTTCGTTTTCATTAATGAGAACCTCGTTTTGGCCAAAATAAATTATAAGATTTTAAAGTCATGCTTTTCTTTTTGATTCATAATAAATTGAACACACAATTTTTTTTTTATTGAATATATATATCATTATTCACAAAGCTTCCTCTATGAGGAAACCGAAATTAATCGACATGCTTCCTCATAGAGGGAACTTTGTGCGTGGTTGAAAAATAATGAGGAAACTATGTGGAAATTTCTACTTCAACCTTTTATCATTTTTAATTTACCTTAGCTATTTGAATTTTATTTTTATATATTGCCAAATTTTGTAATGTAGTAAAATATATTTTGACATAGACGAGCCGAGTTTATGACTCGAATTATCCGGCTTTCTCTGCATATATAGATAGAAAAGGGAGAAAGCTTGCTGCTCTCTCAGAGCCTATCTACTAGGTCCTCGCGAAATGCATCACGGCTGGAAAGTCACGAACGCGACAGCTGTACGCCTGTATATATCGCATACGATGGACCAGCAAAAGAACCGCGTAGTTGCGCACTCGGCTCGAGACGTAATAGCAATTTCACACGTGAGCATAACGGTAGAAGGGATTTATGGTGGTGAGCGGCGAACAGAGCATGGTCATGAAGGTTCGCGCGGCAGTGGCAACGCCAGGGTCCATAGGACGTCTTTGCGCTCACCAACTGCGGTCCAGCTGAAACAAGTACACAGCCTACACGGCGTAGATTTCATAGGGATATGGTAGCTTATATAGGCGTAGCAGGCGACTGCTTGTACACCCGGTTATAGGGCCATAAACCGTATTTTTAGAGCCTCCCGCGGTTCGATGAACTTTTTTTTCTGTTTGTTTCTCATTTTTTTCTTGTCGGTCGCTGCACGAAATCGTTAAATTTTCAATTTGCAGTTCTACATACTCTGGGCGCTATGTAACACGAAGGGAGGCAGCAATAGCGTGGGTGCATGATGTTCAAGACAGAAACTACAACCCACAGTTGTCGATTTTATTCCAAACGACTTTGTGGCTTCGTCATGCAAGGGCCATTACTGCTACTCGTCTCACGATATAACCGTAAGAGTTAGAAAAAAAAAAAAAAAAAAGAAGTGGAACCGTGTGTTGCACCCGATCGAGATCAATTGTGTGCGAGGGCTTGAAGTTCGTGGGAGCCTCGGGCAGCGCGACTAATGCCAATTAGTACTCGTTCGAGTAATTGTTGACGATTAATTTGTAATTGATGGAGACCTGGTCTCGGAGCACAGTCGTCTTATACTCCCGGGAAAAAACACAACTTTTTTTCGGCAGTGTAAGACCGCAGCAATTTAAGAAAGATATATATGGGATCTTTCAGCTCGAATCGACAGATGTTTTTTTTTCCTTTTTAGTATAATAAAAAAGATACTCTACACAAATTTTTTAATTTGAGATTTTTAGATTTGAAAATAACTGCAGTATGTTAAGCTATATAGACGTTAAAAAAAAGTACAGTATATTTTTGTCGAAAAATTAAAAAAAAGTTGTGATTGTTTCGAAAGTGGGCGTAAAACTCGGATTGTAGCAAAAAGATAAATAAAAAAATGTAATATAGAGCCTACTATTAATTTTCTAGTATCAGCACTTTTTGTTTCTTGCCAAGTGCTGTATTCTGTTACAACACAAATAAACACTGGGGGATTTTTCTTTTTTTCCAATATTTCTCATAAAAATTACATATTAGTTGACGTTAATGATTTTTTTTTTCACTTTTTTTGTAGATTTATAATTACTTCCATAAGTGGATTAAAAAAAAACGCACACGTACAAAAAAATCTTAGTGTTCTTCGTTAACTAACTCCCTTTCATGTTTTCATCTGTATATATTTCAAAGGACTTTGGAGTGATTAAATGAGCGTAAGATTTACCGCAGAATGTTGCGCACATATGAACGTAAGAAAGATCGTGTAAAATGCCTGGAATCTGTGGAGCCACGAGCGGTGTGTAAATGTACCTTAAGCGCGGTTACACGGCAATAACATGAGCTTGAAGGGCTAATAACAATATACTCGAGAAAGAGGTAGATTCCAGAGAGTACCTACACTCGTGAGATTCGATGGGGTAGTGAAAAAGTGTGAATGCCTGAATGCAGGAAGAAGCGCGAGCGTAAGAGCTTTGCAATAACGATATTTCGTGCGAGTCTTCGTGGAATTCTCGTGGGAATTGCCCTCAACTGCTGTCTCGAAACTGCGTCGAGAACTTTTTCAAAGAAGAGACACGAGAGTCGAGCTAGACAGCGATAAAAAGGTCCTTTTTATAGAGATATATATAAGGTGACATAGAAATTTATCTCCAAAAAGTTTTCAATGCTACACACTGCAAGCTATATAGTATGCATTTAAGGAATGGAGCAAGTCAAATAACGCGAGAACAACACTCTTCTCCGCCTTTCAAACTGCCTGTATTATGCTAACCCTGAAGAGTTGTGGGTGGTGAGCGCAAAAAAAAAATATACAAAATGCTCAAAAATAGTATAACTGCGTTCTGGTACGCGTCCGGAGAGGAAATATATTTTTGCGCGGGAGTGGGCGAAACGGGGTATCCGGCAAAAGTTCTTTAGAGTAGAAGCCACGAGGATGAAGAGAGAGAGAGAGAGAGAGAGAGAGAAAAAGAGTTGCAGAGTCGTCTCTTGGTCGTTTGAAATGTAAATATTCACGATGCCGTATGTTTTCTCACGGAATAAATGAAACCGGGTGGCGTGACGCAATGGTGCGTGCGGATTGTCGTACCATTAACATACACATATATCCCATAGGACCTAACACAGCGGGTTCCTTATTTCAATATTAAATATTTAGAAAGAGAATTGCGCTACGCTGGGAAAAAAAAATCACGAGTTCTCTTATCGACTACGATAAACTTCCAGAGGACTCGTAGTAATACTTAGTAGCACACTGAAGGTGCCATTGGTTTTTTATTCTTGCGTACGTTGAGAGAAAAAGTTTCATTGATTAAAAAAATATATATATGTATATTCTCTGCAGTCTCGGTCTATAAAATATTTAATTATCGTCAATGAAATAATATGTTTAAATTAGTATTATATTTGTTTTATATGATCCCGACTTCACTAAAATGTATCAGGGTTGAATTAATTGATGACTTTTCTTGAGACCAATGATGCCGTTTTTCATTGATTTCAAAGTACTCTTTTGTCAATTTCTCTCTTTAAGTCAATCAACTTTTTTTTCTCTAAATTTAACGACACGGTGATTACCTGCAAAGATGCTGCAATTAAGACGCAGTGCATGACTATGAATTTTTGTCATAATATTTTACAAGAAAGTTTGTAGACTTTATTGACTTTATTGACATCAAATAGGTATTTCGTTGAATCAAGGAAAAATTATTCAGTGCACCTATTTCTTTGGAATCATTGGTAACTTTTTTCTCTGTGATGACAATATTCTTTCTTTGGACATTTTGCAGGCTTGAAACTCATTCGTTATTAAAATAATTATCAACGAATTGAGTCATAGTATGTTAATGGGTTATTACCTGATATTTACTTCCAGCCATGCCGCTTGAATTTCTGCTATTTGGTTGGCCGTCGTAGCTACCATTGTGCTACAACAAAAAATAAAAGAAAAATGTGAGTCATCGATTTGCAAAAAAAAAAAAAATATATATATATATAGTATTATATGTGGTGAATAACGAGGAATGAGGAATAAAAGAATATGCGAATTGTCAGACTAAGTTTTTATGTGTCACAAAAAAAATGCCCTTCTTAAATTTTGTTTTCATCTCTATTATTGACAAATGTTTACTGAATAATTAGAAAATGTGTAGCTATACCATTCATTTTTTGACAAAAATTTACTTTAGAAAATGTCTGACTAATTTGCAAGGAGCCAACATGCCAACATCTTTTTCCACCTTTTACAAAAACGTTTTCTTTATCATAAAAATATTTAAGGTATATCATGGTACTGAAATGCAATCATTATAATTATATCGCTGAAAGGGTTGGGCAAATGACACGATTTTCTATACAAGAGAAATCAATATAAATGATTGTGAAAGTTTGGCAAAAAATGCTTTTCAACAGCTGAAAGTTGCAAAAGTCCTACAGGTCGCAAAAGTCAAGAATATAATTTATGAAAGACCCAAGACCAAGACCCTTTATAAGGAAGCAAAATGTTCTTGAATGGAACATGTGAAAAATGTGTCCCAAGGGTAGAACATTCAAAAGTCACTACAGTCTCCCAAGAGAAACAAAGACAAAGTTATGGAAGGTCCGACTGTACCTAATCGTAATCTGTGAAAGGCAAATGAAACTAAAAATGTGCCACGTTCTCAAAAAGGTCTTGTGGAAAATGTTTGAGAAGGCTAAGAAATTCATAGGTCACCGTTTCCCTAGAGGATCAAAGTGCAATTTATGAAAGGTCCGACTGTATCTAATTGCAATCCATGAAAGGTAAAGTAGAAAAAAAAACAATGTTCTCGACAGGTGGAATACGCTTAACAAGTGTAGAAAATTCAAAAGACACTACATAAAAAAAAACAAATTTCATCATTTCAACTCTACACTTAATTCTTACATTTCCATATAAGATTAAAATAATAACTAAAAAATGTGCAAGAAAATATAGTATTGCTTCAATCTCGTAATAACATTTTTTTCCTTTTTTTTTTTAAATCACCCCAGAGAAATAAAGTGCAATTTATGAAAAGTCCAACTGTATCTAATCATTAGAGGGCAAAGTAGAAAAGAAAAGCCTTCTCGAAAGGCTGTAAAGTTTCGTGGTTTACAGCAGCACATACTGAGGGGTAGTTGTAAATGAAAGATTGGCGCGCACACGCACGTGCGTGTAACGCACCTCGCGTTCAATGTGGAAGGCGGTGTGCCAAACGGTAAAGGCGATACGATGAAGAAGTGTCTCAGTCTCCTCGCGCAGTAAGGCTACCTCTTGAATATCCTCCTGGTTGTTTCTCCTCGTTCCCTCGGGCTCCCATCGTTTGTTCTTATTATTATTCGCGTCGTCGTATCTCGGTTGTGTAATCATTCCGCTGTTGCTTCTGGGCGCGAGGCTGCTGTTGTTTCTGCAGCATCGAGCACGTAGCCAGGCTCGCGAGAGTGACGAACTGCCGCTGGAATTTGTCATGTTGATGTCAGTGTTTCAATTATATTTTATCTTCTTATTTTTATTTTATTTTATTTTATTTTTTCAAGTCCCAATGAACTCTGCAATCCGCTACGAATCGGATTTCAATGAGTCACACTTGATAGGCGATGACGTCGAGTGCCTGGTAGCCTGCATTAACAGCAACTAAAGCTACAGTATAATCGTGTTGCACTCTCAGCTTTCAGTGCTAATCTCTCGTATAACTCAATGGTGGTTTATGAAGAGCTTGGGATAGTGGCACGCGTCTCGCCCACGTAGACGACTTGGGCGGTGACCTCGAAGATAGTTTCGTCGAAGGATCACAATGAATTTTCAGTCTGTTGTTGTCATTCACAATTGGTAGCATCCACGTAGTCGTCAACATTCTCCCGTCAATCTGCATACTTCTCCAAGTATTCTCAACATCCGAGAAGTCTCCCAGCAAACCATCATAATGATTGTATTCGATGACGAGTAACCGTGAAATTCTCGTCATTCTTGATTTCACTTCTCTCGCTCTTTGATCCCTTGATAGCTTTACAAAGCATGTGTGAATTGGATGTGACACGCCTAGATTTTTCTATACACTTCTTTCGAGGAATCAAATCCAAACAACCACCAGCAGTTTCCTTCCCTAATCTTCTTATTTCTCTTCTTGGATTATAGTAAACGCAAAATACAGATCTCTTTGTGGTTATCAAATATGTTGATGTATCTATATTTGTAGTTGACCTTTGACCAAACGCTTTGAATCCACGACAGTGTCGCACTCGCGGGAATTTTTGACCTCTAGACTAATCACAGTCTCTTGAATATAACAATAGACAAAATGCGTCGTTTATTTGCGACGTTGACTGGATGGATTTTATTACGTGAGGCTGATTGGAGATAAGGAGGCGAAAAGTTGTTTGCTCGACGCCGGTCGGTCAGACACTTGGTTTGCGATACTCGGAGCGTAAATTTGGCAGAGTTTGGTCGCGACCTGGGTCAATTGGGGCAAACGACTGCGCTGCACGGGAGCCGCCCCGGCGCGCGCTGCGGCTCTGCTGTTGCTGCTGCTGCTGCTGCTGCTGCTGCTGGTGGTGGTGCTGCTGGATAGAGGGATGAAACTCCGCCGCATCCCGGCGAGTTCGCGCAAGGAACACGGACGAGGAGAGGCTCCCACCAGCAATGCGGGTGGTGCCGCTCCCGGTGGTAAGAGGGAACAGGGGACTGTGTTGGAGAAAGCGCGGGGGTGGAGAACACACGACCAGCGAGAGGATCAGAAAGAGAGAGAGTGAGAGAGGAGACCCTCCCGTAGCCATGGTGACGATAACGTACAACGTCAGAGAGTTAGGAAACTACGTTTCTGTGTGATGGTACACGCAGGCTTGCTCTTGCGCCCGCGAAAAAAGCCTTCCTTGCCAAGAACCTCTTTGAAAAAGGACATTGGGCGGAGGCTCTCTTACTCACACTTTTAGTTTGTGTGCTCCACTTTCGGGTTTACTCTTCGTTGATCTCTTATCACGTTTGGTGCCGCTATTTAACTGGAAATTATCACCCGTTTCTATAATCTGCGTTGTACTTTTTGTGTAATTATCAAATCGACGAATGTAAATGTTGGAGCTACGCAATTTTACGGAACCTTTGTGTCTTGCAATTAGATTTTGCTGAAATACAAAAAGATTTCTACAATTTTTACTAGTTTCATTGTCTGCTTTAGAAGGCAACTTGCGCCGCAATATATCTGTTCCTTATATAGAAAAATATTTATTTTAGTGCAATTGAAGTCGAAGTAACTGATTTATATTAAATCTGGAAAAAGAGCTTTTTTAGTTGTAGTGACATCTCATTTTCATCATTACAAGCTGCTTTAGCGATTCGCAATCTAGATTTTTTTATAGTATTAGTTATTTAAAAATGACAACTATATGTACATCTTATGCCTGATAAATAAATGCTTATAACTTCTAAATAATTAACGTTGGCTTCGGAGACAACTACAATTTTTATATTATACTATATATTCTAAATGTTATTAAAATTAGTTAGAAGGTAAGAAAAAGAGAATATTTGATTGACAATTTTCTAAAAATGGTAATTTTATTAATAATTGTTAGTAATTACAAGAATCCAATTTCCCTCTTTTATCCACAATGACAATTCTAGTAAATATTGCTTTTCTGTCGAATAGTCTACATTTTTTTTTCTTTTTATAGGAAATGAGCTTGTATCTGAGAATTTTATTCTTACCACTTGTTGAAATATTTAGAGATTATCGATAAATCGATAAATCAGATTCACCTTGAATCCTAATTTTATTCTCTATGTGAGCCAATCTTAGCATCCATAAAGCACGAGATATATAATAATTTCTTTAACATTAATTATTTGAAGAAATTACACCAGCAGAGTGTCATTGTACCAGGGTGACAATATTTTGACGAGTATTTTTCAATTTTTCATCCCACCACACATCATTTATTTGTGTCCGGTCGGGACCGCGAATAAAAAGGATAGATCAAAATATCACAAACTAGATTTTCATTGCAACAAAAAAAAAGCAATTTTGCTCTGTAAATTTCGTTAATAAATTAACCCCACGAAATGTCACGATCGTCGGTATAAGAAAAATCTATGTGATGATCGTGATAGTTTCATTAGTGCCACTCATCCAAAATCGTTCAATGGGTGAAATGAAGGGATAAAAAGTTGAAAGCACGGATCACCAAGCGCAGTCGATAATCGAGAGCATCGAGAGAGAGATTTGGAGAGTCAACGAGTCGTACTGAAGTAGAGGATATAGTCGTGCTATCAAGTCCTCGTTATCAAAGCTAACGAGGAACATTGGCAATGTCGCAGATTCCGTAAATATCCTAAAACTGCCCCGAAGGAGTCGAACGATATCCTCCTGCTCCTGAAAACAAATTGCTGATGGGATTCGCTATAATCGTAGCTATGGGACAGAGAGACGAAACGCGTTTAACCGGTAGGTAGAAATATCCTGAATCCCGAACCGGAATCCACCCTCCTTCCTCCCTCGTCAATGCCGTAACTATATAGCTGGGTGTAATAACGACAGAAGAAGAGAGCTCTCGATCCAGTGACGCAGGTGGATATATCTGAGTTTGCAGATTCCAGGAGACTTGCAAAACCCTCTTTGCTCCTCATTGCCGACCACAAATCACAGCACGAGGAGATTAAAATAAGCGAGCTGAAAGGAAGTGCCGCTGGGTGAGTTTACGATCTGCGGCGGTCGCCGGCTGCTCTCTTCTGCTTTCTACAAGCAGCAAAAATTCACTTCGGAATGGTCCTTTTCATCTCATTCTCTATACTGTACATCAGAGTGTCGCGTAGTGGATACACTGAGAGTGAAATATATTTGCGCAATAATTGGCCAATCGGTGGGCCAACGATCTCTCGGTGAATGGAAACACTACACGCCATCGTGTGTATACTATAAATGCGTGTATCGCATATCCGTATAGTGTTTGGCTTTAATTGGCTGGGACGCGCGCGGTTGCATATATTACTATACGTTGCGCGTGATCTCTCTCGCGCAAAGCCTCTGGTTCATTGCCACGTTTACCGCTTCAGGCACACGATCGCCTGCCGCCAGCTGTGCGCTGTAATAATAAATACGCTTAGCCAGCGGTCGGCAATGCTCAACTTTGCACATCTAAAACACGCTCGCTTTTGACGATGGGGCGTTTTATTATATATCGTTATATTCAGTACGGAATGTGTTAACTTCTGTAATGTATTTATTTCTTCGACATAAAATTATCTTTATTACAGGCCTCACCACGATCCTGCGTTATATCTCCTCTCTATTATAAAAAAATATTTTGCTGCTCTGCCACCACAGAGAAGGGGAATCTATACAAGAGCCGGGCTATAAATAACACACACAGAGTAAACAAATATTTTGAAAAATCGAAGTGCTATTTTATGAATTATCTTGTTAAATTTGTTAAGTGACCAAAAAAAATGGTTGAATCTACAATATTTTTTCGTTTTCTTGAAAAAAAATGACAAAAAATATTTAGTATAGAAGAAAGGACTATGTTTTTCAATAAAATTATCAGAAAGGGTTTATGGATGGTTGTGGAGGAAAAATGTTGTAAGACGAACAAATTTTTTTGTTTTTTTACACTGTGTAGGTCACTCATTATATATATATATATTTTTTTTTTGTGACTCAGTGTGTTGCCGTTAATAATTCTACATTATTTTTAATCAAATACAAATATATGTTGATTCGACTTATGGTATAAAATCTCATTGTCCTTCCACTGACACATGTCACAAGTTTCTTAAAATTGCTGGAAATTAATTTAATGACTAATGTGTTTATTGAATGGTCTATTTACCATAGTATAAAATGAAGGTGACTTGTTATCAGTATACTTATGGGTGGAGTTTTATTATCAGTGAGTAAATGTAACTGACGGGAAAATTTGTCAAAGTCCTATCTGATCTTCTTCGAATTACTGATACAAAAATTCGTTAATATTATACTCAAAACAAAAACAGGATGGCTTGATAATACGTCGTTTAAATGTAAAAAAAAAGTATGACACTCATTACATTTCACCGGTTGGAACAATATATATTGTATATATGTAAGTAGTAAAATATGTACAAAGCACTCTAAGAATTCGTGGTAAAATCTATCATACTAATACGACCAATTAAAGGCTGTTACTGTAACGAAGAAAAATGTTAATGTGAATATAAAAATAGTCTCAAGGAACAACAATTAATAATTCTCACTTAACGATTTTTTTGAATGCGCGAAGAGAAAAATCTTGAATTGATAAATATAAATAGTAGGTTAAAAAAGGTAGGCAGAAAAAACAACACCGGAAAAAAAAATTCCATTATGAACAAATGCCAATGACTGTAAAAAAAAAAAGAAAAAAAAATGTCGTGGATATTTTTTCCGGGATTGGTTAAAAAAAAACTCCAACCATAATTTTCCAGTTACCTTTACTACCGTAACTATTCAATCGTTGAAAAATGTTAAAGAGACTTTAAAAATAGTAGCAAGGACTAACAGTTGAAAGACGTTGATTTATAATTGCCAGGTTTACCGCAAATCCTTGATGATGCCTCAATATGAATTTTTAATCTACATTATAAGGTATTTTAAAGAAATCCTATGAAATTCACTTTTCACATAGAACATTTTATTTTATGTGGACCGACAGGATTCTTATATATCATTGAAGGCCAATTCCAATCTACTATAAGCCAACGAAATCAAATTCCATCGTGTTTTCTTGTTCTGCAACTCAGACGTTTGAGAATGTTTTGGCCCGTCAGTCTTAACATTCCTCTTACCTGCGGACAGCCGTGTGTCAGTAATAGTTACAGACTATCGTAACGGCTGCGTAAGTTCGACAGGAAGTGTTAAACTAACGCTTGTTGGTGCGGCATCGGTCATAGCCTTGACATCGGAACGCCGCAGCCTTGCGCCTTCCGTTTGTCATACATACTTCACGCACACACAGATAGACAACGGCGTTCCCTCTGATGCTTATAATTACTCGAGCCTCATGCCGATATTACGTAACCAGGGACTTTGCGCAAACGCGTAAACGCAAATGAGAGAGAGAGAAAAAGAGAGAGAGAGAGAGAGAGAGAGAGAGAGAGAGAGAGAGAGAGAGAGAGAGAGAGCTCTACGAGTTTACGAGTGTATGATCTCACGCGGGAAGTGAGGCTTTGTCGTTCATCGATATAAATATCAGCCTACGCACTGGTAACATTACGGGGATTACATCGCAAAATAAGTTACGCTTAGCGCTATCGCGAGTCCGTAGACGATAAAAGAAACAACAAAATGATTGATACGAATATTTGCGACGCTGTTTCAGAGATCAAGCAAGATTCTAGAATAATTCTTAAAGAAGAAACAAGATAAGCGTGACTTTGCTACTGCTGTCGAAAAGTCAAAAGACGCCGCCTCGCTTCTCGCTTATATATGCGAACGAAATTCGTAGCCAAAGCTTGCTAGCTCTTCGTCTCATTCTCTCCCGCAGTCGCTGCTTTATCTGCCAGCCAAAGTCTTATCGACGTGCCTCGTCGACCTTATTACAGAAGCTCGCGCGTGTATTACCAAAGAACGGCGATACACGAGGTCGCACGATTTAAGGTAGTCTTACAATGTACGTGCTAGACAAATTGAGGTTTCTATATTGTGAAAGTTTCCGGTATTTCATGAATTAGTGAACTAAATAGAAGGTCGACGTTAATTAATTCATTAAAATGAATTGAACTTTGTCGCTGATTTGAGTCTTTTATTTCGAGTTAACCATCAATTACAGATGACACAGAAGTTAGGAAGATTCGAGTAGTGAACGATTTCACAGCTGTCAATTTTTTGTTTCGATACATTGGACCATTTTTTTTGTTGTCTACAATTACTAACGAAAAAATGTTGAATGGTTTTCTCATGTTGCAAAAGCAATAACAATATATATTTTATTTATTTATTTATTTCCACGTCTGCATCGAATTCTCATACTCTAACTTACAACATTAACATCTTTATTTTCAACACTATCTAATCATGCATTTGAACTTCAGCTTTTCGATGATCATATTAGGTTTATGCAGTTTCTTTCTATAACTTGTTATAAGAATAGTGCTTCACTTATGGATTATGTGCCTCGTAAATACTTTAAAAATGTCGAGGTGACAGAAAGAATAACGCGGTCTTCCCCGCGATGTTGATCATAGTTATCTCGGAAATGATGTACGTCGCTTCGAATTCTGCGGTCACATCACGGACACAAATAGAGTTATAATTATAATGCGAGTCAAGTTTATTATACGTGATGATCGCGTGCACTTCGTCATATCCCTGAAGGAAATGGTGTACGAGGTTAAGGTCAACACGAGATGTGGGGATATTAGATAAAAGGGAGTGTTCTCATAGTGGGTGAGGCCCACATCGAGATTATCGCGTCGTAGTCATATTGCGCGATCTTTTAAGTTTTCCAGAACGATTCCATTTCAGCTATACCGATAGAATTTTATATTACACTCAATTAATATTGGCTAAACTGGGCAAGTCGACAAACATATTGTATAAAGAAATAACACTTTCTTTCTGTTTTTTGGGAAACGAAAATACAAATTTTCAACACTATGCAAAACTAAAAATGTACAAATAATTTTTTTTTTCTCCGAATTTAATAAAAAATATTTTGTCAAAAGTACAACACACATTTATTTCGTTTTAACGGTGTGACAGTGACAATGAATGAACTGTGCGATAAATGGTTTTTCTCGATTTAATTTTAAACATCTCAAGACGTACACTTGGAGTGAATATTGTAGCGTATATTAAGTTAGGTTTGCCACGCAAATATGAACTGCACTTACGAGCGAGAGTCGCGAGCCAATATTGAATGCTCAAATATTAAAAGGCCATTTATTGAAAAATCAAGTGTACGTATAGCAAACTTTTCGATATTACGAAAGATGAAACAAATTGAGGTGGGAATGGCGACGACGAGATGAACAAAGATGGGTGTGAGAGATTTCGAACGATTTTCTTGCGAGCGATGAGTACGCGGGTGGTAGCAACGCTGACCGACCAACCCCGCAGTCGATGGTGGTTTCGATTCAGTTTTTGGCGACTCGCCAAAAGGTACGTGAACCCCGTTGTCTTTATTTTCTTTTTTTGCGGGCAGTTTGGGCGTTGAAAGGTACTCTTGACCCGCAGCTTAC
Source organism: Perithous albicinctus (assembly GCA_964016905.1). NCBI lineage: Eukaryota > Metazoa > Arthropoda > Insecta > Hymenoptera > Ichneumonidae > Perithous > Perithous albicinctus. The sequence goes on from OZ024688.1 coordinate 13,942,832, forward strand.
GGTCGTTTCGGCTAGTAAAATTCGGCCAAGACACTGAGGGGAGGCCACCGAACGATAATACACCTCTGGAGGTAGCGAAGGAGTATTAACGTGTAGGATTTCAGGCGACCACCAGAAGCAGAAGCATCAGAGACAGCGACCACAATTGTTGGAACTCACTTTGGCATTGCGTTCACGTTTGTCGGAATTGGGGGCTTAAGTCGAGGACGAAAATTCACGAGGTGGAACTGACTCTGAATAATACGTAGGTACTCGGGAGCCGTGAGAGAAGGGAGTGAAGGAGAATTGTACAAGAGGCAGTTTGGAAAAGTTTATCGTCTTACGCTCGTCCTACAGTCACGTTGTAGAACCAGAATTACTCGTCGTGCTCAAATACGTGCAAGAATGACAAAATGTGGGCGAAATCAGTGCTGACTGTCACTCAGTTAGAATATATGATATTGATCTTGACATCTTATTAAAACGTCACTTGTACTTGAAATTGAATATTGTTTGCAAACCAGTATTGTTTATGAGGGGTTATGACTCATTGTTTAAGAAATGTTACTGTTTAATTTATTATATTATGTATTATTTGTATAGAATTTAATTCTTTTTATTCTCTGTGCTGACTATTTTTTTTTTAATACGACCAAAGTTTACAAAACAAATTTGGTAGTAATAATTCAGTACGACGAAGGAAAAATTAGTTTTATTCCCAAACTAAGTAAAAATTACGAACATGGAGAATCCCTGAGTGAAACCGATCAAATTTATTATACTGTATAGTGTTTTTCGGAAGCCATTTTTCCTCCTTCCTTACCAAGAAGTGAAAGTGTGGATATTACAAAAATAACACGTGAAATGTCTTAATCTCTCGTGCAAACTTTAATGAATTCACTGTAAAAAAAAGTACACCAGAACTTTTAGACACACATAACATTTTTTTAAATTTTGTGTTAGCACGAATTCCAGTGAAATGTTTTAGTTAAATTATTAGTAATTCTTTTTTCGTCGTGTAATTGTTAAATATAATTAACTTACAAATCATTAAACAAATAATTGCGGTTCTTAGTTTTACGCCGTTTAGTAATATATAGTATATAATTTCAGATTTTTTAAGCTGTTGCTTCACAGCATAAAATTGTAATTGTATAATAGTGCACTTTAGATAATTACTGTTGCTTATGGCGACGTACTAATTGGTTGACGTTAAACAATTACAGTTGGTTCGCATAAGCAGCTAACTTGTTTAGAGCATATTTAACCGTTAACTTTCTTCTACCAAGAAACCAATTTTTTTCCATTATTGAACAATGACATTTTATGTAATGAGATTTTTTACATTTTTTTTTATAACATAAAAATTCGATAGTCCGAGTCTTTTTTTCCATTTAAGAATTGCGATGCTCGGTTATTATATTGATCATTTTTTAGATGAATTGAAAGCGGTAAAAGAGCGGAAATAGATTTATCGACAGATAGATATATTGCGGAAACTGTTAGTGACAAAATGTGGAAGAGAGATCGACGGCGAACCGCAGTAATGCGATCGAGATACAGATTTTTTTTTGTTGTGCTTTATATTTTCTCTACATACGTAAATAGCATATATCGCGTAACCGCGTCACGTAAACATGGCAAGAGGGACGATTGACCATTGACAGGCGACCGTCATTGGACATAACACCAGCTCTTTGCCAGATGGCTTTGAATTCGCGCGTTCCCCGATATCCAATCTCGATTTCTAATCGCAGCGCGGTGTTACACGACCGCCTGCACTCTCTTCGATCACCGCGCGTCACGGCGAATCTCATCCTACAGGAATTCTGCTGAATTCCTCCGGGCGCGAGTTCACCAGCACAGATACAGCAAGCAGATATATCTAATCACTATCTGTGATCGAAGAGATCGTGCGATGCGCTGGAATTCACTTGCATCGAAGGTTCAGTACTTGCAAATGATTTATTACAATAGTAAACAATTGCCACATTTGTTTACACAGAAAAAATATTCTTCTTTTTACGTGACCAAATTTTTATAACAGTTAGTACCGATGGAGATATAATTATTTCGTGAAACTAAATTGAAAAAAAAATAATTCGTTTTGTTATTATTATATTGTTATATTATGTTATTATTAAATTGGTTGTATTTGTTAATCTTGTATCATTTTTTTTAAATCAAGGATGCAAACTGCAATCTTGGCTGTTGCTTTTTCTGTATGAGTAAGCAATTTACATGCTTTCTACTTTCTACCCTTCTTTTTAATTCTTGTCATGTAAAATCGGAGTACCTGTGTTTGAAATAAAAAAAAGCTCCGTTGTATTAATTTGACAGATTTTTTTTTTCGTAAAATGAGATGTGATATTGTAAATTTGTCAAATTGACATTATTATAGTAGGAAATAACTTTTTTTTTTGTAAAAATTATATCATTTAAAATGTTGTCAAAAAGACATCAATTTTGACAAAATGAAATATTTTGTCAAAATTGTCATCGTAAATTTTTGTTTGTTTGTAAAACTCGAAACTGAAAGAAAAACAAATTGCGTCTTATTAACACAAAGTTTTTGTGGACATTTATGAACAAAATATTTCTCTTAAAACTACACAATTTTCAATGTACTGTTTACAGTATAATTTTCAAGACAATGTGAAATACAATAATTCTGTGACATGGTTAAGAGGGGCTTTGCTATTAGAAAGATGGAGAACTAGCATTCCGATGGAATTCAATCGTTATTTTTAATCAGAGCTTGACCTCGCGCATCGTGACATATTCTCGGGTTATCGAGTGGGTGGAAGGGGATTCGAGTTCCAGTAGCAGCATTAGCTCATCCAATTCCGAAGCTTTGTACGACATATACTGACGATGTGTCTCTCGTACTGACGACATTTAATCCCGATTTCTAATCTGCGTACAGCCAGCGCCGGGTATTCTTTCTTGTTTTTTTTTTTTCTTTTTTCCTCGCTTGCGATGAGACTCCCGCTACTAGTAGTATAAGTACTTACAAAGTAAGTATTATGCAGGCACGGTAGGCTCGTGCAGAGGGACGTTCGACGCAGAAATTCAACCGCGAGACGGAGAGGCGTAGATTCGCTTCCGTGAACGAGCTGAGCTGCTGCTGCTGCTGCTGTTGCTGCTGCAACCCATGCAGCGGCATAGCGCGCCTCGCGGTGTCGTTACACCGAACACGACGCCTCTCTGTGCTGTTACAGACAGCGCGAGTTGGTCCCGTGTGCTTTGTCCGACGGTTTGCCGAGCAAAGAAGCCCAACCGCGCTTCCTGGTTCTCTCGTTTCTCAACGACGGTGGTTTCACTGTGCGGCGAGAAGGCCGCGCACCCGCACAGTTTTTACTCTCCAAATACCGTATATACAATGTGACACACCACCAAAACGGAAGCCCCAACGTTCTGCACTTCAATCTGAGTGAGAAAATACCGTTGGGGTTAAGTTTACAAAGAAATGCATATTATAGATAGCGATACTCAAACATTCGACAGGGTACGAAGAATACGCTTTTGTTGCTTGCTATTAGTTTTTTAAATTATATAATAATATTTGTCCGCAAAACATGTCAAGATGAAAGTATAGTATATTCTTAATCTTCAGGACTGTGACGTGAGGTTTGAGAATTGCTTACTTTATGCCTCGCTTTATGCCATAAAGTAAGCAGGAGGCTGAAGGGCTCCACTAATTGCCGCTAGGTGGCTAAGTTACTAGTCGTTGCTCGCAAGCGAAGCAGCGTACCGTAATTATATATTCGCTCTGTGAGTAATCGATGTCAAAACGTCGCGTTTTCTTCAGGGATTCCTTACATGGACTTGTAAAGAACTATAAAGAATTTTTTTAAAATGTTATGTGCCAGTCTCTCGTTGTCGACGATAAATTGTTCATTGTAAGGTGAGTACAATAGTAGAAAATAATTAATTGAATATGAATCAGACATGAGATTCCAGTTTATTTTTAGGCAGAAAAACAGCAATAGACAATCTTTTTCTTAGTGGAATTTTGAAGGATAGAGGGTCGAGTTTAGCATTCTAGAATTCAACGTTAATGTCAAACATCAAACTTGATTTTTCAACCTGAATTACGCAAACGTAATTTTTAGATAGCACAGCCTTGAGATCTTTATGTTCCGTTATGGTCAGAATATACTGGTAGAAATATCTCCAGGAATCTCTACAGGATCTCTACATCTCTACAGGAAAAGAAAACCGTCTCAAAGAAGAGTTACAAAAATAAAAAGCTGAGGAAAGAAGCAACGAGCTTCCGTTTCCGTGGACAGCGGACGAGATTGAGAGGCTCGTAAAGTTTGCGATCCTTTCCTTCCGTTTTATTTCTGTTGCGCTAGCGTTGCCCTTTTTAGCCTTTTTTTCGCGATGAAAGCTGGAAAATGTTCGGCCTGTGAAACCGCACCGGCCGCGCATCGTCGTCAAAGCGCATCTGCAATTCCATCCAGTTATTGCGGCTATAGTGGATGGATTCCGGCTTTGCGAAAAGTCCCTATTTTCAGAGAGCTACTCGGCTCTCGTATGCGGCTAAGCCCGCAATAAAATCGAACGAGAATAATCAGTGACGCGTGCAAAACTTTTTCACGACTGCGGATACTTTCGATTAACTTCCATCGCTTTGCCTCGATCGAAATAGTTTAGAATTTGTTTATTTCTTTTAACACCACATTTGTCTGGAATTCAAAAGAAATCGCTTCTGTACCTTGATCAATTTTCACCACCAGACTGGACTGCGACGGTAAAATAAACTTCTTTCTTTTGAAAAAACAAAGTTATTTTTTTTTAATATTTTGAAACATTCGAAAAACTTGTAAGATCTTCCGTTAACTGAAGCGCAATTCAATCGTTTGTTCAATTAAAGGGATGTATGGAATTTTTTAAATTGGCTCGGGTTTCATTATTATTATACGTTTGGAAATTAATATAAATAGTTACATATTCAGCGGTATTTATGATAGCATTATATCGTTTAAAAATGTATAAAAAGTCATTGCCAGGTCAATAATGAAGGTGTACTAATGTAAAGAGGAAAATTATATAAAATCCGATTTCGTTACAATTTCAGCAGAATGAATAAAGATTTTGGAAACATCCATGTGTGTTTCTTCATCGTCTCCCTTTGAGGATTCTGCGAGGGAAATAGAAAGGAATTAACAAAATGGCGTAAAAAAAAATAAACAAAAACTAGAGACATTCAAATTAATAGTTTTTTTTATTTATTTTAAACACAACTAATGCGTCATCGTGATTTACGAATCAATGCTAGTGGACACAATTTGATTTGTTAAAAAAAAGTTGACTTTTGACCTTCGACGTTGAGTCCCATTAGCCTTGAAAATGTATTAAAATGTTTGAAAAAAAAATGTATTTTCGTATTTATTTGGAAACGATGTTTGTGAACAGATGTGGGATCTCCGGAAATCGTTATTTTGCAACCGCAACTTCCATCTTTGCAAAGCCAAAGGTTTACGGCCCAAACAACTCGTAAATTCCGTGAGTGTAGAAACATCAACAAGAGGGCTTTAAAAATAGGTTTGTGGCTCGAATGCGGGGTGAACAAAATTGGCGGACTCACCAGGCATACGTGCTGATAATATCGCCAAAAATCCGTCGATATCATGTTGGCCTGCCTCGAATCGATCTCTTAAGTAATTTTCACTGTAGTTACAGTATTTCTAAGATCTTATCCTTCCCAATACGATATCCTTGAATGTGTCGCAAATATGAAACGATAGGAAACACTCGAAAGGCCGATTTCTCTAATATACCAGCACTCCACTTGGCCATCATCCAACATTTTTTCCACTACACATCACAAACACGCCTGCACCTCAGCTTCGATCGAAATTTAAAAAAAAACGATAATTAATTTAATGAATAATTTGGATCATTGAATTATTTAAAGTGTCGGTTCGTTCGAAAAAAAAAAATCTTTTTATCGACGAAAATGAATAACACGAAGAGCGCGTACATACGCGGTGCCGGCAAAAGTCCCGCTGGTTCGAAGTCGTCGATGCCGGCTAGTCCCGACAGTACGAATTGTAGGTGGAGACTTTGGAACGCACGTTCTCTCATAGCGCGCGAGAGCTATTGAGGGGGAATTTTAGTGCGCTTGCGCCGTCCCCGCTCTTTCGCCCCCGCAGCAATCTTCTTTCTCTTCCTTCTTGCTTTCTTCTTCTTATTTCTTCCTATTATGTGTACGTTCTTCTTCTTCTTCTTCTTCTTCATCATCTTCTTCTTATTCTTCTTCTTCCTGGTAGCATCCCTTTAGACCCCCTCTTATATGCCGAAAGGGAAGATTCTGTTTTTCCGATCCGTTGACAGATAGTTAATCGTCCACTTCAACTTCAAGGGGGTCCTTCTAATCCTCTTCGTCTACCCAGCAAAAAAAAAACGGCGAATAACGTAGCACCGCAAGAGGCAAAAAAAACGAGAACGCTGCGTCGATCACTGCTGGCTACTCTTATTTCAAAAGGTCGATATCACGGGAACACTCGGATTCGTTCGCATTGCCTCTGTCATCGAAATTAGATCGACCGACACTAAATCGTTGGGAAAATTTGCACCCGTGGATCGTAAGACGCCTCCCAGTTTTATCTTTCATTCTCAGTATGTATAGTATATCTATACTCATGTGATGTGATACCTATAATCATAACAATGGCTCTGGATTCGCTAACGGGCTATAAATCGACGCTTCAAAGTGGTTGTGTCAACGATTAATAAATTATTATCATTTAAAATATCTTTCAATCCGATCTTTCAATAAGAAAATCTCTGCTAGTTCAATCACTTCTTTATGACCATGTCTGATATTTTCGTAATTATCGCATAAGTATTGTTTGTGGTTTCTTATACTCTTGTTAATTTTTTAAATAGAGCCGATTCGAACAGATACCATTCTTTTTAACTCGAAGAATAAACTCCGTGGTATTATGCTAATGATAGTATTAAGATAGGCAACTTCGTTATAAACACATGATTAATGCCACGTTTCTATGTCACGGACAAATTCTTACATTTTTTTTCTTCTTCTAGAAATAATAACAGTTAAACCTTTTAGTAACCATTCGACTTAGTCTCCACAAGTGAAGTCTCTTCAGCGTTTAGCCAAGTGGTACATTTGCAAAGGTAAAAGTAAGATAAGAAGCTCTTTGAATATCCGTGAAGAAGTACATAAACCGTAATTTGTAAGTCGTCAAGGGGGTATTCACGACGAGTAAGCAGTGATAACCTTTGCCAACTGGTTATTACACAGCGCAAATTTATAAGCCTGTAAGCATACACGTTCGATCGATGCGTGAACACGATGCATGCAGATTTGCCATTCGTTCGGACAGCAGCAGAGGCAGTCGTATAACTGCAGTATCGTAGAGTCTATACACTGCGAGTGAAGATCCCTCAAACCGGTTCGTCGGTCCATGATTTGTTCGGCGGACACGCGATCGTTCGCATCATCGCACAAAATGCCTTCGTCAACGACGACCTTGAATATTTGTATTCGCGTCCAAATGAGTTGGATTCAGTTTCAAATATTCTTATGCATTCTTTCAACTGATCCAAATTTATTTATTTATATTATTTTTTCTTTTTATAAGCTACGTAAGTGAATATAGATACACTAGACTAATGTTCACATAACTTTCGAGCCACTTAGAGCCAAGTGTGACCGCATCGATTCACTGCCGGATTGCAACCGTTCATACCCTTCTGCCTCTCTGGTGCTTCCGGTGCTCTCTCTGTAGCGAACGAGCCCATCAGCTATACCAAAAGTAACCCCTGAGTGTATACGGCGCGAGGCGTGATGACAAATTGCCAGAACCAAACGAGAAACGGTCTACGGTTTCGTTGTAGAGAAAAAAGAGAAAAGAAAAAAACAGAGCTCGAGAGCTCGCCGGAGGACGTACGACCTCTCGACACAAGCTAGCAAAGTGCGGCTCGTATACATCATCGAGCTCGAGAAAAAGCTCAGCAGAGTGCTCAATGGAGCAATGAGAATTCTTTGAATTTACATTTTTCTACTGATGCTCCACCCTTCAGACTTTTTAACCTTGCGATGTGGAGTATTTTGAAATCGTAAGATAATGTGACACAAAAAATTAAGAGTTTGTCTGAAGAAATTTGTTGTTTGTTAATGAGTAGCACATTTGAAGCTTGAAAATGTAGATGTATTGCTACAATTATTATTATTGGCAGTGAATAATTTATTTGGAAAAAATATGTATTTATCGTATTATAAATATATATATTTGAAAAAAACAATTTTATTACATTTGTGTTTTTGAGGTGCGTTGCACTAGGCTTATTAGTACTTAATATATTTTTATTGAATGTAAAGGGTTACAGCATGTGTTTATAATCCAGAGATAAACGTTCATAGTGTCAGATTAAAACAAAAACATTAACTGTTTAATTCCATAAAACTTTACAGAATCGTGCACAAACATGTTGCTCTGACATGATTGGTGTGAAGAGTCCCAATCTCCATAGAGCTTGTTTCATTATTTAAGCTGTAAAGCAAATTGTGTACCAAAATACTATACGTTTGGTAGTTCAAAACGATGTTTTGAACATATTATAAAAAAAATTCCATGTTCCGAAAATAAAAAAATTCTCGGCGTTACATTACCCAAAAATAGAAAGTACACAAAAGTTGTATTCTAAAATGTGTTATGATCGATTCTAATGATTTAATTACATTTTCACATAACCGTGGCAAAGAATCACTAGCATGTTCATTTGTACACGATTATTGTTCTTTGCTTTGAACAATAATAAACAGATGACAAGTAACCTCATGGTAGGAAGATATAGATACTACACAGAATGCCATATTCCAGATATTTGTTTTACTATCCAGTTCATAGTAACGGTTGTTATCGAGGTAAATAAATAATAAAAATACATGAAACGTATTCACGATGATAAAAAAAGGGCTTGAAGTACAGGATGCAGTAGTCTCTGGAAAGGGCAGCACGCGCCCCCGGTAATAGGTCTAACGAGTGACGTTATCCAAGCGGTTTAATTTTAGCCGGAAGTGTTTTCAGTCTGTTGGCATGAACCCGCTCCTGGGTATACACAGATCTTGCCTGGTGGTGTTGTTGCGGCCTGGCCAGACGGCCTGTTTCCCTTATAACCAGCGCGGTCTGTCGACTGTGCCACTGTATACCTCGATTCTTCGCCTTTAAAGCCGAATCCAGGAAACCCGGCAATCCTTTTTGGCTCAAATGGTAAACAAATCGAAGCTGCTTACACACGCGGTTTGTGCGTGCTATATACAGCGAAATCATTGACGAGCCGATAAACCGAGTTGGGCATTTCTGCGTTGTGATGTGAATTATTGAAAAGGAACAAATAAATGTCACTTTCAGGTTCACTTATGCCGAGAGAATTGGCGTTTTGCGATTCAGCTATCAATCAGGTCACACATGTGTGTCATATTCTTAGATAGAACATATATTGATGGTGATACAGAGAGGGCGTTTGCGCATTCCGGTGAGTTTTACCGCGCGTAAAACTACTCAGAGACATTCCTCTCTCAGTGCGGTTCAGTAGACCAGACGATCTGACAGCTGGTACATCTCGTTCTCATCCCTCTGTACTATCCAGCTTCCAGTATCCACACATACTAGGCTCCCCCCTTTCACTTGATCTTTTTCTCCATCTCGGCTTTCAAAGGAAAACACCCTTTGATGTACGTAACATCGTTCCCTAATTGCTTTCCGTGAGCCTCAAACAATGCATGAAAAAAAGGCCGCGCAGGAAAAGTATGTAAGTCAAAAGTCTGAAGTATGAGATCTGTTGGATTGAGTAATATTAAAAAGTACTACATCGAATTTTAGTTTTCAAGATCTAGGTCGGTATCTCCATGATTTTCGGTGTCCAAGTCAATATCTCCATAGTTTTCGGTATCCAAGTCGATATCTCCATAGTTTTCGGTACATTTCTTTACAGTTTTCAATGTCTACCGGTAAATTTGTCTACAGTTCTTGGTGTCGCATTAAATGAAAAAAAATTTTTTTTTTTTTTGTTGTGAAAATGGCTTTGAGATGTCCAGATCAGTCTAGACAATAAAAAAATAGTGACGTAGTGACTACATGTACTACGTCACTATTTTTTATTTAAGTTAAGAATTTTTTTTTTCTTTTAATGCGTCACTTTTTTTTTCGCTGCAGATTTTACGGAGTATTTGGCAGGATATTCAAAGCGTATATAAAAATGGCATCGTGGCTATAGGAAATCTTGATGGCTAAATAAAAATCAATGTTTAATTTATTTATTAATATAATAAATAAAATATTCTTTTTATAATTGCAGATTCGTTCTAAATTGTTTGAAAGACAATTTTGCCGAAATTATAAAGGAGGTTCAAATTCTATGCGAATTTGTTTTTTAAAAAAAGTTTGAACGCTCTAATTTTCGTGAAATTCGATTAATCTATATGATTAATATATTTTACACAGCATTCTCTATGAGAGATCTAACATTTGAATAAAAAAAAATAACAATTCTCTTCAGTTTTATGTCCCGCTTCGTACACACTTGAAAACAAAGATTCCAGTTCACTACAATTGCAAGTCAAGTGAATATAATGCAAGTGAAGTGAAGTGAAGATAGCAGCTATACACTCTATCATTTTTCTCCGTTCATCCAAGCTCGGTCACGATCGATCGATTAAGCCGTTAATCACGACTGACGTATATATACCAACCGCTTCAATACACTCTTCTATACATTCTACCTATCCCCCGCTCCCTTGTGTCTCTATCGCTGTTCTCTCTGCGTCGTTATCGCTATCTACGCAACGAGCGTCTGGCAGATTAATCAACTCGGACGCTCTCGATCGACTACAGCTCGATTCTTCCTCACGATCGTTTGCCAGATGTTATTGAAAATATAGTATTAGAATCTTCCATTACACCGACGTATCTCACAAGCTGTTTATCGCACAAGAATGCGATAATGTAAATGAGAAGCGACTAATAAACCGACAATTATAAACCGATATAAGTAAAGTAATTGTGCCATTACGTATAATGCAGGAGTTATTTATCCCCTGACGTAATTGCTATGTATCGAGAGTAAGGAAAAGGGAGTCATCACGAGCCACCTTCTTCTTCACATGAAAAAGTGAATAACAATTAACGAGAGAACAATGAATAAATTAATAATAATTTTGTTTTGTCATAGAGCAATCTTTGTTTTCATGATTTTTTTTGTTGAGATTTTCTTATTTTGGACCATTCTGAGTTTCCTAACATGAAAATCTCGAAAAAGATATTTTTTTTCGTGAAAACAAAGCTTCTACGAAGAAGCAAGGAAAGTCGTGGCTCATTATGTCCCACTGTAAATATTTATCCGATATTTAAACAACGACATTAGCCTAAATACACAAAAACTTGCATAACTATTTCACAAAATAATAAATCCTTGAGGAAGAATAAAAATGTTGTCGGAAATCGTAAATATCAAGTGAAGACAAATCTGTCCATCAAATAAATGTTTTATGTAATAGCGTGCATAAAATGAGCTTTTTCGGAGCAGTCTCGGGTGCGCAAAGCGCTCGTTTTCCGAAGTCGTGCGTAAAGAGACACTTTACGCACTCCGTTCACTTTACGCACACTCCTGCAAAACTCGCGCTTTGCTCCACTCGACCCCCGGAGCTCGCTTCACGACGCTATTACAAAAAATAGCATGTGTAATTCGTGCGGAAAGAACGTACTTTACACACTTGTTGCACAATATACTATTTCTTGTTTTGGTCGAAATAACTAAACTGTCCGCTTTGTTTATATTTTATTATCAACAAGGCTTAAAGTATGTAGCCAGTATCCACATGATCATAATTCACTATGGATCTTTGTTTCGTTATTTAATTATCAGTAAATTTATCAATTGAAACAAAAAAAAATGTTGTGGCTCATTGCGTCCCACTCTTCCCCACTCAGATATAATTTACTTTTTCCTTGACTCTGATACTAAATGACTAACGGTGTGCTGTGGATGCTGATGCTTCTGTTGCTCCTGCAGTACATATAACGTGCTGTCGAGTGTCTCCTCGAGTGTCCCCTCGAGAGGCCGCACACAACGTGGATAGTTCCTTATTCCGTGTCTCCTGTGCGCTCTGTTCCCAAATCATCCAGGCTTGAAGTTACGTCGTACACTGACAACATATAGACAACCATAGGCAGGGCTCTCGACTAATTTATCTATGCTCTTTAATCTTTATCTAATCAAGTGACAACGTCGACGTTGGCATTGCTCTGCAAAGTTGCACAAACTCGTTACGGTGCTATGCACACGCATAATCCCTTCCCTACCTATTTCCATTAACATTTTTCCCTGTCCACTTAGCTATGCTATATAAGTCTCGTCTTTTACAGCATCGTGTCTCTTCTCGTGGATAAGAATTGCGATACAGCTAATGATCAACGCGAGACTCGAGGATATCGAGGAAAGTATACGGACGAACCGTAAATCGTGTTTTGCGAGGAATACGGAAGATCGAATGGCGTGCTGCCCGATACTTTTTCATCGAGGCTCCCGAGGAGGTTGTTCGCTCGCGCCCGCTGACCCAGAATCAAAGCCTGGAGTCGTTAAGTTGCGCGGGGAGAACAGCGGTAGTTGTAGTAGTAATAGTAGTAGTAGTAGTAGTAGTAGTAGGAGTACAATGACTTCCAACGCGATTGCGGGGGTCTCGAGTCTCATCCTTCAATCCTTTTCCGCACCCTCTATAGACGAAAAGTCTTTGACCCTCCAGAGTTCAGTCAACCAGCACGTGTTATATCATTTCTTTTCCTCCTCAATTTCGTTTTATGTCGCAACGAATGCTCGAAGGACTTTTTGTATTCCTTTCTTTTTCCAGTTCTAATACTAAAGGAGCATTCCCAATGATTCGGTGAGTGAGGGTAAACCGTTAAGTTCGAGACAGGAATATAAAAAAGTCTGCACAATGTTTCATCATAACTATATCCGATTTATAAAACGGACGGTGATTTCACGCTGGAAAAACATTCGCACAAACTTTCGGCTAGGTAGGTCAAGATTTAGTCGATTCTGAAAATTCATAGCAACATTTCATATAATTAGAAAAAATGCTAAGTCGCATAAACTTTAAATGGTTCAAGCGGTTCACTAAATTCAATACCATCAAACACTGATCGACATTGGATCGACTTTTGATGAATTATTTATCCTGATAGTTCATACATAAGAATTAAAATTTCAGACAATTTTTTAATTATATTTTTTGACTTCCCATTTTCGATTGTTCTGGTTCAGACAAAAAGTGGCACAGACTTCTTAACGATAAAATCAACTTGTTTTTTTTTTATCGCCGAATTTAATGTGTACTTTTTTTTATCAGATCGGCAATGGTTATCAGTGTAAATTAGAGAATTGTATCTTATAGTCATCAGCGTAACCGGTAAACCATTTTTAAGAATATTGTTGCTATGTCAATCTTAAACATCCTAAAAAAAAAAGAAAAAAAAATACATTTACCATGTCCCGTATATGTAACAACAAAAAATATATTATCTTAACACGTGGTTATTCTCAAAGGCGACATTTTTCGGAGGAAATAATTGTTCCAGTGATATTTTGTCGTAGACTATCAAAAGTCACGTTACCGTGTAGTCGGAGCAATAAAATAATGATCTTTTCAAGGATATGTGTTCACTGCTCAAAGCAACGTTGCCGACGACTTTACGCTATCAGTGACGCAAATGCACCGTCGTATGTTAAAATTTGCACGCGACGCAATTGAAAGCGCGATAGAATAGTAATGTTCTATTTTCAAGCCGGCCGAACAAAGCAAGAACAACAATGATAATCTTTGTTATAGTCAGTACAGACTGTGTTGGGGATTTGGCGCTTGTAAATGTCGCGACGACGTTATCATCGAAGATGCAAAGCCTCTGGGTATACCCAATACGACCTACATGTATTATATAGATATATATATATATACACACGCCTGTTTTTACGCGGCCTTTGATACCGGTGACGGCACTTGCGACGGTTATAATACCAACCATCGGGGAATGTAGAACGCGACCACGCCTATAGTTACTTTTATGCATGTCCTTTCAGGAGAAATCCCTCGCATCAGTGTCAACTCCGCTGTGCCGCTGGATTTATCTCTGGTCACATATACAGATACAAAATATGATGGAAGTTGCCAATAAATATTCATGCTAGCGCGAATGGAGTTTATAGTTGAAACTCACCGTGATTTGATGGCCGTTGCTGGTCGGACTTGGACTCGGACTGGATGTCGAATTGGATGACGACGTGTCACCCGGTCCGATGATTCTTGTAGATGAGGGTAAACCACCCCCTACGCCACCTACCGAAGGGAATGCTCTCGATGGATCGGCCTGCCATTGCTTGTGAATCTGTTGCGAGGTATCTCGAAACCTTGCACCCTGAAAACAGGCATTGTACATTAATAATTTATTTTTTAATTAACAATCGGTAACTTTTATATTTATGTGATTATCATTAAGATTTATTTTCTGAATGAACGAAACTTTGGAATCGGATTGAACAGAAGAAGTTAAAAATGACATTGAATCAAAAATAGACTGTCACGCGTATTTTCAATTTTTATTGCCGAAAATTGTATTCTTGGTATATCAAATTTAATACATAAGCGAAGTAAAATTACAAAACTTTTGTATTAAATTTCGTAATGTGAGAAATAATGTACAACCTACTTGAATTTTATATCTCACTTGATGTAACGTCATCAGCTTAAGTATAAAAGCTTCCAGTATACTTGTAATAGAAGCTTGCAATCAATTTGTGTAACAGTGTTTAAATATATTCCTGCATGGAAAGGCCGATGATGTAGGAATTTTGGCGACACTTGTCTGAGATATCGACTTTTGTCTGTATCATCATACTTTTTCCTATATTTGTCATACGGTATTAAAAAACACCATATACCAATTTTGAGATTTTTTTCATAATTGTTTTAGTCAAATTTCACAAAACCTTGAAAATTTAGAAAAACCCGACTGAGTATTTTTTTTTGTTTTCCCATCTTTGGAACAGTGCCAAAATGTATACTTTTCATCCAAGAATTTAGATTCTTTTTTTTTTTTAATTATCAACTCAGTTTCAGTAAGTAATATTTTCGGTGATTGTGACAAAACTAATTGTCGAAATAAATCTAAAAATTAATAGTGTCTTTTTTTCTAATATCACAGAACTCAATATTAAAAGAAAAAAGGAGGGTCACGAACCTGTCGTTTCGTTTTGGAATGCCCTATATACATATATAGTTAAAAGATGAATCAGCAGAATAGGAAGGAAAAAAAAGTGAGAGTAGCGATCGCATTGAGAATCATTTGAAGCAATGAAAGATATTCGTCGTACAACTCGTTACAACCAAGGACTCCTCGAGACCGCAAAGAATCTGCATAATAAGTTATGCGGGAGCCGAGACGTCTGCGCGAGGCCGCGAAACGCGCAAACTCATACGCATCTGTTCTTCGATTCACTTGGAAAGTATGTGTAGAAGTATCCTCGAAGCAAGTATATTATTGCGACATTGCTCGGAGAAGGATGGTGAGAGGGCGAGAGGGTTCGATTAGTTTCGGACGTTTGCTCCCGAACAATCATTCCGTGATGAATCGATCTTTCCACCGGAACGATTCTCAAGGCTTCGAACGCGCAGGCGCCTCTCCCGTATCGACGAATATAAATCGTTGATCACGATTGCGCTCGATATACACTCGATTCTGCCGGTGGAGTATCTCGTGCTATCCTCTGAACTTTGATATCAACATTCAAATTTCAATTTATCATTTTTAATTTTGCTTCCTTATAGAGGAAGCTTTGTTAGTGTAAAAATTTTTTATTTTTTATCGAGGTTTTTATGTCAGGACACTCATAATGGTCCAAAAGGTCGAGAAAAGTGGTTTAGAAAAAATGTCTGGATGGATGGATTTGTTTGTATGTGTGTGGCTGGCATTCAGTATTCAAACCTGCATATCTCAAGAATGGCTTTAACAATCGGGCTGAAACTTGACACACATGTGACGCAGATAGGCACCTTTGTTTGCAAGTATTTTCAAAAAAGTTCAAAAATATGTTCAAATTTTATTTTACTTTGCAATTTACGAAAAATGTCTGTACGCGCTGTAGCTACCGCGAATTTTTAGATATCGATTTAAATCATTTTTTGTACAAATAAAGCTACGTTAAAGGAGGATCGGTATTGAATTTGGAATGAATCGACAAATGCGTTCGGATTTTGAATTTTTTCAAATTTTTTATGCAATACAAGTCATATTAATTAATTTCCAATAGACCATTTTTTAATTTTCTCAGTGTAATTATTGCAACTAATTGCAATAAAAATCATTGTATTCAGTGTATTCTGGCTTTCACTTAAAGAATCATACACAGAAAGTACTAAGACAATTATAAAAATATTTTAATCTGACCATTTTTGGTATCTTTTGTTAATTATTTAAAATTTGGCCGAATAAAGAAATTATATTCTAGCTGTAGTGGAAATCCGAGTATATTCGTGAGAGTTGGGACGATTATATAGCCGGTGTTTTCCTTTAGGGCGCGGGAGTTCCAAGTTCGTAGACCCCCGCGAGCGAGCGTTGGGCGATAGCAGAGAGATCGCGTGCTAGCATGCAATTCGCCTTAGCGAGTTCGCTCGCGAGGACTCGAGCATCAGGGACTCTTCGCGTAGTATTCGCGGCACGATAATTGCACTTATGCAACGACCTGCCGTAATAACAATTAGCATCGCGGTAGAGGAACGATGGCGGACTCGTAAATGGGAACTTTCGATGTATGCGCAGTGCGCCGCAGCTGCAGGCTAGATGCGCATGTCATACTTTTCTTCATGCCACTACTTACACTTCCAGCTAGTTACTTGCGCCAATTGTCACGTATCTTATTTCATGCTTGACCGAGTGCAAGAAATGTGCTCGTTGAACAATTGATTAGTAAAAAAAATGTCATTGAAGAAATGCATTCAATGTCACGATCCCAATCTCCTGGTCAACTTCATTTCTTCTAAACAAAAGATCTTTTTCTTTTTTAGTCTGAAAGAAAAAACCAGGGTTAACTACGAGTTCTATAAAATTGATATGTTTTTTAATCATTTTTTTTATTCCCAGTGGCAATTACATTGGTTCATTGTGTTGATCGATATTTAAGTTCAATCACAATTTCAATCACAGATAAAATCTTAAGTTCAATTCTAAGCTCAGTTTTAAGTTCGATCTCATGTTCGGTTTTAAATTCAATTTTAAATTCTATTTTCAGCACAATTTTAAATACAACTGTAAGACCGGTCTTACGATCATTTTTAAGTTTAGTCATATGTTCAAACCTAAGTTCTCGCTTAATTTCAGTCTTACAGTGCGAAGTTCAGTCTTTTAAGATCATTCTTAACTTCAGTCTGAAGTTCAATCATAAGTTCACTCTTGAGTTCAATCTTAAGTTAACTCTTAAGTTCAATCCTAAGTTCAATCTTAAGTTCAGGCTTCAGTTCAATCTTAGGTTCAAATTAAAGTTTAATCTTGTCTAATCTTAACATAAATCTCAATTTTAATCTTAAGTTCAATTCTAAGGTCAGTTTTAAATACAACTTTAAGTTCGATCTTATGCTCAGTTTTAAATTCTATTTTAAATTCTATTTTAAGCACAATTTTAAATACAACTGTAAGTTCGGTCTTAAGATCATTTTTAAGTTCAGTCTTAAGTTCAATCCTAAGTTCTCTCTTGAGTTCAATCTTAAGTTCACTCTTAAGTTCAATCCTAAGTTCACTCTTGAGTTCAATCCTAAGTTCACTCTTGAGTTCAATCTTAACTTCACTCTTAAGTTCAATCTTAAGATCGAACTAAAGTTTAATCTTGTCTAATCTTAAGATAAATCTCAAGTTTAATGTTAAGTTCAACCTCAAGTTTAATCTTAAGTTCAACCTCAATTTTAATCTTAGGATTACTTTCAAGTACAATCGTCAGTTGAGTCTTAAGATCAACATTAATTTTGATCTTAAACTCCATCTTAAATGCAGTCCTAAGTTCCATTGTGTTCCATTGCGATCTTAAATCAAACCTTAAGATGGATTAAGCTTATTCATCTTTACGATTAAAAATGTTACTTTTAGGAAACCGTGAAATATGATGCTTTCCGTAAAACTTTATAATTTAGGATATCAGCTTTTGCTGAGACGTGCACGGTACACTTCGCACTGTAAGCCTTCTCTAAGTGACCATGGAGTGCATCTCAAACAGCATCTATTAATACTCGCAACGAGAGTTTCGACGTTAGTGTAAGTGTCGAAGGGGTGGAGGTAGAAATAAGACGGGATGTACACCGGTGCACCGCGTCACTTGCGCAGCAGGCTATAAGCCTACAACAAACGCCATATGCCATAGTAACGACCAGCGGATGCAAGATTAATTCCTAATTACAAACTCCCACAAAATATCAATTTTTTTTTTTTTTGCAACACAACATCCGGTCTATAATAGCAAATAATTTATGTCGAAAGCAGATATTTTTATTATACTCAATTGAGTTTCATATTCCAGTAGACCTTATTTGTAACCTGAAGTTCTGTATTAGATTTATAAAAAATCCAATTTTTCGCCTAATATTTTATAATTAAGGTCTACCGGATCAATTTTATTCCCTCCTCTTTTAAACATTTATTTGACTTCTTTCCTCCCAAAAATATAGATTCTAAAATACTTAGAAATACAAAAAAATTGATTCTTTTGCTACCTCGTCGAAGAGATCGTCGAGTATCTTGCGTGGAATCTTTGGCTTCATTATCTCGACGTTGGTCCAGTCTCTCGAAGAAATTTTTCGTCCAGAATGATATCGTCGGGACGCTCATTCCGGAGTTTCTAGTGCTAAATTCCGCGACGACTGATTCGCAGACGTCGCGCTCTCATCCGCAAGAAGCGCGGAAAAAAGAGAAATAACAAAAGTATGACGACGCTCACTCGAAATTTCACGGGCAACGTGCGTTCGATGTTAGTCTCTGTCGTTAGCGTGGACTCTCGCACAACCCTTCTTCACATCCGTCGGGTTGTTCTCTCACTCAACTTCAGGAGTCGTCGTAGTTGCTGCACGACAAGCAGCATCACAGTTTCGGTTTTAGGAGCAGTATAAATAGTCGATGACGCAGCACGCGACCAGCCGGCGAAGGTCGTACAGACTGATGCCCCTTACAGGCGACAAATTTACATTCCGAGACACCAGGATCATCGTAATCCCTGTTTTCGTCGACACTGTCATTTGTTGAACAAGAAAAAAAAAAAGAAGAAATTCCTTTTGAAAAAGCACTCGAGTGCACCAGCGCGGGGGAAAAGAATACGTAGCGGCAAAGGTTAACGGGAGAAGAGACGATGGAACAGAGTTGTGAGGCACGTGGCGCGCGCGATGTCCAACAACACTGCCGTAATAACTGCTGTCGCAACAATTATATTTCCTCTTGAAGCTGAGAGTCACGAGTAAACGCACTGATCGCTCTCACAGCGAATAGCAACCTCGTCGCTTATTGTCGGTATAAATAATTCTTAATTACCGCCTAGCGCTACAGCATTGCTTCGCGACACCAAGTTACTAAATTTTTTTTCTAAATCTGACACAAATATTTCTTACAATGAGCCAGATTTTATCTTTTGAGTAGTTTCTGTAAATTTTGTCACAATTTTTATAATTCTAGGGAACGCACTTATTGTTTGTTATGGACAATAAATAGCACAAGAAAATTTCTGGTTAAATGTTCAAAAAATCTAATTTCTTCAACGTTGTGTTTCATTTGAAGCAGAGAAAAATTACTTTCCAACATCCCTGGAAACCACACTTATTTAAATTACCTTTTCAACTCAATTTAAAAAAAATAATAACATATTCAATTCTAAAATGACTCAAGAAGTAGTTGACATATTCCTTTAAGTAGTACTAAAAACCGACTAATTATGAGAAATATCTGACAGGACAAAAAAAAATAAAGTGCCGGAAATGACAGAGAATGCCTTACATATACCACAAGACACTTACAGCATCATAACTATCGCGGAAACATTGATAATTAACCAAACAGAAAGTCGTGAATCTGAGTATTAACCAACAGCTTGTATTAGACGCGAGAATGAGTGTCTCCTTTCTCAGGGAAGTTGACGCTTCGAGACTCTCGAGTCCTTGCGAAACGTTATTTCTCAGTGCGTTCTCGTCAACACAATCGCCCCCGTTAAATATACGTAGGACAGTTGGTGTACGCGGTGAATGCTGTCTTTGCCGATTTGGTCCCCGGCTTATTTACCGTTTTAAAAATCTCTATTTCATAAATCGTTCACTCTCGTCGTGTATATCCTTGGGAGCGATAACTGGTTCTCCGCCACCCACGCACTTCCGGCCGGCGGCACTTCGATCCTTCGATGAAATTTCTTCACGGTCTCAAAGGAGCCAGCGGGCGATAGTCGTAAATCTCGTTCGATTCGCGCAGAGAGGACCCCGAGAGAAGATCTCGAAGGATATTATTCAACATATATACGACGCGCGGAGATAGCAGCGGTCAGTATCTTGGCGCTCCGTGCGATTCAACCGAGAAGAGCAACGGGATCGCGTCGCCTTGATGGTTGATGCGCGACTTCACGAATACGTGACTACGTACTAATTGGATGCGTTCAGCCGGAGGTCGCCTCAGGCAATATTGCGCCGTCCGAGTTTACATCGAATTTACTCGCGCACTCGTGTTTATTGTGTGTGTATATATACATAAATGTATCTTGGGGAAGCAATCGCTCTCTTTTTCACTTCCCAAAGCGACGAATTTACGAGTCTCTTGCGGTCTGTTACTAAAGGCGATAATATGGAAGCCGAGTTGCAGCGCCACACTAAGCTTTATCGGCCGCGTTGATCTCGATTTATTTGCCACGACGCGGCATCTCGATTGCAGAGAGAAAATATAAGCTATTAGATCGATATGCCCGGTAGAAGGGAGTTGATCGTGACAGGAGACTTCCGGCTATGCGCGAAGGGATAGGCTACTGCCTATCGTCTAACGTACACTCGGTCAAGATCCAATCGATTCACCTTCCTCGTTGTGTATATATGGAGAGTACGATTTTTGAGGTGGGTTCGTCGAAGAGAGGTCACAGCAATATGGTAACCACCGTCATTCGATTGTTATCGGATGGCAGTCGAATTCTGATATTGTAATGTGAAGTGGAAAAGGACATGGAATTATTTCGAGCTTTCAGACACTTGAGATTTTTTAAATCTAAGGTGGGAGTCAAAATTTCGAATGGTCAGTAGACAGAATAATCAATATTTTGAAATATCAAAACAGCGAATATTAAAATAACGAAAGAAGTTTTAATATTCGTGACAAGCTATTCATTAAAAAACGAGAGAAATTATTCAAAATTTGTATCTTCGACAGATCACTAAGACGAATACTGTTTCGTCAAAAGATTCTCTATGTGAGTACTCATTTATTAAAAATCGCACGTTCATAATTACTGCACTTTGAATGATCAAAATAAAGATTCGAAAAATATAGAAAGTTCATATTTTTTTAATTAGTTCTACATTTGAAAATTTTTTACTCTGAAAATTCAATATTTCAGACATGCTATATTTTATAATTATAAAGATTTTGGAAATATTCCCTAAAAATGTTATATTAACGTGAATTGAGTGTAGGTTTTTTTGCGAAATACAAACAAAATTGATGTGTTTTGCGATCTCGTTTAGACGGAGACAAAAATAATTGAAATATATTAAATCTTTCCATTATTTTTTTTACATTATATCGAAGAAATAATGAAAGAAAAAACATTTCCATGTACTTTTCCTACAAAAATGTCACTAAAATTGCCTTTTTGACCATCGAATAAGAAAATCTTCCCTAAGCAGTTAATGGCTAGTTACAACGATCCGTAGTGAATTCAGGCGTTAAAAATCGACCGATTAAAAAAAAATGATATCAATTAATTATGAATTATTATGAAATTTTTGAAACTTCAAGAGTTGACAAATAAAAAAAAACAAATGAATGAGCCTTTAACCCAAGACGTGCATTCAATGAAATTTCATGAAAACAAATTCAAGAAGCAAAGTTCTACACTGACGATAGCTATGAATCTAATTTTTGATACTTTTTTCCAGTGACAAGAAATTGAAGCAAAGATATGTCGGGATTCCGTACGATGCTGTACATCTCGTGCACAGTCAGCAGCATAGCTGTAAGCTCTCTCGGTGCCGAATGCACTTCACCGGTGACGTAGTGGATGGGTACATTGGGCACTCTACGGAATGATGTTCACGGCGCGTGGGTGTCGAGATATACATTCGGAAAAAGGAGAGCAACCGAGTGAATGCGAAAAAGCTTTTCCCTCTCGAAAGTTTCGATCATCGATCGTACAAAATAGTGCAGCGGCATACGGTTCGGGATTCACGCGAATGTCAAAGCGATTCAGCAATGTCTTCAGTATATATTTACACTCCCACTCTAAAAACTCGATTCCTCTTCCTCGATATATAGTCAAGGATCAACGAACTCTTATCCAGCACAATTTTCAGCAGCAAAACGTGTAAATCCATGGTTTTTTTTTGTTTTCAACTCGTCGCAAAGATTAATTAACTTTGATGACATACAGTCGGAAAACTATATCCGTCGGAGCAGAGCGACAAGTGCATAGTCCGTTTATTTAAAGGCGGCAACATGCGCACTGAGACACGAGCGCGAACTGACTGGTGCGATGGGCTCTCGCGGTACCGGCATCGTCATCGTCATCAGCATCAACAGGAGCGGGCCAACCGAGCAGCAGTAGCATATACTAGCCCTCGGTATACCTCTTATTCAATGCCGCATGTGCGCTCTGTTTCGCACCACATCCGAATACGTCACGCATCATCCGCTCGATCGTGATTATAAGACAGATAGAACTGTGGCTTCAAAGCCGGATTAACTAATTCGTGTTGATCCAAAGAATTCCTCTTTTTCTTATTTACCTATCACGCGTATGGTAAATTCACTGAAATAATCATGGTATACTGTGTCCTGGTTACTATTAAGTGACAACTATTCATTTTCATTCGTAAGTTCGATTTTACTATTGATTTTAAGATCGAACTTAAGAATAAAAATTCAGCTTAAGATTTTTTTTCTCTTACATCTTAGATATTGCATCAATCCTGGAATATATGGAGTTATTTTACTGAATAATCGTGTAGTGATAGCGAGACAAAATAATTTGGGTGCTTCATTAATGGCAAAGATTTAGATGACAAATATGTTATGGAGCTTTAAAAGTTTTGCATATTTGCTTTTTCAGTACAATTTAGAAAACTGAATTTGGACACGGATCAGAGGGTAGAATTACACAGCGAAGGTTGAAAATGATTTTTTCTTGACATATTGTATTCTGTCGTAAAAGAACTCTGGGGTAAAAATCATAATAAGATATAACCAGCATCCAGTAATCAATAATATAGTATAACACATTTGATAAAAATCGATCGATGCATTATTTATAAAATTATTAGAAAAAATTCGATAATAAGGCAGACCGTCATAGACATTAAGTACAAACTTGAGATCGAAGTAGCTTGAAATTTGAACTTAAGACCAAACGTCGTGCTCGTTCGATTTCAAGTTGAATCTTAAGATCAATCTTAAGCAAGCAATCAAGTTGAATTTCACGCCTAATATTTTAATCCTTCGTCACTTCTGAAAATCATGATAATAGAAATGTTACAATTGCACATTTGTAATGTTGCAACTTAAAAAAAAAATACCACTTGACAAACACGACAAAAAATGTAACATTTCCATAAAAATGGAATTATTTTTTGTAGTTCATTTAATCGTTGTATATATTCTTCCATTTTGAAAAATGTACAAAGCTCAGAAAAAATTATTTGTAACGCTGAAATGACGAACGATAAATAATTTCACTTTTAGAAAAAAAATGTAATTTTTTTGTTTTGCTTGTCAAGTGGTATTTTATTAATCACGTGGCAAGATTTCCCAATAGCAACACATTTTTATTTCGATGATTTTTAGGTGTAATTCGGCGTTTCTTAATAGTTGCCAGTATTACCACGATTTCACTGAGAGTATTATTGTTAAGTTTTACGCATTATAGGTAGAAGTTCGCGTTCACGTGCAATCGGACGTAAGATCGTGAAGAGACTGGAGCTCCAGCGGCAAAGCAATAGGCACTGCAGGGGATATCAAACATTATATGGCTACAGCTTCAGAGGTTATTCGCTGTATGTATATATATGCAGCTGTACACCTACTCTTGGCGGTGTGTCGCATGTGCCGTTCGTCGTGCATTGCTACTACTGTGTTTATATACTCGTGAGAGCCCAGCCACCAAGCCTGGGCTTCGTGCAACGCAAAAAAAAAGCGTGTATACGTTTCGCATGTACGGCAGTGCCTCTCTTCGTCGTCGTAGTCGTCTTCGGGGTTTCAAGCGCTGCGGCGGCTGTGGTCGTCGGGATATCGAAGTTCCCGCGTGTATACTCTAGGCTGGAGGAGCCTCATAATCCTCCCGCGCTCGCCGAATGGTGCAGAGGCAAGACGTTCAAAAGGAGGGGGAAGAGGTGGAATAGTGGAGGGTCGCGACGGGTCACCGGAGACGTCGAGGACGAGAAAAAGGAACTACAGCGAAAAGGAGAGGATAGAAATCGACTGAGAATCGAGGAGTCAAGAGGCCGAGAGATGCTTGCGGATCTACTGCGAACGAGACGAACATTGATAGGTACATTTGCGAATGTAGACTCCAAGTCACGAATTCTTGTTTGCACTTTTCTGGACCCGACTGGATATCGACTGTGCCGGTTATTGAGTATCTTTGTTTTTTTTTTTTTTTTTTTTTTTTAACTAATATGTTTCAATGTAACAATTGTTTTTTTATTATACATGAGGCTCCCTCACATCGTTTCTCAAAAATTATTGTTGGGTACATTTTGGATGGAAAAAAATGAGAAAAAAAGTTTCATGCATTATTTTTATCACTACGAATTGGTAAATTGCATTTAAAAAGATTTAAGCAGGGCAATGTTGAATTTGTCAATATTGCTGAGATAGTTATCATGTTATTAAAAATAAAAAGTAGAAAATAAGATAATCAATATTCGGGACACTTGTTTTAAACGGACGAAAATGCAAAGCTGAAGTATTCATCGTGGTGAAGTGAAGTCCCGTATATAGTGGCTTGCGTAACCGATGAAATCGCGTGTGAGCGAGTACAGTAGAACTGATGGATCACGTGAGAGAGCCGCAGCAGTACCGACGGAGTGAAGCTTCGATTTATCTCATTTCTCATGCGAACAGATCTTGATTACACGAGCATTCATCATCGACTACTTGTTTTCCTTCAGGTTTTCACGTTTTCACTATACTCTGACAGTGCCATATAATGACAATAATAAATATAGAAAACAGCTCTTTAAATATTGATATCAAATGTTTTACAATTTATTTTTAGCAGTCTGCAGATGATACACGACTTTTGAGATATAATATGCGACAGAAAGTAGCTATATTATGATGGACTTTGATGTTCGGTTATAATGTTGTGCAATTGATAAGCCTCGCACGCTCTTATCGGTACCAAGGTATTAACTGGCCTCTCCATATATCATAGATACGGGACACACTGTGGGCCGTGACGTAATACGTCTTTCGCGGACTACATAATATGGATGTACTACGCATACAACGAGCGAGTACATATTTCGTACATGGCTTTGTGGTCTATACGGGACATTTCTTACCGATTCGACCTGGGCCACACCCTCGACACGTCGGATTTGATCCACGATTTATGGTATAGCTCCAATTCTTTTAAGTTGCAATCGGCATTTTTATTAGTATCTTTTTTATCATTTGATATACTTATGATTATTTAACACCAACATATCGATAGACGTAACATAAAAATCTGAAAAAATTCACAAAAAAAATCGTGTATCAGAGATCAATATTTTTAAGCCTGGATCCAAAGATCCGAACCTGGATTCTGTTTTTTCTTCGAATTTTTCATTGATAAGAAAATTGTGAAAAAATTAGATGTGTAAGTCGGTCCACTGCGGGGTTTCGCGTGAAATTTTTTATATGGAAGTCAGGATTTCAGAGATTTTTTTTCAGATTTTTTCCGACCTCATAAAAAATTAAAAAGTTATTTTATGACGATGACATCATTATTATTAAGCAAAAAAAATCGTTTTCTAAAAATTTGAAAATATTCTTGAAAAGTCCTGACTTATATACTGAAATCGTTTTGACATTTTCATCAAGCAACGCTTATTTTCATTTCTGGTAACAAAAACGTTTTTAATAAAATAAAATAAATAAAATAAATAAAATAAATAAAATAAATAAAATAAATAAAATAAATAAAATAAATAAAATAAATAAAATAAATAAAATAAATAAAATAAATAAAATAAATAAAATAAATAAAATAAATAAAATAAATAAAATAAATAAAATAAATAAAATAAATAAAATAAATAAAATAAATAAAATAAATAAAATAAATAAAATAAATAAAATAAATAAAATAAATAAAATAAATAAAATAAATAAAATAAATAAAATAAATAAAATAAATAAAATAAATAAAATAAATAAAATAAATAAAATAAATAAAATAAATAAAATAAATAAAATAAATAAAATAAATAAAATAAATAAAATAAATAAAATAAATAAAATAAATAAAATAAATAAAATAAATAAAATCACTTGGTATCGAGAGCTACTTAGCTGGAATCGAAAAAAGAGAATTCCCTAAGAAATTAAAACTAAATTTGAATGACTTCGGAGCAAATTATTTTAGAGATTACAAAATTGCTAAAGAAAGTCGAAATTAAGCCAAATAGCCCCTATCATATATGTATACCTCTAGTGTGATAGTCGATGCGGTTGATATATGTCAGAATATATATGTTGGAGTCGTCCGTTCAGTCCTCACCTACGTGTTTCGCGAGAATAGCGCGTGCACAGTATGTTTCTGTATTGTGGGGGCTGGGCAAACCCCCGCTATGCCGAACGAGCAAAGGAAAGCATGAGAAGACGAAGAAGAGTAGGATATATACAAAAGAGAAAATAAAAAAAATAAAAAAAGAAAATTGCTCGCGGCACGTCCCACGCGAGTGGCAGGATATGCTTGCATGGTAATGCGCAGCGAGTCGTTTGCACGCGTGGCCCGGGGCCTTTTTACCTCGCCGCTTCTCGTGCTCGCTGGACTGCCTGCGCGACCGCCCTGGCCGCGTCTACGCGACGAACAAACATCCACGCGCCGCGTCTCGCTTTGTCTCCTCGAAAAAAAAAAAAAAAAAAAATAAGTGTTTGACGAGAGGACGTAGTGTTCTTTGAGTCTGGAGAAGAACAAACGGAGACGTTCCCAAAAGTTAAGGGAACCCTCTCGACATTCCTAATGTTAAAATACTAATTTAAAAAAAAATGTTAGTTTTAAAAAAAAAAAAAAAAAAAATTAATTTTAATAAACAGAAAGATACGTTTCGTTTTAAGTAATAATTGAAGACATTTTTTTTTAGCTTTACTTTTATCAATGTGTCAGATCACCGAGAGAACAAGTATAGTTCTTTAGTGTCTGACGTGTCATATCTGACACCTTTAGTTTGGAAGCTTGTTTTAACATTTCTTACCTTAACTGACTTTGGGTCAGGGCAAATCATATAAAAAAGAACCTAATATGGGCCAACAATTGAAAGTTAATAATTAGCAGTTTGTTATAACGAATGTTTTATTTAACTGCATCTTTTAAAAATCGAATACAAAAATGATTTAAAGTGGAGCAATATTTTTTGAATGCAGAAAAAAGTGGCTTTACAAAAGGAAGCAGGGGTGTAACCATCTCGTTACTTTCAAACTAATACACTCTATTTGCGCGAATATTCCATAAATAATATGATATTAATTATTATTTTTAAATATTCAACGATGTTGATAAGAAAATGTGTCAACATTTTATTATAAAGAAAAAAAGAAACTATTTACACAAATCCGTTGATAAACGTATTTGCTTATTACTTTCATTTCTGTGACAATTTTTAACCAACATGAATCATAAAATCTTTATTTTTAATTCACTAAAAGTTTAATACATTTTCTTAAATAAAAAAAAAGAAAACATTGTTAATATCTAGTTTTTTACGTAACAAACGAGTATGAGATTAAAAGTAATTTTATGTTCACAACTCTGTTAAGAAGAATGAATTCTCGAAATAAATATTGAACTTATGCTTGACCGGAATTCCACTATATTTCATAAACAGGCCAAAGGCGGAGGGAGCTTATAACTGCGTAACGTGAGCGATGCTGTCGTACCTCTTCGAGAGCGTTATCGTGCGTCGTAAAATCGGGCCAGAAGGCAAAGCGAGTAAGCAAGAGCGGGTACGCTCGCGCTTCTAAGAACGTTATCGATGCTGCAGGGCTACGAGGCAAAGCTCGCGAGTCTTGAAAGCAGTAGTGGCTTTGCGCGCAAGAGGAGGCGAGTACCGCGTTCATTCGTGAGCGTGAGTACGTATAGTAAACGTGAGGCGTGGGCGAGCAGCGTATTATTATGACTCGGGATTTAATGCCTGGAGCGTGAGAGGTGGAAGGGGGGGGGGGGGGGGGGGGGGAGCTACGGCATGTCCACCTCCGTGTGCGTGTTACACGTTACACGCTAGTCGCCGACTACCAAGCCGGCGATTCAACCGTGAGTCAAAAGACGTTCAGAGCCTGCAGGCTGCGCTCTGCTGCAGCGGGGCCAGTGCACTGAGAATCACGTGACGAATGCGCTCTGCTTTGAGATCCCGAATAATGTTATATATCTAATGCAGTAGACTAGGTTCATCTTGCTTGTGTTATATCTAACCGTAGCTAATTGGCGCGAATCGTTTAACAAGAATAATCGAGTGCATTCAGTCGCTGCGATTTGTTTTTTTTTTTTTTTTTTGCAGTCGACTGAAAAAGACGGAGTGTTATGGGTTTGACTTTGGTATGAAGTTACCAGAGGCATTCCGCACGAAGTAGGCCAGTGTTTATAAGTTTTTTTAGAGTCGTGTAGAATATCTAGAATAGTTGCAAATTATTTTACATTTTTTTATCTTATATTTCACCCAAAATTAATTTTTGATTTTAGTTTTTTTTTTTTTCGATTTACTGTATAGAAAAAAACGACCCGCTGGTCAAACATAAAATGTAGATGTTTTGATGATGTTTCGACGCAAAAATGTTCATATAGCTGCCAAGATTTAACCCGATTCAAACTTTCGACATTAATTTGTCATCTTGTAAATTTTTTTGTAATTTGCATACGGAATAATAAAACTGTTGTCTATTTTGGAGTAAGATCAAGATCGTCCCTCTCAACAACAAAAAATGTTCACTTTATTTCTCTCAAAAATGTATGATATTTATTTAGTCCAGTTATGGAGAATTTTTAGTCGAAACTACATTCGAAGATCTACATTTTATGTTAAAACGTTTTGTTTGTACAATGGATCGTTTTTTTTTATATGCAGCAAATCGAAAAAACACAAAAAATATAAAATCGATATTTAATTACAGGTTATATTAATTAATTACGAATTTTATTACTTAGTAATTAATTATTATAATTAATTGCTCATTCGTCTATTTTTCGATCACGATCACACAAAAATCTTTCTAAAAGCTACAATATCGAATGTCCTATAAAAATCGATCTGACTGCGAGCTCAGGCATCGAATTTCTGTAATCGAATTCGAATGAAGCAAAAAGACTTGGAGAGAGGGTTGCGTGATTTCATGTTGGCGAGCTGTTGGCGTGCCGATGCCGAGAAAGCAAACACGAGTCGAAAGACCCATAGTCGTGTGTGCACTCGCTTCGTCCCCGGGTCCACGTGGGTGGCTGCTTAAGTGGGTTGCCACAAGAACTGACCAAACTTTTGCTCTTGAATATTCGCAGCAAATACATAGAAGTAATTTCCAAATCTTCTTCGAAACCTTTCAGGAAATTCATAATTACGAGTGGAAGAAAAAACGAAAAAATATATTTTAAGGGCCAATTTGTCTCGAAGCCCATTATGGTAGATGAATAAGGCCCGGAACTTAATTACCCAAAGACTGTCAGTGTAGAACTCGACCCCTCGAGATTGTACTTCGTCGTACGCAAATAAATTAAGAGGGTGAGGAGCAATGTCGTTCGGGACTTCCGGCCGTCGCAGAATTTAATCGTCTCGTACAGCGACCGATCAATTGCGGGTGAAACGCACGTCGGATGCTGCTCTGGATACAAAGAATGAATGAATCGGTTAGCTTACTATATATATATGAGGCATTCCATACCAATTCACTGACCGAAAAAAAAGACTCTCGAAAAATTCCTAAAAATCAGGTTCTATGGTTCCAATAGATGCGCCAAATTTCAAATAAAATAAAAAATTCTACTTAAATATGCCAATTTTTTCATCTTCGTCTAATCTGTAAAATCTTGGAAACGATTAATCGTATCGACATTTCTAAAATAACGAAAATGTGCGTTTTTTCATGGCCCACAAGAAATTTTTTTTTTTTCAGAATTGATTGTCTAATTTTGAGCCAAATTTTATGGCAAAGTCATCGAAAAAATGTTCTTTTTACGGGAAGGACTTCAGATATCGTCGTCGGAAAAATTGCCGCAAATTCTTTATATAAGTGATCGCCGAATTTTGAGGTTTTTTTTTCATGGTATTTCCAAATATTCTTAAGTTATAGCAGGTTGAAATTTTTTTTTCAAATAAACGTTACTTTTTTGGAGTTTAACGTCAAAATTATATTGACGTTATTTTTTTGCTATAACATTTCTAAGATTGTATTCTATATAAATCGGTCATTATCCAAAATATTAGTGTGTACGCGAAACATGATCAAACAATTGATATTGCCGATGATGAGTGTCCTGACTTTGAGAAACGGATATTTATTTGAAAGAAAAAAAAAAAAAAATTCAACTTCCTATAACTTATGAACATTTAGGAAACCCAAGAAAAGAAATACTCAAAATTCGGTGATCACTTTCAGACCTTGAGGTAATTTTTCCGACGACGATATCGAAAGTCCTTCGCGTAGAAAAAATATATTTTCGTTGATTTTGCCAAAAAATGTTGCCTCAAATTACACAATTAACTGTAGTGTATACGTTGCGTTTATTAGTGACCATTGTATTATGATGGTAATTTGGCAAATCGTAACTCGGATCTGAGTCAACGTTGCCGAAGATTCCGACGTTATCGACTTTCCTGTATAGGATAATCTCTAACTATTCGGAATACTAAATTTTTGTCCACTCTAATTGCTTCACCAATTCATAAATTGATGAAGCGAAATTGGTAACGCACCAGGCTAGAATTCTGGAGTTCCCGGTTCGATCCCTGGCTGTGGCGATATTTTTTCACAATTATTTTTAATTCTTAAAAAATTGTCCATTCTGATTGCTTCGTCAATTTACAAATTGGTGAAGCAATTAGAGTGAACAAAAATTTAGTACTCCAAATAGTTAGAGATTATCCTATATAGGAAAGTCGATAACGTCGGAATCTTCGACAAACGTTGACTCAGACCCGAGTTACGATTTGCCAAATTTCCATCATAATAAAATGGTCGCTAATAGCCGCAACGTATACACTACAGTTAATAAAATCGACCGAAACCCTAAAAAAAAGAAATTACACAATTAATTCTGAGTGCATTTTTTTTCTTGTAGGACATGAAAAACGCACGTTTTCTTTTTTTTAGAAATATCGATACGACTAATCGTTCCCGAGGTATTACAGATTAAATGAAAAATGAGAAAATTTGCATATTCGCGCAGATTTTTTTGTTTTATTTTAACGTTGGTGTACCTATTGAATGACCAGGATTTTTAGAAATTTTATGTTTTTTTTTTTTGGTTGGCTAAATTGGCATGGAATGTCTCATGTACTTTACTATATTTTTACGTGGGGGCGAAGACTGACTGACTGAGCGAAACATACGGTCCTTTATCTCGTTGTTTGTAGACCATCGTATGTATACGTATATGTATACTATGCATATACGTACACGCAATCGAGCTTTCCAGTGTTTACTCTCGATAGTGGCGATCGATAAGGAGGATTCGTGCGAGTAATCGGCAGCAATGTAGGGGTCACAGTGTCACAGTGACCTACATAAAGGTGTGTTACGTGCCATATGCCTGCACGCGTTCATTCTGACTACACTTCCATCGTGACACCGGTGATATTAGATTCTTGACGGCGATAGATTCGTTCCGCGTGTGAATATGTAACTTCCAACATCCTCGATACACTTGTACGAGCATTAATTTCCTACACATTCCCGTGTCTCCCCATTTGTTTACTTTTTTGACAACCCTTCAGCGATAATAATTGGAAAATTTTAATTATCGAAAAAATAAAATTGAAAGTTTATTAAGGGATCATCACGGATTTTTTTTTTAGTAAATATTTTTTGTATAAAATATATCAAATATTATTAAAATTTTGTAGAAAAGGGGAACGTGTGTAACTTGAAACCAAAAAATCTAATATTTTCTTCTAAATAAATACTGTAGCTTAGATGTAAAACGATGCGTTTTTGTTTTTTATTTTATTTTTTTTCATTTTTGAGGTCTCGAAAAACATATTAAAATATTATTTATTAATGAATGACGTATCGAACAAATGTTGGCCATGTAGTTTATTTACAAGAAAATATTAATTTAATGTTTTTATTTGAAATTCAAATAACACTGTACAGCCAAAAAATTTCATTTTTATTTCATAATTCATGCACGAATGAAAAAAAATAGCATCAAGATCATAAATTTCGGAATCAAATAAATCGAAAAAACGTCCGAAATAGATTTTCTAGTGCTATTTGGTACGCTATAGATTGCCTCGCGTGCTTGATTCGCTCGTTTATTCGGAGACCGAAGAATCGAATCAGCTTCGCTCAATTAGCCGGACGGCTCGTGACTAATTTTGCGTAAATCCGATTCGCCACTTGGTCGCCATCCCACTTATTCTATAATTTCACTCGAACACGATTTTTTTTTTGTCGAAACGTGAACGGGGATCTATTATAAATTCTACTTCGACCGTATCGTGTAACCCTTGAGGAAGGTGGGCCATGAACTCTCGAAGATAGCGTTCACGGTGGTCCACGATGCCATATGGCGATGGGCTACTGCCGCTGTTTCTTGCGGTGATGTTCTTAGAGGAACGACCAAGTATAAAGAACGAGGAGGTACAGGTGCCGATAAAAAGAGACTATAGAGTTCAGAAGGCCGTCGAAGACACGACGAAGCGCTCGGGTCCTTTTGGTTCTGTCGTTGCACGCCCTCGAGACACTGGACTATGGACCGCAGCAGCATCACCAGAGGAGATTCCAAGGACACCATCGGAAGTGACCGCGAGTTCAAGTCAATGTGTTTTTTTTCCGCTTTGACGGTACCGCACGTCGAAATTTTAAAATTTGTGCACAATAAATCTATGTGTGTGGTTTGAATGAAAAAATTTTACCCGCAATCCTTCACAGAAGCTTATTAATTTTTATTTTTGGTGTCAATTTAAATTTTTACTAATAAAAAATAAACAAAAAATTATTAAGATTTTCGTATTTTCATTGTACGAAATGTTTTTGGCACGTCAACAAAAAAAAGTGTCATTTTCGTTTGAAAATATATTTTTATCATTCTTACAAACAAAAAAGAAATTATTTGTTCGTACTAGTTTAACAATTTTTTTTTTCTAATTTGACAACATTTTTTGGTAACTTTTTTTACGATAAAAAAAAATGCAACGTTAATGTGAATAAACATAGTTACACAAATTAGCAACTAATAGTTGAAGAATTTTTGCCAAGCTCACCACGTTTTATCTAAGTGTGAATATTTGATTATTTAAATGATTATATTAAATTCGGTAATTAGTATAAACTATACATAAATGTAAATTTAATATAAATTATCATTTTAATTGCGCGAGTGTTATTTATTTTGATTTTTTCGTAATTATACTAGTAATATACCTCCTATACGGAATGCGTTGAATAAATTCTAAACGTGTATAGAACGACCGTGAGGATAGCCATAAAAATAAACGAGTATAAAGAGAGATCTTTTAAATATTCAAAGATCGTTCAGCGAATAATTTTCGTGAGTGGCCTCGTGTCACGGCGCGAACCTTCCCGGTCGTCCGAGTTTCAACGATTCCATGGCCCAGAGGCTCGGGCGAAACGTACATTTACAAAAGCGAAAAGTCGAGAGTGACAGAGAGAGAGAGAGAAAGAGAGTGAGGACACGTTATTAGCATAACTAGCCTAAGCGAAGAGTCGCGCACTATTCTCGAGGTGAGGAAAGTGCGAGAGTCCCTCTGCGAAATCTACACACTCTCTGGTTTCGAGCTTGCGCAGCATACAAAGTATTCGCGTTTCGTCTACAGCCTCCACGACATCATCAGAGTGTAAACGAGTAGCTTGTATGCAAAATGAGCTGGCGCCTCGCTTAATTGGCAGGACGAAGCGGGGCCCCTGAAGAGGTATATATTCACGACGTAACGAGAACCTTATCGCCTCCGTTAACGCACACATAGTCGCGTGTAAGGCATATGAGAGATGCACTGAATTATATGGAGCCTGCTATACGTTGATGCACGTACAGCTTCCGGAGCTCAGTCTTAGAGTTAAGTACCCCGGTATATATATATATATGCTGTACAAGATAGGTGCGACGAGGGGCGTGAAAAATACCACGTTTCCCTCAATAAATATCGCCAACATTGATCACACTCGACGATTGCTGTGACATGAAAAAAAAAAAAAAAAAGAAATTCACAAACCCCATCGGCGAATCCAAGCGTCTGTCTCACTTTCTCGTTAACGTCCGAGCAAAAGTTATTGCCTGTAGAGCAAGGCAATGTTCGAATAGAAATTTATGCAAAATACTTTTCAGTTGATAAACTGGGAGCAATTACACAGAGTATATATGATAATACGATTTTTAAATATTTGCTAATTTCAATTTCTTGTCTTTGTTCGGGAATATATTTATTATTTTAGAGTTTTTGAGTTATCACTAATCGATATTCGAAGCGATATTTCTTTTTTTAATTATTCAATTTAAGTAAAATAAAAATTGTATTTTTTTGACGCCACTTAATTTCATTGCATTTGAGAATAATTGAATAAATGATCATTTTAAGTTAGATATATTATTTTATTATAGTTACAAATAAAAGTTTATTAGACTGAGATTACTATTAAATTTATTGTGTTAATTATACTTTTTCTTTGAGTGTAGATGCAGACGTCAATCGACTGCTCAATTGTCAGTTGCTTGCGGATATAATTTAAAAAAAGGCTGCAAAGTAGAATCTTGTACATAGATTCTTCATTATTTTTAGTAGAGGAATTTTTGTGCAAAGTTGAAAAAATATGTATTCAATGTGTGTTCAATGTATTATGACTTTAAAAAAAACCATAACTTGAAAAGATTATAAACTATTTTTGTCAAGTCGAGTTTTTCAGTAATAAAAACAAATTTCATAACATTTTTCTAATAATATCAACTTTTATTAACTTCAACGTGGTGATCAGGTTGTGATAGCTTCAATTATATATCTCACATTAGTTCCCCATAAGAGCTTCAGGGTTTACAAACAACACGTAGGAGGAAAAAACAAATTAAAATCAACATTCTCTGCTCAATACTCCAATAAAAATATTGATAGATATGCGGTTGATAGACACCAATGTTTGATTTTATTTTTGGTGTCACAAAAAAACAAAAACACGTTTAATGTAATTCCATAGAAAGCAAATTGTTTATAAATATTTTATCACTAGTTTATTCATGAATTTTATCAATAAAAAAAAAAAAATTTAGTTGTAAAATGTTTTCACAATACATATCTGAAGAGGACTCAGACCTGAGACGAAACTTTAAAAGAATAAAGATCTTTTCATTGAGGCCGCCTAAAGTCGCAGCTCCAAACACCTAACATATATCTTTAATTTTAGTTAGATTATACGGGACGGATCTGTATTTTTTTTAAATATTTAATTAAATGTATACATTTTATAAAAAGATGTCATAATTATAAACCCACTCTGTCGATCCTGATTAAATACAAAATACGGACCAACCTTAGTCCTAACTACAATTTCAGTGAAAGTTTTAGCTTGGTGGAATTTTCTGAAATTGGCGCGTTTACATCATTTTGCATTTTTTTTTATCTAACTTTTATAAAACTTGTGTGACATTATAAATTTTTATTAATTTCACGACAAAATTCGGGTAGTGACGGCGCCACTTTCATGGTATAAAAATCACGAAACAAAATTACACGAAAACAATGCTTCCTGTATGACGAAGCAATTGATCATAAACTTTACAAAACATTTTTATCTTAATTACTAGTAAACGAATATTAAGAATCCCAAACATTTCTACTCAATCGCTCATTTGAAAAAAAAAAAATACAGAATTCTGATCAATTTTCAAAAGTTTAAGGTATAAAAAAAAATAAAACGTTAATTTTCTACGCATTTCCACGTGGATTTAAAATCTTGCATCGATGAAATTTTATCCCATGGTCCCTAATCTGTTGGTCTTTCCACCAGACTTCGAGTTTTCATGGAAATACAACAATACAACGTAACGTCGAATTCCGCATAGGAATTGCCCAAGTTTCCTCTCAGAGTTTTCAAAAGTTTCAAGCGGAAAGAGGGACCTTTAGCCCTTATTAGCTTCCCGATAGAGGCTACCTCGTTTTTCGAGCGTCCGCGCGGGTATTGAGATTCTCAGCCGGCGATAAGACACGAGTAGTACACGTTGCCTCCTATAGACCAGGAGCTGCTAGCGGTCAGTAGCCAGCGAATCGAAGCTTATAGTGTACACGCTAGAAGAAGACGAAGAAGAAGGAGAAGTGAAGAGAAGAAAAAAATTCAGCAGCGTGTGGAGAGACTTTCTCTTCCGCCTCGCGATAAGGTACCCACTCACGGTGACCACGCGACGCTAAGGAACAAACGAGGCTTGCATGCATAAAGGAAGCCTATCGAGCTATCAGACTCTCTGCTCTTATAGCCTTCCTTCTTCTTCTTCTTCTTGTAATGTATACTTCTCTCTGTAACCACGTCGCAGTCCCAATGTTAGCAGTCGTCGTTGTCCTCTACTTGCACGTGGCAAATCCGACACAACATGTATATATATGGGGCAATCCATACCATTTCGACGTGGGTCAGATTCTCGACCTCTCAGAATTGGTCCATAGTTTTTCACATCATTGTTCCAACTCTAACAAGCACTCGTATTTTTTGAAGATTTTTTTGCCTAAATTTCATGTGGTTATGATTTTTCAAAAGTAAACATATTGTTGGCCAGAATTGCAAAATATTTTTTAAAAACTCTCAAAAATCATGGGCCAAATATAAAAAAAAATTTTAACCCACTGTCAGAGTGGGCCGGCGTTCACTTCTATTTTTTTACAACCTTTTCCGAAAAAAAAAATAAAATAAAAAAAGTTAGTAGCTAAAGTCAGTCCACTGTGTGGTCTCTTCCTCGAACATTTTTATATATACATGGGATTTTTGAAAAAAATGTCAGTATTTTCGGAATTAATTTTTTTATTTTTTAAACAAAATCGCTACTGAAAATGCAGAAAATATTCTCAAAAATCCCGTGTTACATATAAAAATGCTCGAGCAATAGCCCACAGTAGATTGGCTTTGTTATCTAATTTTTTTCAATTTTTTTCTTTTTTTTCCAGAAAAAGCATGAAAAAAAAGTAGAGGCGAGCGTTGACCCACTCTAAGTCTAGGCTTAAAAATGTTGATATTTGACACAGGATTTTTGAGATTTTTCAATTCTGACTAACCATATGTTAATTTTAAAAATCCATAAGCAAGTCAAATTTAGACGAAGAAGTGTAAAAAAAAATCTGAATGATTTTCACATTTGGAGGAACAAAATAAAAAAATCATGGACCAAATCCTAGAGTTCGAGAGTCTGACCTAGGTCGAAATGGAATAGATTGCCCCATATGTAGTACGCCGAACGAAGCCGAATGGTCGCCTCTAGTGTCTGCATAGCTAGAGGATCCATGACCACCGGTATACCGCCCACGTGTTTACTGTATCGCGTTTATGCTATGTACGTGCACGAAGTAACTTTGCCTCAGCAAAAGGCATCAGGCCTTTTCTGTTGGTACCTACTTCGTACAGTACAAAGTGGACGTTGGTATTGATGGTATGCTTGGTCTCTATGCCAATGCACAAAACCTTCGCTCACTGGTTTAGCAATATAGGCTCTCCACTTCGAGAGGAGGCTCTCTTTGACACCTGAACCTCGTTACAGTCGAGGTAAACTCGAGATGCTTCTGCTTTTTGGAATACGGCCAGAGGCAACATGTCGCTAGCCTCTTGTGCATCAGGAGAACACTGCACTCCAGCTTGAGTGTCATGGGCAAGATTACAATTTCTTCGAGATAGCAACGCGGACATTCCTCTTAGTATTAAATCAATTGCGCTGTACACAATTATATATATATACGTATATTTTTTTTCAAATTACCGAAAATGTTATTCATCTGCTATTTAATTTAAGAGAAAGTAAAATTACAAAATTTTTATGTCAATGTTCCAAATTTTCGAAATATTTAGTATTAATTATATATACATTTCACTTAGATATAAAATTGTATTTATCAGTACATTTTTTTAACAGTGATTGTTTCGTTAAGGAAATATATCATGTACGCGTTTTTAAATATTGTAATCCTGAACTTTCATGGTGTCGAGATTATACTCACCCAAAATTGGGAAGCAATGTGCAAGGTTTAACGGTGCAACTTTTTCTTTTATTACGACATTTCAATCTTCTTTTCCCATATATTGATTTATCATTTTATTGATACGTCACTATGATACTTCTATAAAGTTCCAAAGATCCTTATCGCACAGACCTTAATACAGGACTGACCGGTTTGGTCGGAACCATATATCATACGCAGCATCAGAGTGTTCAAAGTCACCAGGAGACTACGACAGCTACTAACATATCCCCTCACAGCTTCGAGTATTGCCCTCTGGTACAGTCTAGTGCAATTCTCGAGCCTATTTCTATTGCTGTAGATCGTCTTTCTTGCCCTCTGGAAATGCACCCACGCAAGAGTCATCCTTAAAACGTCTTCGCTCGGAGCCTAATTGACGCTTGTGCATGCTTCTTTTCGACCCATACGCTCGCCAGACAAAATGGATGTGCTCTGGTTTCCACTGCTCTCGTACTCTGCTCCCTCGGATAATTTCATCCTTTCGCACCCACGCCAACGATTCTTTGCGCGTGCCTAATTGATGTGAAAGTGCGTCAACGTGTATACACTCACGACCGGATCATATGGATGAGACCGTTGTGTGGCGCCCACAGCGGCTAAAAACACGCATGTGTACTCCACTTTTAACCACGTGTAGGTTTTGATACTATATATATATATTTACTTGCCACCCACGCTATAATGACATATAAACGAATTCTCACTACACGCACGTCTTCGATTCTCTCCCAGGACACTAAGTGACGAGTGTGACGGCCTTTGAACGGTGATTAATCGGAGCAATTACGCGTGTCGCTAGATGTATTAATTTTTTTTTCTTATCTTTTTTATCATGTCTTATTCACGGCTCATTGACCGAGTCCCACTGCACTGTATAAGCTTATATACAGTGTAACGAACTTGAATCGTGTTGCGACGATTAAAAGAATAAAAAGGGCAATTGAACGTTTTAGTATGAAAGCGATCGATGGCACGGGTCAATGGCGTCGAGATACACGAGCGACGATAAATCGAGAGAGAGAGAGAGCTATGGATGGTGCAGCAGCAGTTCTGCAGTTCGCCGTCTCGATTATCGTGGATTCTATGACTCTGGGTGCTCGCTCGGCTTGCTGTATTTCACAGCGTCTCCCGTTGGGAGCTGCGGACCATGTATTCGATCGACGCTGTTGTGACGGTGGCAGGTGACCACAGAGCCTTAAGTGGGTGAAGGCTGGGTTAGTTGAATAGTGTGATTTTCTGGTCGTACAACAAAATAATTTAATGCTATTAAAACAGCTGTGAAAAGGGCGGAAGGAGAGTTGAGATTTGAGCTCTTGATAAATCGGATACTATTAACGAAATTTGAAAATTTAACTGGATTCTCCGATGAAATTCGGATTCAGCGATTACAAAAAGGTTATAATAAAATCTTCATGCAGTTTTGAATATTTTTGTTATCCAACGGATTTTTATGCCGTATTAAAATTAGTAAAAAGTTACCGATTACCATCGAAAAACTAAACAGAAAAGAGTCCGTTTTCTGCAATGTCTATTAATAAGTTTATATCTTTACAAAAACATCACAACAACTGTTTTCGTGAATTATGGCAACACGCAGTAATC
This sequence comes from Perithous albicinctus, assembly GCA_964016905.1. NCBI lineage: Eukaryota > Metazoa > Arthropoda > Insecta > Hymenoptera > Ichneumonidae > Perithous > Perithous albicinctus. The sequence goes on from OZ024688.1 coordinate 13,983,285, forward strand.
CCAATCATCCTTTGCTGCGATAAGCTAATGCTCGAAATTCTTGAACCCCCTCAATTACTTTAATTTTCAATGTCACTAGAATTTTGTATTACATTGATTTAAAAAACAATGTAATCAATGATTCAATGACAAAAACGAAACATCTGTAGTTCAGTAAGTTTTCTTTATTACTTTATTATTATTTACCAGAAAAAAACTTTAGATCCACTTGTTTCCTATCCTTCAATTGATCTTTAAAAACCGACATCATTTACATTTGAACCCTACAAATTCGATGTTTTTCCTATTACAACTACTCCGATGTCTTATACAGCACTTTAACGTACAGAATTTCAGCTCAACCTTCGAAATTTCGTTTCGTCGGATCCAAGGCTACGAGGACATAAAACGGTGATCACGCTCGTGTTTCTTAGTGGCCGTTCGCCGAATGGGAAATTACTACGGTGTCTAGCGATACGGTTGGTATATATTCCAGAGGGTTAATAATGCTAATGGGCTGGATGGCCGAGCGTCGAGCAATACACTCGTGGCAACCTGAGCGTGTCGCATCAATATTCATTACGGGGTGTCTCGTCGACACGCGTATATGTCTACATATGCACCAGCTTCCTATGTAACTACGACTGTGACTGATTTCGCGTGTACATGAAAGCCTTTCAATGTGTGACTGCCGAAAGTGCCGCTAATTTCTGACGATGAGCCTCCCCCACCTGGCAGAGAAGCCGCGTGCCATCGAGTACTTCACGACGTACACGTGTTAGCTCCGATGTTTCACGTCGCATTCACCTCTCGTCGGTTCTCATCAATCGAAAATTCCATGCCGCAAAACTAGCTTCTGATTCACTACTCATTCAGTGAAACGATTATCATTATAACCTTCGAGCTGAGGATTAATTTTAATCATTTTTTTTTTTTTTTTTACTATACGTCCTCATTATTCCCCTTTCACTTAAACGCACTTGTATTGCCGGGGATTACGCATTTCCAAGTAATAAAACGAAGGGAATCCCCCTTGAATTCGCTATAAGCTGAATAAACTGCGAAGTGAATTAAGTCATTAGAGCGAGAGTATACCGCACGTTGGGTAAAGCACTTCGCGGACCATTTACTCTCATCGTGCCGGCCTCGAGCCGCTCAGACTCTATTAAGACTCATTTCGAACCAAGAGCCTCAGTTTTTTTAATACGGTTATTTGAGTTTTTAATAAATACTGTGCGTGGCGCATTCTTCGCTGAGCAAAGTAATCGCAATAGTTTTGTATGTGTGTATTATGTAGAACGCTCCAAGCAAAGTGGAATTGCTGATGATATCGTCATAAAAAAACAAATAATAGTTAACATTCTTTCGTCAATTGGTCTGGTAGTTATCGCGTCGTTAAATAGAAATGTTTTCAGTCTGTCATCATTTTGATAATTATGTAGAAGTTTATTATGAAGCAGTACTTTCAGCAATACTTTCGGGCAGAGTTGTGTGTGTTTTTTTTTCTATTAATACATTTAGATTTATATTTTTTTGAATATTCTGCTATAATGGTAAAAAAACCTTAATAAACATTTTATTTTTAAGAAATATATATATACTCCTCATAAATTTGTTAAGAAATACAATTTGAAAAAATAACAAGTCAGTATTAAAATGACATGATAAGAAGTTGCCATGCATGTGCAGAAAGATTTTTTACAGAAATCGTTTATGAAATTCTAAACGCGTCATTGAATATCAAGCAACTGGTATATAGTGAAAGTGAAGTCATCGAGCAATAACATTACTGTAAAAAAAATTATTTGCATACTCAAGTGATGTCATTTTGAGTCATAAAATGTATCATAAGTTCTTGGTAAAAATTCTTCAACCATCTTTTAATCAGACTCGAATATTATAACAATATATTTTAATACATAATAATATATTCGAAATACACAACTTATATTACCTTTAACAGATATTTACAATTACAATAAATTGCAACACAATCTATATGAAATCTCATTACTTCCAACATTATTTTGATTTTCGTAGTACTTGGAAATGAATGTTTATTAAACTTCTTTTATTCCAAATTATTTATGACAAATAAACGAATAGAGTGATTACGAAAATAAGTAATGGGTTTCTTACAACTTTGGTATGGAGTATTCTTTTTTATGGTCGGTAAAATTAAAGAAATAAATGTATGACGGTGAGATCGATTTGGCGTGAAAGACCTCATATACTATATGAAGTGCGTACGGCGACTGGTGCGAGGTTTAAGGGTGTGTAATTTCGGAGTGCGCCCGTCTGCCAGCAAATGAATTGCATTTCGCCTTTTCTGCGAACTTGGTTCAACACCGGCAGTCAGCTGGTGAGTAACACCACGCGGTGTCATACTATATACATATATACACCTATTGCTACTCCCTGCTGTGTAGTTGCTGGTGCGGAGGAGCCCCTCGAGCGTGGCGAATCAATTTTATGCAAAGGTCGTTTACGATCTCCTTACGCGCCGCTCGCGAACGATGGAATGGCAATTCCGCGTCGTGTCTGGCTGGTTGTAAAAAAAAGTTATACTGCCGACAATCTCTGAGAGGTTAACGTGACAAAAACCGACGGACCCGTCGCACATTTTCGCATCTTCATCGGTAAGACCCGCCGCTGAAACTGCGAGAGTGTCTCGTTCAAAAACAAACAGTTTATAAATATCTGTATCTTAAGGATCGCGGGTATATTATGACATCATGATTTTTCACACACAATTTTCGGTTGTTCATGAAAATAATACAAAAATATATCGCCATAATTGGTACTTTGTTTACATTAGATTACAAAAAAAAAAAAAATAGGGAAAACGAAAATATGGTTTATTTAAATTTTACCTAGCAGGCTCTTAATTACCATATACAAATTTACACCTATCAAGGCCTAAAAAAGTATAATAAAGGTTGTTAAAAACAACAGATTTCTTTTTATTTTCATTTTTTATTTTAAGCTTCTAATAATTTTAAATAACTTAAAAGATGTACATGTTACTCCGGAATCACTCATTAGTAAAAAGGTGCAAGAACTTAAAAGAAAAATGTAACGAAAAAAAAGAGTGTTTTTAAAATCAGGTCAATAATTTTACATTTCGCAGGTATAAACGTCCTATCCTCTTCTCTCATTACCATTCGTCCTCATAATACTCCTGTGGCTTGAATTAATTTTTTAATTATACAGTAAGAGAGACGCTGTGGCCACTGGTATGAGGAGGAAATATTTCCTCGAAGTGATCGTTAATGTACGAGGGTAGAAGGAAGGTGGAGGAAGATCCGAATTGCGCCACGAGCAACAACCATTTATAAAGAGAGGTTGACTGGGGCGCGCACACGTTTGGTGCGCTCCTTCTTGGAACAACTATTTCGGCTCGTTTGGGAATTTAGCGAGTGGCCTTGAGCACCATCAGCCAAAGAGCTCGCGAGCTGTCGGCTCGTTCTTCGAGATTCGCCAAGTTCCATTTCGTCGTCGTCTCGCACTTCTCTTAACCGACTATTCAGTCCTTGCTATTTCTAGTTTGACTTATCTATTTTTTTTTTTATTTTTTTTTATCTCTCGTCAACCAGATATAAATTTATATGAGAAGCCGGACCGATTAATTTATAGGCTAGTGGCGGTAATAACAGAGAAGGAAGCGATGTAAAAAAAAAAGAGAAAGGCAAAGCAGAAAGCGTCAGGAATAAGGAATTAAAAAGACTACGACCTCGTGGAATATATTTACTTTTCATCGAATTTGCATTTCGATTAATGGAACGTAAGTATAACGCGATTTATGACGGAGGCTCGTATTCCTCTGTCGTACCTGCGACCTATCTTACGAAACTGAATGTTTATAGTGTGTCTTGAAGGGACCTGTGGCACCTATGTCACTATAAAATGGAATATATGAAAATAAAATAATCATAATATCACTTTTTTACCATATAATCAATTTTACGGCAGATTATACATAAATGAACTTTATTTAAACAGCTAGTGATTTTTATATATTCATATGAATAATTAATGTTTATTTAACATGATAGGTAGGTAGGTAGCGGCAATGAAATGGTCAAGATTTGTTCTTATTTTCTTTTCGACGTTTCGACTCCTGTCCGAGTCCTCATCAGGATGTTTTTATTCTTATTGAGCATTATGGACTGATAAAGATGTTTTGGTGTTAGTCCTTCTTGTCTGCAGCGAAGTAAGAATCGTAGTTGTTCTTGGAGTTTTCCTTTTCTTTCGCTCAGTCTTTTCCATTGTTTGAATGCGTTGAAAGTTCTGAATCCGAACTGGTTTCTTATGTTCTTAAAGAAATTCATGCTTGTTTTATGCCAATTGATAAATTGTTGATTGTAGTAGCGACCACTGTATATAATAGGTAGGTAGGTAGCGGCAATTTATTTAACATGTTCTGTGTTAAGATCATATGTTTTACTCACAATTAATGAAATAAATAAATAATTGAAATATTTTTTTGGCATACGTATTTTATTATTATGAATTTTAGTAGCTATTAATTAGCATTGACGATTTAAAAAATTCATTAGTTAATTAAAATGTTTTATTATTTCTGACAACTTTCTCTCAACATATTTGCAATTCCGAATTTAAAAAAAAAATTCTATGTACTGTGTTAATTAATTGCGCTTTTAATACAATTTTCATTCGATAATAACGTCAATCATCTCAAGGGAAAGTTGTCTAAAGTTTGGCTTATTTCTCTTCCTCTCTCTCTCTTTCTCTCGGTGCTACAATTCAAGGACTGTTCGTTTCAGCTCTAATTATTGCAATTTTCAATTTTAGTATAAGCTCGCCCTCGAGTTTCCCTTAAGGGAACTTTCGTGAATAATAATTGGGGCGAAAAGCGTCTCATAAGTTTGAGAGCCCGCGAGGAGGGACTTGAGTGCTCGTGACATCGTCGTTTCGTTTCGACGTGGAGTGTGAAGCTGTCGAGTGTGTATAGCTAAGCGACAGCAGAATCGTCGCGACATCTCGTTGTAACTCAGCTCCTCGGGGGAATTTACAGTTCGGAAGAAATAAATATAAAGAAAATAAAAGAAGAAAAAGAATAATGCCAGAAGGAAAGCTGAGAAAAGCCGCGTCTGCGTTCCACAGTTATTTTTCATTGGCCTCGCGCCAACAGCAAAATCCGAAGCAGCAAAGAGCATCGGGGCATCGGGTCCTTTTGCCTTTCGTGCGGTTGCTGGGCACGCGGATCCTCTACACGCAATCAATCCGTCTCTACCCTCGGGCTCATTTTCGGCATTGAAATACAGCCGCTGCGCTCGAATATCGCACTCGTATACTACTCGTGGACGAAATATCCTCGATAATCAATTATCTTCGGTGCTGTACAATCGCAGATAAATTACAGTAAACAAAATTTAAAATATCACCTTTAATTTTAATTACAATATTAAAAACAAATTTCTTAAATTAAATACTTTTATAAATAATAAGCAATGGTAGTAAACTTTTTAAAAATCTAATGTAATTCTAATTTTTATATATATCGTCTTTCAAATATTTGTTTTTAAACAATATATTTTTATAAACAATATTCAATGGCAAATAAAAAAAGATTTATTTTCTAGTTAAAGTTTTCATAGATGCTCTTGTTCTTGTTATGAAAACTCGATTTGCGTGAAAAGAGCTTCAAACATTTGTTTTCCAAAGTGGCAGAAATTTTGTTACGTACTGATTGTTTAAAGAAACTATCAACATTAGTTAATCGGTAATTGAACAAACATTGTTGAACAGAAAAAAATACATTTTACCAAATGTTTAATACTGCTACACCAGTAAAACTTTTTTCTTTAAAGCTGTGTCTTCTATGTGAACCGAATGTTTGTGATTGAAATTAACTTATGACATGAAAAAAAAATCTCTAGCTTAACTAAATAATAAAACATTTTCTTAAAACGTACCCTAAACAATCCTCAGCGCGATAGAATCATAGGAAAAAAATAAACACACTTTTTCTTTGAAATTCACATAACGAAGTTATCTGCATTTATAATTTTTTGTTAACATCCAAGCAGCGAGTTAAGATTCCCATTAAGCTTTTTTTTTTTTTTTCTCGGCTTTTGCGTAAAGATAAGACAAGCCCGCGGCCTCGTCTCAATGTTATTACAGCGCGCTGCAGTCGTGACCGGTTTCCCAGTGCTCACAAAGTTGGCGTAATAACGTGCCGGCATTATTCTTCAGAGTCTCTCGGGCAACGTTAAAAGTTATACGTTTTATTCAATTTCCACGCGTTCGCTTCCGAAATTCCCACGACTCAAAAAACTTTGCTATACGACATAAATTTTGCTCTTAATTTCCTGAAAACTCGCGTATCACAGAAAAAAAAAAAAAAAAACAATGTTTTCAAATTTTTATTACCGAAAATTTTATTCATCAGTTGGTATATTAAATTTAATGCACAAGCGAGGTGATTACAAACTTTTATGTTAAAATTTTCGTTATTTTTCGACGTATTTAGCATTAATTATTGTCATTTTATAATTCATTTATGTGCTATTTTTAATATACAAGTTTATGGGAAAAAGCTTCCTCTGCCTGTAATGGAAATTTATAGCAAAAAATTTTAATTGTGTATATAGCACATAGTAAAAACTAAGCATTGGCTTATCAGTTATCAATAAATTAATAAGCGTGGCTGTAATTCGCTAAATTCTGGATTAAGGCAAGGGAGGATCGAGCGCATGCCCGAGTTTCTTATACAGCTCGCTTTAATACGTAAATCATGTTTACGAGACAGCGAACAACTGTGCGGTGCTTGTTCCCTTGAAAAAGCTCGGAAAAAAACGAGAAGAATGCGAGGCGATTGGCGTATACCGAATCCACAGACGTGCGCGAGCGGGTGGGCAGACGCGATCCGCGGCTCTACGAGCTAACGCAAGTCTTTTACATCGAGCCCGCTGTACAACCAGCCATAGACTCTTATCTAATCGTAACGATGCCTGGAAGAGGGGAAGGAGGCATCCGTTATCTCGACGTATACACAGGCTGCATAACACCTTCGAAACGTACTCCAAGTCGTGCGGAATTGCGAATATTCGTTGGCGCAAAACATGTTTCGCGGCTACAAGCTTTTTCCTCTTAAACATAAATTAAACGAGAAATCAAAGATTTGCCTCTTTCCGCCATTAAACAATCTCCGTAATTTTATAATTTACTTTCGTTTTATCAATCTTCCCAATAAAATTTTTCTTATTATTATTTATTTAAAGACGGGCCGTAAAAATTAAATATACGAGACTAAAAAGTCCGTTTACTTTTTTCAAGTTGATGTTTTTTTTTCCCGCAATTTAGCCAAAATGTTTAATGGTCACTAATGCATATTTTAGTATTTTTGCTCCTCTGCAAAATTTAAGTGGTTTCGAACATTACTTTCAATAATCGTTTGGCTTTAAATTCTTGTATTATTTATTTAATAAGTGAGCGTTCCCCAATAATTAAAAAGGCGTGGCTAAAAAAATTGTTACATACACAAGAAAATGTTAATTTCAGTTAATTCAACGAAATTATAGTGTTTTACGATTCCACGCTTTACCCATAAAATTCAACATTGCGTATTCATTATGGCTAAACCAAACTAAAAAATCTTTTTGTACAATACCTCTCTGCGAAACTTAAGGGCTATGTACGTACGCCTGAAAAAATGTATCCTTATTTTTTTTTAAGTACCCCCCCAAAAGTTATTATGTTCAGAACCTCTTGGCTCTCCCGCGGTTATCTATACCTTTAGATTTATAAGACAGGCAAAAATTCCGGTGTAACGTTACGCGTCGAAATACCACTCCGCTGCGGTCTTTTGCTCATGGTATATAAACTCCACAACTTCTCTACGCAGAGAGAGAGAGAGAGAGAGAGAGAGAGAGAGAGAGAGAGAGAGAGAGAGAGAGAGAGATAGAGATAGAGAGAAGGAGGGAGAGAGCTCACCGGACTTAATATTTGGAGCCTTCTCGCGGTCTGCTCGAGGACGCCCTGTGCGCCTTGCGGATTTACGGCGTGACGAGCAAAATGAAGGGGTTAAAAAGAAAGCAAGAGAAGATGAACAGCAGGCTGAAGCAGAGGAGAGAAACCAAACGCCACGAACCCCACCGGACGGTATATACATTACATTAGGATGGTTCATTTCCAACTTCATTTTTCTTCTTGGTCCTCTCCAACTCAGAAAGTACTATTACTATTTTAAAAAACATCCTTCTAAATCATTAGTAAGTTAAAAGAAACTAAAGCTCGCTACCGAATTTTGGACAAAAAACTGAAGTGAATCTTTTAATTTTTCTTGTTCAGGTTGGTTTACTTAGAATTTAATATATTTGTTGTCTTCAATCAAAAACAATGGTGACAAATATATTAAATAAAATGTCTCTAACGCATCAGAACATGAAAAAAAAAATAATAATTTGCAACTCACTGTTGAATTTAAAAAATAAAAGGCCAAAAATGATTTTCGTCATTTATGCATTCACAGAGAGTACCTTTAAGTAGTACTATTATATGGCCAATTGTGGAGCAGATTGGAGAGGGTTAAAAAAAGTGGCCAAGTTGGTGGTGAACGCCTTATATTTTCTTTGAAAGCTCTGAGGCGAAGTTTATTTTTCCGCAAAGGGTGAGAACAAAGTGCGTATAAGTTGCGCACTAAGCAAAAGTAGAAAAGTGCCAGTGGAAATAGGCAGAGCGGCTTTAAAGCATACGCAAAGGGGGTGGCTGGTGAATCAGTACTACCTCGCTCGTGGAGCCGTGACCGTTCATCTTGCCGTCACCTCTGGTACCACATTACCACCGGTTGGTTACTGCTTGCGTTGCCCTGTAGATCGTTCTTGAGATTTCTCGTCGACGTTTCACCCCGCAGCATCAACCACGATACAACGATACGTTTTCCTATATATATATATATCTGTATATTCGAAGAACTCACGAAAATTTATATCACGTACGATTATTTCCACTCCCGCTAATAAAGAACACGAGCGTTGCAGTTCGGAGGCTTAAGACTTAAAGTATGTATCCTGTTTGTCAGCCGAGAGAGTATATATATATATGTATATATTGTATATTGTATGTATGTATATACAGTGAAAAGCTCTTTCAGTTCTTCTCCGACGTTCTTCGAGACGAGGATTCTCGGTGGGCGGCACTGAACGTCTACGAGGAGTCAGAATTATCGGTCTTCTCGGGTCAAGGCCACGACATCTTGACCATTCATTTTGGCACCATCTCTCTTTCACGCGAGAGCTCGCTATAAGAGAATCGACAGAGGACTCGTGACTGTTAAAGCTTTAATACTGAATGATTGTTGGTTTCGATAGCACTATGGCAATTAATCGATAGGGATCTATGTAATTGACAGTCTCTGTGAAAAAAAAAAGTTAATGGCACTTGGTGTAGGATACTCGTGTGAAAGGAGAATCAACGACACGTGGTTCTTTTCTCGCACACACGCACACACACACATACAAATGGAATTTCTCCTTCAGGTGTCATCGAGCGAAATTTCCGCCGAAGCGAAACCAACGAATCCACACTGTATTTTAGAGTTCGAGGTTCTTCTTTTTTTTTTTTTGAATATTTTTGATAGGATCGTCACTCGTCACTTTTCACTATTCCTCATTAAAACTGTCACTACACAAAGTTAATCCCAGGAAATATATTTAATTTAAAAAAAATGTATTTATAAACACGTGAATAAACTCGGTGTTTCCATTCACTGGACACTAAGGATATTATTTTTGATACTGTCTAAGCAATTGTATAATAGAAGGAAGGTGAGAAAAAAAAAGTGTCTTTGAGGCGAAAATTATGATCTAAGGAAATAGTGCCGGGTTTGGATCTTGGCGGGTTTTGTATGAAATTCGTGCGATCGGTCGTTGCCACGTCCGCCGCGTTGGAGCGCTCTTCGCGGACTGGATCCGGCGGGAGATGGGTGTGCGCGCGCGTGAACGCTCGAACACCGCGAGACCAGAGAGTGTATTTGCCGCTATCGCTCCGCTATACTATTACACCTATATACCTGGTAGACCGCGGTAGAGACACCTGGCCAACGGGCTTTCCGGTTGCCCTTCGATCCATCAACCTATTCATTCTCCTTGTAATTACAATTACGCGCCTGTTATTATATCCTTGATTATCTTTATCGGGTCTTTCGACTCTGAATACTTTGCTGATAATCGATAGCTCAACGAACCTGGTGAACCTAACGCCTGCAATTTTATATATTGTATATGCTTATTGCTAATTATTATAATTTATGTTTTCAGACGTACTCAATGCTTTAATAATTTATAGATTGTCTGCTGTATGAAAGAGTGGACTTATCTCACGCGAGAAATCAATTAAGTTTTTTTTTTTCATAGTTACATAAAAATAAAGACAGGATGTTACGGACATTACTCAAAGTTTTTTTTAATAACACTTTTCGCACACGCTCGAGGCCTAAAAAAGCCTGCAAAGTAGAGTCTTGAAAATTGCTTCCTTATTATGTTATATCTTTGATGAAGCGACCTCCATGAGGAAGTATTTTGATTAATTTTTCGGCTTCCTCGCCGAGGCAGGTTTATCAAAGATATAAAATAACGAGGAGGCAATTTGCAAGATTCTACTTTGCACGCTTGTTTAAATAGTGGCACTATTTTTTCGGTCGAAATTTATGCAAATCAAAGAATAAACAGTCCAAAGTAAAGCACGAAAAATGTATGTTCTGATAAAATTTTAACTACTGCATAGATTCTCGACAAATTTTACACTAATCATGATTAAAGAGGTTTCTCAATCGAAAAAGAATAATACAGATTTTATTACACGCACGGAGTAAAATATTTTGTACTAGTAATTATGAATAGTTAGAACACAAAAAACAAATTCAACTATACTATTTAGATTACCGTGCGGCGATTGAAACCCACGATTTTTTTGTTCAATTATTAAAATTACAACAAATATTTTGCAAAATTAAAATGGACATTTCTAACCAATAGGTTTTGTACTTTTATAATTTTGTGTGTAACTTGAAAATTGTGTTGTAAGGTAAACAACCAAAAAAAGTGTGAATGTTTCTTACTGTTATCGTACAGAAATTAATTTCGGAGTTACTAATGTACGGAAGGTATCATAAAACAGTGCTAAATTATAAAGTAAACTTTGATATCCATATAATAATAATTTACCGCTTCACTGTAGACTTTATTTTTTTTTTACACGGGGATAACATTAAATTGGCAATAGTGGTACATTTAAAAATTTTGGCTGTCTACACACTCGTGAATAACGTTTTTTCAAACTAATTAAAAAAAATTAGAACATACGTTTCAAAATGTCCAGTTGGATCTGCACAAAAATATGCATTCCTCGGATTTATTTGGGTCGTTAATTTTTAATTCGAAACCAAATAAAGATACGTCTGCCTTTCACCTGAAATTTCTTTCTTAGCCTGCCGTGTCTTGCGAGTTGATTAATTTTTCTTCACGATCCGATTCCCCATAATTGCTCGAGATTACCGAGCTCAATGTGATTGCCAGGAAGAATGAGAAGAAGATATGCTACGAACTCGAGGTAAATACATAACCAAACGAATGTTGGATCGTGTCTATCTCGCTTCGACTGCTTTCTCCGTCACGTCCGACCTGATCGACCTTTCCTTCACTCGTCGGTGCGTTCATCCGTTCATCTTCTCTTCGTTCATTCATCTCCCACCTCACACGTTCTTTCGTATGATCGTCAGCGCGCGCCCGCACGCCACAGCCAATGTCGGCTATCCCGTTATTACGTAGATCAGTTACAGTCACCGCACGAGATTGACTCGATTTCCCTTCCCTTTCTCGCGAAAACCTTCGCACAGCAATGTGGAAAATTGTCCAGGAAAAAGTAATTAACGAGTATTTCGAGCAATTTACAGTCGGATTTTGATATTTTGCGCGAATGCCCGGTGTACACGTGCAAAACGATTCGGCATGTAATCGTCGCGTAATTACAATTTAACAATCCTGTCCTTGCAGCATTCTCAGAATCGACGGGATGACGTTATTCCTAACTGAGATTAAACTATTTCCATGAAATCGAGAACATTATTTATTCAGATTGGTTTCCTGGTACGGCGTCAGACCTCCTTTCATTGCTTGGACGACCCTTCGATTTTTGCGTTTTATAATTCAATACAATGGAAATACCGTTTTTAGAATAGATGAGAGAAAAAAACTGCAAAACATCGAAGTACTAAACCAAAAGATGCGCAATTTAAACTGGAAAAGCATTTTAAAGATGAAAAAAAAATTATGTTCGCTCTTAAGCACAGACTGCGCAGTTTTTTTTCAGGACTATGATTTTCATATGTCATGTCTTTCGGCAATACGCATGGATCCGAATTAAGCGGTGACAAAGGGCAGCGATATTTCGAGATTTGCGAGATATCTCGAACCACTAATTTTTTTACAAGGTTATCATCTTTGTTTCGTTACACTAAACATCTGCTTTAAAGGCAATAAAAACTCTAAAAGTGCTGTATCTTTGCGTAACAAAATTCCAAGAAGCATAAATGCTAAGTGGTTAGAACGACAGGTTGAAGTCCGAAGGTTCTTGAGAAGTCTGTTAGAGACTAAATTATTCGCTCATCCGTCCGCACTACTTATCGAAGGTAAGTGGTGAAGGCACACGGGTTTGTTTCACTCGCCGTTTTCCTTCGATTGACAGTCCACCTACCTAGTGGCGAGCTCGATGGCCTCTCTCCTCTTCCTATAGCAGCTTCTTACGCTATCTGGAAGCAGCCGGTGCGACCGCTACGCGCGAGCGGCAACGGTCTTCACGCTCGTCGAATGATTCGACTTGGTGCGACGCTCCCAGAGCTTGAAACCAACGATATGGAGCTTGCCATGATCTTGCCAAGCTTGTGGAATATAAGAAGGGAAAGACTCCCCGCTGCACCTGGGTGCTAGGCTCGTTCATCTCGTCTTGGCCGAGTGTCCTCGACAACAAGCGCGAGCGCGAGATCATCACGGGACTCGATGGGGACGAATCGACCACAGTCGCGACTTCGCAGAGAGTGAGTGAGAGAAAGAGAGAGAGAGAGAGAGAAAGACCCGTGCACGCGGAACGATATAACCAACGAGCAACAGAGTCTTCCAGCTCAAGAGGTGCTCCTATCCAAGCGTTCTCGACGAACTCGCCGCTGGTTTACCCGGTTCTTGCTGCCTGTTTACGATCCTGTGGATGGCGAGGAGTTTGCCGGGAGTACGCGCGCGTCCGAGAGTACCCAGGTATGGTCTTCCCTTCGTCGTCGCTTCGTGCCCTGACGCGAGTCCCACTCGGCCTCTGCCTCTCTATCTCCATCCTCTCCAACAAGCTTACTTGGCTAAGCCGGGACCAACTCGCCCCACAAAGCAGCATCAAGAGATTGTGCTCCTGTTCATTCGCCCGGACGGTCGATGCACCGTCGTACAAACTGTTGGATCATCATCAATTCCAACCAGAATCAAGCCACACGAGTCGATGGTAACAATAATTGACCGATAATGAGGAGATTCGATCAATTCATCGATGATATATTACTTAGTTTATAGAACGCTTTATACTACACTCAAAAAAATTGAGAATATAGTCAGTTCTACTGTACGATTGTTTGGTCGTCCCAAAATATATTTATTCGTGCTACAATATATGGTACCATAACTATAAAATATAGTATATCACCTCAGGGAAACATCTGCATGGTTTTGATAGCCTATCATATTTTTTTCTTCGTATATGTTTTAGGAATAACTGTTACTGCTTAAATTTCTCGACGATTGTTCTTCACGTTTCGGTGAAATTGTCATCTTTTTTTTTAAATTTATTGGGCTGTTTTCAAAAAGCAGCAACTCCAATTTAACAACATTATTTTTCACTGCATATGTTGTATGCTCTTTAACGCGTAGTAGTAATATCTGCGGATCAACGACTGGGACATCAGTCTTATCTGAATACATATTTGAGCTACAGCCGCCCTGTACCGAGGTAGGGAGCTGTGTTGTACGTAGGTATTATAAAAGGGACGAACAGCGAGCTGCAACTGGGCTCCTCCTTCAATCCTATACCTTGAGACCAGGACCGAAGGAGAAGAAGAAGAAGAAGAAGAAGACGAAGACGGAACGGTGCCGCGCTACCAGTTCGCGGGACCATAACCATCTTCGGGTAACAAGGACGTGCCACCTGGAGTTTTCGACCCTGACGCTCTGTCGTGGCCTCACTCATCCGCGAAGAGTGAGCTCCGAAACTGGACGAAATACCTCCGCCATAAATGGCCATGGAACGTTACGGTTCTCTCGCACCGGGGACACACAAGAGAGAGATTGTTCTCGATAGCGGGATATATGTCCCTATATCGCGTGCAGTGTTCACGAGACTGTCATTCGAACGAAAAATATATCTCGATCGTTCACACCCAGTGTCCGCTGTCTTGAGGGTTGTCGTATTGATTTCACCGAAGGGTGAATTTGAAAACTGACCCTCACGCCAAGCAACTCGTCCAGCCGAACACGCTTGAGAAATCTTGTGCATCTCATATATATATTCCAACTTGCCATCTCGATTGAGAAAATACAAATAGTTCGTGACGGCCACGTGTCGAGAATAACCTTACGAAGCATAAGCGACACGAGAGAACGTTGCTCATCCGAAGAAACATCGTGATGAGTTCGAGTATACTCGATCTCAGGCTCAACGGAGCGTTAAGGAAGAGAATAATGTCTATTTGTTCTGTCTCGTTCATCGTTGATGTCAATTGGAATTCGAAATAATTTCGCACACTTTTTTATATGATATTTTATAATTACTAAATAATACTTTATATTATTTACTAAATAATACTTTATAATTACTGCTTCTTAACCTTTTCTGACATTTTAGGATAAATTATATGACATTATTGATATTAATTTTATCCAAAAAGGGATATTGAAGACACTTAGAATTGGATGCCATCGATTTTACCATCAAATTACCATCGAATTTTTGTGAACCGTTCGTAAAGATGACAATTAATTTCAAATCAAATTATTTTCAGGTAATACTTATGTATACGTTGTAAAACAAGTATATACCCTAACGTATATAATTTAAAAAAGAATTAAAAATAATGTATTCCATAAATAAATATCCTTCGTCACGACTACCCGAGTTTACCCTGTATATTTTCTTTATCCCTGCATGTAAATCTACTTTGAATCTTATAAATAGCCCTTTATATTGTCCGGACGGAAAAAAATCGTCAAACTGGACACCAAATTATGGAATTCTCAAAAATTCAATTTTTTTTTTAAGTAAAAATATTTTTAAATACTTTCTTTTAACTACAAGACTATCCACGAAAGAGAAATGTAACTGCCCGAACGAAAAATCCAAGAACTCCATTTGGAGACCAAACGAAATGAAAAAAAAAATTAGCTTCAACTTTAACCGAAGTTCTTCAACATCCTTTTTTGTATACCAAGTAAATCAACTCCACAAGACATCAATTTTATGTCATCCTCAGCGTGGATGTTTGGCCACAACCAAAGTTAGCTTAATTGCCAAAACGATTTTCGAGATAATGATGACTCCCGACAGTTTCGTCTGCTGTTACCGAGTCCGGCTGAGACGCCAGTGGACGTGAAACGGATGGCCAGGTACGTCCTCGAAGAGGAGGAAGAGACATCGACGACTAAGGGACACAGCGTCATACCCGTTTAACGTCGTTCCACGTATAGAGCAGGGGTTGCCAACCGTGAAGATTGAGTGCACGTAGGAGGTATAAAATGGTTACAATATATATATAAAGTATCTCTATATATACACATACATTGGCGGTGTTGTGTAGCAAGAGGCGTGAGGCGGGGGAGAGTCCGCGAGGGTAACGGAGCCAACGGAGCTTCCCAGGCCCCCCTCGATACGAAGCCACATTGTTTCACGATGACATCGATACGCTACCGTTCGAGCTCGCCGGTACTTAGTACCGCGGTGTGCGCGCGCGGAGCAGCTACCGCGCGTATATATCTTGGCTACTAGCTGCCGCAACCATGCTGCCACGGGAATCTCGCAAGTCGCATGCACAACACAGACAAGCTAAGACGATTCAACACGAACGCGAGAGCGGTATAACACACTCCGCTGCCAGTTAACGCATTAGTAGTCGAAGCCCGCGTGACCTGAGTATACGATGTCGCGGGCGAGTTCAAGGAGAGACACGAGGAGACGTAGAAATCGCCAATCTCGATTCCCTCTCGTCCCTATCTTTCGGTACGGCCTTCCTGCGTGATTTAAGGACAGTGGAATAACACTAGACACATACTGGGCATTTTTTTTTAACAATTTTTTTGAGGATTTTTGGTAGTTGCTGCGGAGGATAAAAAAATATGCAGTCGAAAATAAAGGCTTGTTTAGGATAACCATGTGGTTGGTCACCTAGGATTATTTTGTTAGACTAACGAATTTATAGGTTTCCATAACTAAATATATTCTTGGCTGTCAACTGAAGACTTGATATTGGTCTAACTAATAACTTGGTTGTTCTGATCAAATAATCGTCTGATACCTACCATTCTTATTTCCATACTGATTTGAACTCGGTCTGACCCTTTATGTCAGATTTGACATTTGACACAAACAAAACATTTCAATGCATGAACTTGGTCGCGAACCCTGTGTGTCTGACGACACTGGCGTCCAATCAGAGTACGAATAGATCGCTAACAATGAATTTCGCATTTGTCGCTCATTAACTTTTTACTGAAGGAAATACTAGAAAACAATGCTGTCAGTGAATTCAGAAAACATTTGTCAATATAAAAATAGTTATAAGATTTCTATTGAATTAGTAGAATAAAATCATATAATTAATTCTAAATTGTCCAAGCCCTACGGTAAAAAAGATGTGGACAATCGAGATCGAAGTTCGAGATATTTGTGAAGCCGTTTTATTCGTGCTATGATTGGTCAGTGGTGGCTATGACGTGTAGTGTATACTCTACGTCACTACTCTCCTCTTATGCCCATCGTACCGGCAGGCTATGGCGGTCATTTGGTATCCCAACTCTTTTGCCGTGTACGATTGGATTCTTTTAGTATAAAAAAATGGATCTACTGTGGTTCTTAAATAAGACAACAGTTGGAAAAAGAAATCATAAAGTGCACGCGCAGCACGCACGTCGTTGCTAGTAAAGATTAAAAAACCTCATTAAAACATGACATGAAACTATGTAACTCTTCAAACGTTAGCTATCATGGAGCAAAGTTTTTAGTTTACAGAGTTGGCCACACATGCAAAAAGCCGTGTATAAGTCTATGAGCATCGACTTTTATCGCCCGTTTTTCAACTTCCCGGCTGACGGTCGACCTCTCTAGAATAGAAGTTATGATTTATCTGGGTGTACATCGTTGTTTTACTCTTAATTATATACCACAATTTTTATTTTTAATTCTTTTCTTTTTTACTTTCTCATCACATACAGAGATTCCGAAAAACACATTCACTCATTTCTGTCTATGTTTGCCGTCCGTGCAATTAACAAATTGCACGGACATGTGAAACGGTACTGTTGGCCAACTCAAAATAAATGACTGCCAATTTTTAAAGATCATAAAAAAAAAACTGAAAGAAGTGCTTCGAGATAATCGCAAAACGTCAAAAATCTGCCTTGGAAAAAAATTAATTGCACGGGCATGTGAAACGGTACAGCTGGCCAACTGCAAGAAAATGACTGCCAATTTTTGAATATTATTTAAAAAAAAATGAAAAAAGTGCCTATTAAGTTATTAAGTATTAAGTTGCCATATTAGCAAAACGCAAAAGTCTGCCATGGGAAAACTTTTTTGACTGCCGGGTTACAAAATTGCAGATCGGAGAATAAAATTTGTAGATCTGATGATTTCTTCAGAATTATAACAGTTTCAAGTCCGTACATTCTTTTTCAGCTTTGCATAACTTCATTCTCAATACCAAGTATCATTTAAAGAGTATCTACTTTTTAAACTTTCTATTTGGCACAAAGCAGACAAAAAAAATAAAATTACAGTACAGAAAAGATAAAAACAAAAATACCTATTTCGTAGCTTATTCTTTATTGATGTTCTACAATATAGAGTACGGTTTATAAAACGACATCAGGTATTACTTTTTTAAAAGTGAATAGTGAATGTCTTTTTATTTTCCAGTGAATTAGATATATTCCTGTTGGATGTTTGAGGAATAGGTTCTCCATCTATAAGTCTGACGGCGGTGATATGGTCGGCAGGCCAGGTTAAACAATATTCGTCTTTCTGTAGAAAGTTCAAGAACTATTGACAAATAGATATATGGCACATACAATGGGTTATACGTGTTTTCGCTTCCTCATAGATACAGCTTTTTTCACGAAAAAACAATTCTTTTCGACATGTCAGGACACTCAGAATAGCCCAAAACGTCGACAAAAGTGGTTTAGAAAAAATATCCGAAAATTCAATCACCTCTTACTCAGTAAACGTTCGAGCGATCGGGCCGAAATTTGGCACGCGAGTAAAGTAGTTATTCCTCTTTGAATGTCGCGATTTTTGACAAAATATATGCAGTCATTCAGATTTTATGTAATTGTAAATAAAAAAAAAAAGAGCGTGGTTGCGTTTTTGCAAAAGGTCAACATTTTAGCTAAATAATTCTTCATAACTGGAGATACGTTCAATGTTGTTTAGTACTCAATTTTGACGAGATCGGTAAAGCGGTATGGATTTTATGGATTCTTGAAATTTACGTGTTTTTTTTTTATGTCATAACTCGAGGACGGTTCAAGCAACGGATTCAAAATTTTGCACATAACATGAATAGAATGTTATTACATACTGAATTTAGAGAAAATCCAAGAAAGCGTTCATATTTAGTATTTAATTCAAAATGTTTGAAAATAATAATTCAATACATGTGTTAATTTTTTTTGGCGTTTTTAGTGCAGCTGATGTTCACGGTATATGAGCAAGCCTGCAAAATAGAACCTTGCAAATTGCTTCCTATATGAGGAAGCCAAAATTGATCAACACGCTTTACCATAGATGTGGCTTTGTCTCAGATACAAAATAATAAAGAAGCAATTTGCAAGGTTCTGCTTTGCAAGTTTTTAAAAATATGTTTAATACTCTCGGTAGCACTCACATTGCAATATGATGCTAATTTTGTCGTTTTACAATAAACATTGGGTCCTCTCTCACAGGGGCTCTTCTTCAGGTATTCTTTGCAAAAAGCCTCTGCCTAATGTCGTAAATAACATAAAAAAATGAATAAACATGCAAGATCAGAGTTTTTCACATATTTTTCTTAGAATTTAATAATAAATACCATAAGGGAATAATGAAAACTAAAACATTATCTCCCACTTTCGAATAAAATTAGAAATAACTTACAATTGATTATTCTCATAAAATGAGTGCTGAAGATTAAGGTTTGCGCCTCAATTTAATAAAGATAATTTTGGTTTTGTTCTATGAAGCATCTCATAGAATTTTAATAACCAGAGCCATCTTTTTGTAAAAAGCAGCAGTATATAATTATTTTCAATTAAACACGAGCGTAGGAGTCGAAAATTTGTTTTTTTTTAAGTAAAGAAACTTTTATTAGATTTTGAAAGATTGATGACACTGCTACATTGAACAGATTTTTTTTTCTAAAAAAAAAATATTCGGCACTCACGTTGCATCGTGCAGTTAGCATCTTTGAGGCGCAGTAAACCTCGGGTCCGGCTTTTTCGCATCGATCAGCAGGTGGTGTTGGTAGCTAGATTTAACGATGCGAAGTTTCAGTAATCGTTTTGTATTAGTGTGAGTTTCACTTATTGAAATTAACTTGTCTTACCAAAAGATAAGAGTTGACGACAGCAACGAGAAATAAAAATAATATTGGTAAGGCGTTCTTGATCATCTTGATCGTTTGACTATATCTCTTTTTATTAAAATTCTGTGATATGAACGTGTCTTATATACTCCAATAGAAGTTAATAAGATTTAATCAACAAGAATTATGCAAATTGAAATAATAAATATTTGTAATAAGACAAAAATTTGATTTTCGACAAAGTTCGTCACTGATTTCCCAAGTAATCGAAAAAACTTATCGTCTGTAAGTATGTACAAGTATATACATGGGGCATTCTACTTGGTTTCAACTGGAGTCTGATTCTTGACTCTTCCGATTGGGTCGATCCGCAATTTTTTATATGTTTGACATAACGCTAAAAATCACTAATTTATTTTTTAAATCTGAAAAACCTTACTTCGAATATAAAACTTTTTGTAACAGAACCGGCGATTCCATCCATTTTTCCCTTTTTTCAACAAAAAAGTAAAAAAATTAGAAAATATAGTAACTTTACGACGGGCACCAACTACAAAACTTTTGTCTGCAACACATGATTTTTGTGCAGTTTTTAAAGATTTTTTCAAATGTTGAGATTTTTCTTAAATAATTTCAAATTAGGTCTTCTTATTAAAGGTTATTTAACGTTCATTATGAAATAAAATATTGGAAAAATCTGAAAATCCTGTGTTGCATACAAAAATTTTCTAGTTGTTGCCCATCGTGAAGTAACTATTTTTTTTCTAATTTTTTCCATTTTTTAAATATGAAAATACCGAAAGAAATTGAAGGAATCGCTTTTCTACTTTGATTCGGTTACCAAAATTTTTTATTTTACAAAAAAGGTTTTTTAGAATATTTTTAGATTTTTAAAATGTGTCGTTCGATAACTTATTTTTAAAAATTGTAGATAATTAAATATGTGTACATTTTTTTGTTTAATTAGTGCTTTCTAGAATTATCTCAAGCATATAAAAAATTGCGAACCCAATCGGAAGCGTCAAGGGTCAGGACGAAAAACCAGGTCGAATGCCCTATATACACTAACGTGCGTAAGAGCTGTTTAGTCTGAATCTACGCGAGTACTATCAGAGCCATTTGTTCACTGCTTAACAGTTGAATAAATACGTTGTTTTAATAGTCTGTCGAACTATTTCTCCTACTCCTCAAACATCACGTGCAGAAATGTCGCTTTGAACTGAATATTGACACGTATAGTGACACATCCGCAAAACATATGTCGAAAGTATTATACGAAAAATGTAATACAACAAAAATATCAAAGTGACAAAACACCACAGGTTGAAAATAACATAGGTCTAAAACGCTACAATACAAAAATATCATAACGTCAGAATGTAATAATGCAAATTGGCCATCATACATTTGGCATATTCAGGAATCTGTGATATGCCACGTATATATGAATTGTAACGTTTCGCGAAATAGGCCGTCTCAATCGCGAGAGATAACTTTTCAAGGTGAAAAACTTTTCCACCTCCACGTGGATAATTTCGTATTTGAGTATGTATGTTGTTTAAATACATTATATTACTGCAGTTCCTTTACTTTAATTTACTTTTCACACGGCATAAACATATTTTAACACCACTAATATTTATATTTAATCCTATAATGAATTTAGAGTCTCATCGAAGTTCGTGTTACGTGTTTATTTAGCACTTTTTACGTTCTCGTCCTAATTTTGATTGACTATTCGATTACTACAAAAGAGAGACTACGCTGTTAAAGATAAGGACAAAAATGTTTTTACAAAAGAAAAATGTTACGCCAAGTATTAAAAGCGTAGCCATCTTATAACGAAAAAAAATCTCATACAAAAAAAAATCCGTGCTGAAAAATCTCTTACAAAAATATTAATCCGAATCCAATATATTACCCAAGTAAAATGAAAAATGTCTCACAAAAAAAATTCCTTGCTAGAAAATCTCTTGTGACTCTTCAGACTACACATCTCTTCAGACTACACTGTTAAAGATAAGGACAAAAATGTTTTTACGAAAGAAAAATGTTACGCGAAGTATTAAAAGCGTAGCCATCTCATAACGAAAAAAATCTCATACAAAAAAAAATCCTTGCTAAAAAATCTCTTACAAAAATATTAAACCAAACCCAATACATTAGCCAAGTAAAGCCCCTCGGTAGATTTTTACCCATGGCAGAGAAGCACCTGGACATTTTTTTCTAGACCACTTTACCCGACGTTCCACACCATTTGGAGTAACATAAAAATCTTGAAATTTTTTGTTCTTTTTCACAGAAACAAAGCTTCCTCTATCAGAAAGCAAAAGCGTAATTTTTTAAAATTACACTTCCGCCCGCCAGAAATCTAGGATGCATGCAGACCAACGTAAGCGTTCACGTGTATTGGCGCGGAGAAAGATGAACCTGTCGAGGTAAAAGCGATGTCTTCGTTTATTCCGCTGTCTATTAGGTATACCCTACTGTATAAGTGGCGGTGCGGACAGGGGGTTGTTACACTACTCCGTGTATCTCCTCCTCTCCACATTAGTCTAAGACACGTTTCAGCTCTCGCGGTCCAACATTCATATCCTCTCGGCGTGTCTCTGACGGAGTCCACCCATCCAGCTCTAGGACTCTATAGTTACAGTACACAGTTTCCACTGTAAATGCGCGCGAAATGTTACTATACTACGCGACATGTACAAGGTATACGTATGTATATATACAAATGTATGTGTATCCGTGTGTCGCGAGAAGAGGCAAACGTTCTCCAGTCGCAATGTTTTTCCGAGTGTGCTCTGCTGGGTCGTCTCGTAAACGTGCAGCCTGCTCTGAGCTTTACCCGGTGCCTGCATCAAGCTCCGAAGATGGCAAAGGTAAGTAAGTAAGGCTCGTGCCCTGCCCGGTGACTGAACCCACACCGCGAGCGTCCCACACAAACTCGAGAACCTGAGCTCTGCGGCCTCTCGTCAACACACATATACAAATATAATACAACACATACACACTGATATTTTACAGCGCAATGCTGGCTGCGGCGAACCTCATCCTCGTCGGGCGAGCGAGACAACCAGTCGACGACGAAACCCGAGGAAGAACCGAGATTCTCGTGTGTACTTACGTATACGTATGAGGCATTCTCTGTCAATTCGGTTTTCTTGCAAATTCGAAAAATATTACCATTCGATAGTGGATGCATAGGTTTACCAAAATGTTTTGTTTCTTTTTAATCGAGATTTTCAAAGTTACAGCGGTTGTAAGATTCACGCGGGAAATCAATAATTTAAACACTTCGGAAAAAACCAGAGTTCATACGAACAGGGTTATGACGTCACGATGTTGTTGCTGAGCATATAGAGCATAGTAAAAAAGGCATAGAAAATAATGTAACCTTGCTTTGTGACGAATAATAACGTGTAAATGGCCTCTACTACGAGTTATCGGTGATGTTTTGTGCCCGAGTGCACAATTTTAACATTAAGTGAACTCTGCTTTGTGAAAACCAGATTCTAGTCAATTTGATATTTTTGGTAAATATTATAATTAAAAAAGCAATGAAAAGCAGAGTTATCTGTAAAAAGGTTTTCTCATAAACAAATAAATAAATAAATATTACCATTCGATAGTGGTTGGATAGGTTTATAGATAATTTCTTTTTTATCACAAGGAAAGTTCGCACTGCTGTACCAATTTCAAAAATAAAGTCCAATACGCTTTAATTCTATCACTTTTATAGTTAATTATAGTGACTTTATGATGACGCATTTTTGTTTCATTATTAGTTTTCGAGATACGTTGACTTTTAAAAATCAGCACTTTCTGAAATAACGAATTAAAAAGTCTGATTGAATTTACAGAAAGTACTTTCAGGCAGTACTCAAATCTGGGTAATTATGAAAAATACTCGTTAATTATAGAAATAAGAGTGTTAGAAAAAAATGGCTGAATTGGCGTAGAATGCCTTATATATACATATGCGATGCTGCTGCTGCTCTAGGTAGGTGTTGTGTAAATTGTATGTGTACGCACGAGTTTGAACATCATCTCTCTGTACTATACTGGAAATTGGAATGAAGATCTAGTGGATCCTCCGGCGACTCGTTACCCAGTTAAATGTTGCAAGTACCCTGTATATATAATATACATATATATATATACGTATGTAACGTAATATGTATAATCCTATATTCTTATAGGGGAAGCAAGAGGCAGAGCGCTGAATTGAATGAGATGAATTTCTCAGTTGGAATTGCGAATAAGGAATGACATTTAACGTATAAGGAAATACAAATTTCCTCATCATGTGGTGTATTATTTTTGTGATTGCAGGTTATTCGATTAGCGGATTTTCAGCATTGACAATCTTAAGGAGGATAAAGTACTGTAGACTAGACAAATCGGTGCTCAATTTTTTAAAACCTTTTCTACAATTGTCAGTGGCTTAAACAATAATAAAAATATCGTGCCTGATTGGATAAAGAATCTTTTAATACTAAAATCAGCTGTCGCTTATCATAGTCGGATCAATACTATTATTTTTTTTTAACTAAACAAAAAAACGGCTTCTGGAAGTTAATGTTAATTGAACAATTTAATTGTAATTACAGGACTATAAATGTTTCTCTATGTTAAAAACAAATGTTAGAAACAATTCTCAATATACTCCATGAATTAAAGCATAAACATTTGCAGAAATATTTTTGTTATTAACACTGATTTTACTAGTCTAAAGTGCTTCACCCCCCTTAAGGCGCGATAGAATATTGGTGAAAATCACGCGAGGGATGCAAAATGTTGAAACATCTCTACAGTGTCCCCTTAAGTCTATGGAATAATAGACTTCGTATCTAGTACACGGTTCCATCTTTCACCAGGATTTTTTTCGGTGTAATTTACGTAGAAGAATTGCGTTGATAGAATAATGCACGTGCGCAACCGGATGAACTCTCGGGTTTCTCTGGAAAACGAGCGGAGACCGCTGGAGAGCACACGAACAAGTTGGACTACGGTAAAACGGGGTTACTCTTCAGTATCCACTCTGTCGTGCATGTAAGCAAGTCTTGGCGCATACTCGTGATATAACAAGATTCTTAATAATAGCTTGAAAAACCATTTTTTGATATTCATTTTCACAACACTTTGTACTTTCAGAAAATGTTAAACATCAACTTATCACACATAAATTAGTCTCTTACCTTGTCCTCGCATGTCTTGTGGCATGTGTATTTGCAGACTGCAAAAAAAGAAAAAAAACATTATTTACAATAATTAGAGTAACAAAAAATTATTTGATGCATCTACCAGAAGTCCGGACACTGGGACGACTGTAGACTTCAAGGTAGATCTTAAAGAAACTATAAATCTATAATACATGAGAAAACTTATCGAAAAATATAGATTTATTAAAAAAATTTAATTCACTTATAGTTCCAATGGCATTTTAGAAGTCTATATTGATCATTTTTTAATTTAATTGTTTTATTATTCCTTTACTTAGTATAGTGTATTTCAAAAAGTTGTCGCTTTAAGGGTGGAACAAATGGTTGTAGACAACCTCTTGAAACGCATTTCTTTTACGTATGTTGAAACATTTTAAACCAAAGTTTCACCACAAAAGTGGTGACTTGAAAAATGATCGGTTTAAGGGTATTATACCGATTTTAGGAGAAATAAATACGTTTCATTTGTTTTTATATGTATAAAAAAAAGCTGCATAACAAACTTAATTCAACCAATTGACCGTTTAATTTTTAATTTAATCATATGATAAAATCGTCGGATTCGAATATAACAAATTGTTGAAGAAGTTCCATTTTCGAAAAAATAGAAAATATTTTTTCGAAAATTGACAAAAATTTAACTCTTGCAATTAATTATATTCAAGTCTAGGTCTTTTTTTTACATAATCATAATACCGTGAGAATAGACTATATTATTTGTTGCCATTTCTTAAGGGACAAAAAGAGACACGACTCTTTCGTCGAATTTGGTGAAGTCACCCTTTAAGCGCCTAACTCTATATTTAAAAAAATGCCCCGATAAAGGAAATGTTTACAGCAAATTCAGTACAGAATAAAAATTCATTCAATACAGAATAAAAAAGAAATATCCTTTTTTGCCTGAAATCGGTGATGCTCCCTCTTAACATTCTGGATTTAGAATATATGAGGCAAAACACGTCAAGTCGGCCACCCCAATTTTTCATGTCAACAAAACGTCCTCAAATTTATTCAGGATGTTGGTCTGGTTGAAGAAAAAACGTAGGAATTTTTTCAGATTTTTTTATTGCATATTCCAGCCATTGAAAATCGCTGAAAATAATCATTGTTTATTATTTTTTGACGCCAATACTACGGCCCACACAAAAAAAAATCATAAGAACATCGAATTTTGAATTTTCAGCGTACTTTCCAACAACATTTTTTGTAAAATTTTCCGATTTTATTTTATGCTATTTTTCAATTAAATAAAGTTGCCACTTTTTTTCCTCCGAAACGGCATTTCCAATTTAGCTGAAATTTTCACATTTTGTTCTTTGAAATATCAAGAATCTTAGAAAAAATTGGCAAAATGGGCGGCAATTTCGCCCCAGAGTTACAGCTCTTCGAACGATGAAACATCGTCGTAATCTAATGTGTAATTGCACTCTGCGTTCACGAGGACTGAGAATATCTATGGAAAATATTCTAAAGCCCGCATTACATTTTTGTTATTATGTAATTCTTGTTTTTTGTATTAGATTATCGCGATCTTTGATCGTTCGAAGATCTGTAACTCTGGAGCGAAATTGCCGCCTATCTCACCGATTTTTTCTAAATTTCTAGGCATTTAAACGAACAAAATGTAAAAATTTCAACTAAAATCGGAAATACCGTTTCGGAGGGAAAAAAGTGGCAACCGTATTTAATTGAAAAATAGCATAAAATGAAATCGGAGAATTTTACAAAAAATGTTGTTGAAAAGTACGCTGAAAATCCAAAATTTGGTGTTCTTATGTTTTTTTTTGTTGCGATCCGTAGTATTGGCGTTAAAAAATAAACAATGATTATTTTCAGCGGTTTTCAATGGCTGGAATATGCAATAAAAAAATCTGAGAAAATTCCTACGTTTTTTCTTCAACTCGGCCAACATCCTGAAGTTTTGTTGACATGAAAAATTGGGGTAGCCGACTGGACGTGTTTTGCCCCATACATCGGTATGATTGCCTTGAGCGATCTAGCGGAGCGTAAAAGAAACACGTTCAACATTGCCGCGGGATTAAAAGCAAGTTTTTATACCGACGGACGGCTCGAAGCCGAGCGCCAGATGGTAGAACAGTGCAAGCATTATTATCGACATACCTCTGCAGCAAGAAGCCTGTTTGATCATCGCCTGGTGGCACAGATGACATGGTCGGGATTTTCGGAGCTGCTTCGTCCGAAATACATGGCATTGCGGTTCGAATTCGCTCTGTAATCATAATTAAACAAAGGACAAGAGATTAGCACAAAAGGCAACATCAGAATTTATGAAAAAAAAGAAAAAGTCCTACATGATACGAATATCTCAGATTAAAAATTTTTCAACCCCTTTCAGAATGAACAGCGCAACTTAACCCCATCGTGCGC
The DNA here is from genome assembly GCA_964016905.1 of Perithous albicinctus. Taxonomy (NCBI): domain Eukaryota; kingdom Metazoa; phylum Arthropoda; class Insecta; order Hymenoptera; family Ichneumonidae; genus Perithous; species Perithous albicinctus. The sequence continues at coordinate 14,010,702 of OZ024688.1, forward strand.
TATCTTTTGACCTTTACTATATCCCATACACGCGACTATAGAAAGACGGTGCGCGCGCGACTTGCAAAGGAAGATCGTGATTGTAGTATCGCGGGTGCAGAACAACTCTTGTGGGCATGATGCATGGCTCGGGAAAATACAGTGCTGCTGGGTAATCGTTCGTATTCATCGTGACGCGGGAACTCACGTGTAAGCAGCGCCAAACCCTTCAGTCGTTGGTCGCCCGCCAATGATTGGCAGTCTATGGAAGGCTGATTTCATACAAATTTACAAAATTTTTTGAACGTACTACAATTAAAATATATCTGTATATTTCAAAATTATTTGTATAAAAATCTAATTGTTTAAAAAAAATCCTTAAAAATCTTGGCTAAAATATATAAAATATACGTCTCTATGTCAATTTCTAAATTTATTATAGACAAACTAATCTGATACTCTGAAGAATTCATTTCACTGTTTTTAAGTAAAAAAATAACAATATAAACATGCTTTAAGTATAGATAGAAAAATGTATGGGCTTCTGGAGTTACCCAGATAGTCCAGATTAAATTTTTTATTTTGTGAAAACGTTGGATGTCCTAAAAAAAAGTAAAAAAATGCGCTATTAAACCAATGACCAGTGTTAATCGATTGGTTGCTAATTGAATTGCATTTTACAGTGTACATACAAATTACACAAACGAGAGGGTTAAAATTATGTCGGCTCCCACCTCAAAACATCAAACCCATTTATGTTTTTGATAAGTAGATGAAAATCAAAAAAATTCTCAGCAATCGATGTTGAATTATGGCACAAATAAAATCTATACAAATATCATTAAATTTCATTCGTCAATATTTAATTAAAATGAGTTGGAAGTTTTGAGGCTGTAATAGTATATTGTGCACCAAGGCCAGAAAGTTGAACATTCCTGGCGATCGTTTCGAAGGGCAAAAAGTCTACCTCTACGTAGAGTTCGTACTCTGTTCCGTGATGAACGGGGGCAAAGTGAGTGCTTTCCTCCCTAGGGAGTAAAGTGCTTACTTTCGCCCTTCTTACTGGGAAGCAAAGTACGAACTTTACTTGCAGGTGTGTGAAAAAGTAAATTAACAGCTATTGAATACCCGCTATTAACACAGTCTGAACTTTATGGATACGACGTTGGATTGATTTTTAAAACTGAACCTTTAAGTGTATAAAATTTCTTATTTTAAATGTCGTGGATTGAAATATAGAGTATGCCAATAACTATTTTTCTAGACTGCTTCGGTGGACAATTGCTGTATAGAATTGAGTCGAAGAACGAAGTATTCATGGTAAGAGCGTCAGTGCAGTGCTATATCGATGCGCACCCGTGCGCTTACGCGTTATTGCGCGAAGCACGAGAGATGCACAACAGCCGCACTTACTGCGCACTGCATCGCAGTGGTGATGTTCAGTGCGCGATCTGAGAAGAACACTCGCGTCGGCATGCACACGGGGTAAACCCTCGAGGCGCTAGGATTCTAAGATGCGCGGCTCCGATTACACGCACGCGATCCACGCGCGTTCTCTGACTTACTATCTGGATACCCGCACCGCGATTCTCTGTTCTATACCGATACTCCTTTGCTCCCTGGGAAGCGCCAATCGTTCACTTTCTTTGCATCGATGCTTGTACAGAGAATACTACAGTTTTCTCTTCTCTTTTTTTGCCTCCGTTTTACCGCCGCGCGTGTGCTTATCGCTGGCACGAGCGAATAACCAGGAAATAAACGACCAAATCGATAGCAGATTTTATGCCCTCAGTATGCGACTACACGATGCCGAAGAGTGAATCGAAATTCGGATCGGGAATGGGCATCAATCGAATGTAAAAAAATTGTTTGAAATATTTACAAAGAAAGGAAAAAAAAGTTGACGAATTCAAAAATATTAAAAATTGACTTTATACAAAGTCCTGAAACACATTATTTTTGCAATAAATTTAAAGAAGATAAGTGTAATGAACAAAAGTAATGGTAGCTACTTCACATTGCACGTTATTAGCTACATTTGCTAGTTTCAAGAACTTTATAGAAATTTATTATTTCAGCTAGACTATTTTGTGACATATTAAAATATTATTTTTTATTAATCGCATCTCCAAAGTCCGTATCCTAATGTAAATATTATTATGTTTGTGGAAATGTCTACGTCGTTTTAAATCATTTGTTTTCCATTTTTCAGTCAATTTAAATGCCAAAAATACTCAGCCGAGTTATTCATGAGGAAATGAGACTCCAATATGAGGATCAAGCGTGGGATATAATGACGTCGTCTGGACGGAGTCGAAAGAGTTCGTAGTACTCGAAAGACTTTCGAGTGGAATCAAGTGCGCTGTACTCTTAAATGTTCCTCCTATCCTCATTCTCCTCACTCCGATCTGGCGTCTCTTGTAACTCGATGTACATCATAGCCGTTAGAATTTGCGATGTGAAGGAGTGCTTTGGCAGACTGGCGAATAGACGAGCGAGAAGGAGCGTCGAGCTTTGGAGTATAGAAGAAGAACGCGATAGATATATCGGTTCTTCAAGAGAAGAAGAACAGAGACGAGCTTTGTCGGCTCTGATGGCTGTGGCTTCTCGTGTTTGTGCTTTGGCTCGAGATGTACTACGAGAGAGGCCCCGCAGCATTCAAGCGGCAGCAGCAGCAGCAACGAAGGAAGAACGGACAACAGCAGCGGTGCACTTCGACTTGCATTAACCGCACACGCGGAGATACAAAGCCATGGAGCTGCACTCGCTTCAATACAGCGATGCTTCCATTCCGAGGCGATCAAAGCAACGCTTTTATCTTTGGCTGGCTATTTTGCAGAGGACGATTCCAAGCATTGCGAAAAGGCAACTGAACCGAGAAAACCCAGGAAAAGTCTCGTTGGGGTAAAAAGAGTTATTCTCATGGTAAAACTCGTAACGTTCTCTGTCAATTCAGACATTTTTTAACAGAATACAAAACCTATATTTTACTTGAATTTTCACAGATTTTACAGGAATTTATCTACAATTTGAAGCAACGCTAAAAGTGTGGCATTGGACAAAAATGGATTTATCTGATTATTTTCTACAATTTTTTTTTGTATGTAACTACCATCGCATTACAAAAATGTTTAACCTTGTATTTTTTTTATCTACAATTTTTCGCAGGAATAATTCGGATTAAAATTTTTGCAGAAAAATGCAAATCTTACAATTTTTGGGAAAAAAATATCTTTGAAAACTCAACGTAGAAATAGGAAAATCTGGTGAATTATGAGAAATTTCTAAGAGGATAAACGAAAATTAATTGAATTCAGAGAGAATGCGTTAGATTGGATGACTTGCAATATATGCACCCGGCCTTCCATACACGTCTTTCTTGATCTCAACTACCGATCGGCGATTCTCATTCTTCGTACTCCGTACCTACTTACAGCTAGTCCTGAGCTCTCCGGCTCTGCTACCGTGTGCACGCTTAGTGTTTTGCATCGTCGACAACATACGTTACTCATTGTATTCTAATACCTTAGGCGTGTTACGTCACGAGGTGGACCGTATAGTACGGATAATGTAGAGGAGAGACCCGCGTGCATTCATAAATGCTAATAGTCGAAGTTGTGCAGCAGCGTCTCGAGTTCCCGTTTCAGCTACTGGCTTCATTGAAACCGTAATGTCCCGACAGAGATTGAATTATCGACGATTCTCTCGACATTTAACGACGCTGCGCGGGTTGAGGGTCTCATGCACTTTTCGTTTTGCGCATTCCTGCATCTGTATCTCAAAATATTCTTCATAACTTCATTGTGTTGCACTAAGAAAGCAACAAACGTTCAATAAAAAATAAATTTATAATTAATCAAAAATTACATTCAATGTTATATTTTAATCGTATTAATAACGGCTGAAGTTACTACTAAACAGAATTCGGAAAACAGTGTCGGGGTTGGATATTACAAAATAATGCAAAATCGACAAATTTACAACAACAAAAAAACTAAACTAAAAAAATGTCACTTCTGATTTAACATAATTGTATTTGTTAATTTGACGTTTTTTGTCATTTCTTAGTTAACAAAAAAAAGTTCAATTAACTTTTCTTTACATTGTAATTTATAATTAAAAAAAAATAAATCTTGTAATTTCGCTAAATTAACTAAATCTTTGGCCCAATTTTCAAATTTAACAAAAACAGAACCCTGTCAAATTGACACAACAGGGGTTGCTACTTCAAAAACTGGCACACTGATTTAACATAATTATTTTCTTATGTCTAATAAATTAACAGTCCATGCGACAATTTTTATTAGGATGCTTCGGCAAGTTTTGAAAAATTCAATATAAAATTCCGTCACATAAAAAAACGAAAAAAAAAACATTTAAAGATGATAATATTTCCAAACACAAGTTCACTTAAATTTCTGAAATCTTTACATCTATTTTTATTGACCGTTTATTAGTCTCTACATATTGTTGTGGTACTAATAATTGTGATTAATTTTTCGCACACGTTACTTATAAATTCTTACTCTTACTTGTTACATTGTCTCCAACCGACATAAAATTGATTCATATTTAATAACTTCTATTTATTATTCATTTAGTAATTGCCCAATCATATTGTATTGTTACAGAACATATCATTCTGGAGAGGATGCATAAAACGGATCGAAACATTAACTATTTCATTTCATTTTTGGCGTGCCCAACATTAACCCAGATTGGTCATATATTCCCTCTCATACTTTCAACGATTGGCTACAGGAACTTCCACATTCTTCACTTCACAGTGACAAGTCCCTTCGCAATTTCTTTGAGAGTAGATTCATCCTGGGACCGCTCTATGTCGAAATGTCCGATATAATAATGTGATTGGTGAGGTAATTAAACGTTGGCGAGATTGACACCCGCCGACGTCACAGTATTTCGAAAGCCGCGCAGACGCTTATTAGCAATAATACTCTTGGATCGTGAATCATCCGAGGTTCTTTTTTTTTTTTAATTCGAGCGAGCTAGCGGTGGTCTGTCATCCTCGCGGCTCGCAGCAAACGAAGAAAAAGAGAAGAAGTTTCGATGAAAAAAGTTTCAATGTAGGCTATCGCTTATAATGACAACATATCTCCCTGCTGTTGCGGAGGATGGCATGCGCATGGAGAATCTTGTACAGCAGAGGCCTTGTAAAAGCCGGGTGCACGTAGAACGTAGGTACATATATACATATAGAGAAGCGAAGGGCTCGAAGACTACGCCTGATGCTCGCTCCTCCTCTTCCACGAAGAAATCTTCTCGATCGCCGCATTACCCTCCTTAGATCGGTCTCGCGTGTTGCCGCGGCCGATGCAGAAAAAGTGCAGCAGGCCACAGCAAGAACACCGTGCAGTCTACCCGCGCTTCAATGCAGCGAGAAAAACGGTGGAATTGCGAAACATCGCACCGCCGTAGCTTCGTGTTACGCGCGTTTATATCCTAGAGTTCGCCCCCACGCAGCGTACTCGCGGAAGTAATGAGAGAGAATATTCAGAAAGAAAGGCGAGTTATAATACGGTAATGAAATATTAACTAATCAAGGAAAGAACTCATCCGTACCTCAATCAGTTTGTGTTTGAAATAAAAGTCCTTAAGACAATAAGGGAACTTTAATAATTTCACTAAATCGCTCACTTTTATACCGAACAAATATTAGTTTCAGCTTGATAGCCAAACATTGACGAAATCTCTTTGACAGCATGAAACGACATGCATCTCATTATTACTCATCTGTTTTTCCACGCCGATATAGAAAAGGCTTATTACGACACGCGTTAACGATCTAGCGGTGCACGTCCCAGGCATGCAGAGCTCTAGTGTCGGCGTTTTCAAGAGTTCAGGGAATGTCAGTTCGCGGAGATCGCACGCAAACTCAACAAGACGCGCACCCGACATCATAACCCCACAGCCTGTTGCAGAAGTCGGTTTATCATATTCGCCGGAGCTAAGCGTATAGACCACTAGGCCATGAAAATGGCCCGAAGCTAATGTGTTCGGCGTGAAGCCTAGTTTTACTCGTGAATAATATGCATACATCGGTCCTTTGATCCAAGAAAGTAAGTTACGACGATGCGATCTGGCGTGTATCATTACAACTGGTAACCATCGCTATGTAGAACCATCCAGCCACACTCATCTCCACGTACTGTACATAAAACTTTCCCACGTAGTCGACATTGCCTTTGCTACCGTCCCGTCGGAAAATTCACAAGAATTCTTAGAAATTCTTCGAGATACGGTGGAAGATAATAATCATTTGCAAAAAAAAAAAAAAAAAAAAAATGAAAGGAAGAAAATCCGGGTGAACTTAGGGTGAAGCGATTGCGCTGAAAACATTGTATTATCAACTAGCACAGATCGTGGTGGTTATTATACTTGGTTCGCGCTGCTTGCGAGGAGATTACTGATGTTAACGACTTTAGGAGCCAAGGTAGAGTGGCGGCATGTAGTACCATAAACGTAGACACAAAGTTACTGTGTATTTATGTTTTCGCATGTATGTTACTGTATAACTATGTAGCTGTAGCTCCGTGTGATCGATGTGTTCTCTTGCCTCCCGTGGCTCCGACGGAATGTCAGACACCCGCGCAAAAGATCGACGAAAGTCACGCAAAAGCACAAACGACGATTTATCTCCACGTGTGTGTATTGCATATGTTTCGCTTCGCCGTAGGCACGGCCCGAAGGAGCTTTCAGCGTTTCTATTAGAACCCGCGTGCATACACAAGTTTTCCACTAGTCGCCGCGCTTGCCGCTTCGAGTACGTATCTCCTGACGACCACGTTGTGGTATCTCTCGATGGAAATTTATTCAGTCACGTTTCCGAGACTCCAGCCTGATGTGCCTGATGTGCACTTCCTTCTCTGGATCTAAGTACGGATGAAATTAATCTCTTCTTTAGTTCACTTCAGTCAGATTCAATCAGCCTATTGAGGAGAAAAATCTGAGAATGAATTACCAATCAAAGAGTCGGGGTTTTTTAATCATATTGTTTCCTTATTTAGAATGGATGTGGACAGACTTTCATTTTGATACTTGTATTTATTTATAGATCACTTTATTTAGAATTCTGAGTCTAGCTTGATGTGTGAATGGTAAAAAAATGCGCTATATTTGTTGCTTGAGCTGCTCATGAAGATTTTTGTGTTGTTTGTCACACAAAAAAAATGAGGTTTACGCTATAGAACTGGAATTTATTAAAATTGGGATAAGAGCAGTTTTTGCAAAATAAATGGATGTATAAATTGTTTATGACGAAATTAGTATATATATAAAATCTGAAGACATTGCGCCGTTTCTTTTGTGTTTATTTTTTGTTCTTTTATCGATCACAAAAAATTACAAATTTGCAAATACAATGTTGTTGTTAATCTTTCTTTGAATGTTACATGTTAAGTATTTTAGAGTCCAACTTATCAAGGTTGGAAATGAACTATTCGTTAATGTTAAATTTGCATCATACTATTGACGATTTAAAAATGTAAAAGATATAAGAAAAGACAGCGCACGATATTTAGCCTTTGCAAAAAAAAACATTAGTTTCCTTGCAATCCAAAATTTACATAAAGTATTTCTGTCATTTACAATTTAGCTATGATGATAAATTTCGGGGTGATGGTACTTTTTTTTAAGTCTGTACCATTCGACTAGATCGGTTTTTTGTGACGACAATAGCATCTAAATCGAGGTACATTTTTCGTCAAAAAATGCAATCAGAGTAGAGGAGAGTAAAATCCCAAACAGAATGACCAATTAAAAAGTCCGCATCACTGTTCACGCGAATTGCTTATTATTTAGACTCGAGATGAGCTCATACAGGTAACCACATCTTGTCTTTTACGGTACCATTTATATTCATGAATAGGCACTGATGGCCCTTCATTTCATCGTAAAGAATTTTTTTTTCAATGGATACGAATTAAACACAACTATAAACGTTTTTTTTTAAATAAAATGTTTTCAATAATGACGAATTTGTTTTTCATTCCAAGATTTATTTAGAAATCGGCAAACTTCGTTTCTAATTCCAGGGTTAACTTCACACAAATGTGGCGAGTCGTCCGCTTTAATGCCGTTTTGTACAGGCGCGAAATGAAGGCGATAGTTATGGAATTGAACGAGGTAGAGCATTCGGAATGCCATAATGGCCGAACAGAGCAGCAAGCCACTGCCGAGAGCCTTCTTGAGTTATCGTTATGGTTATAGTTATCGTTAGGTACAACTGCGGCCGAGGGGCAAACGCACAGTGTGTGCTCTCACTCCCTCGTTTCTTCTCTGGCCAACCGCGCTATCCAAGAAGTCGATAGAAAATCGGCACGCGTCAAAGGAAAGAGAGAAAAATACTCGCGTCTTTTGAACCAAGCGCCGTTCCTCACAGGATCATCGTTTAGAAGCACTACGATAGGTGTTCACAGTCAGAGTGTACGAGCCCCCCCCCCCCCCCCCTTCCCCCCAAGTCGTAAAACGCTCAACGCAATATTTTTACGCCATATATTTTACGTCTTTAGTCCTTTTCTTTCATAAGAAACTCGTAATTTCCTTCTGTCCGTAGTCTCTTAGGGTGTTTATACGAAATGCCGCTGTGCCGAGTCGAATATGAACGGTACAGGAAATCGAATGGAGCCTGGAGATGTGTATTGGAGAAGAAATTTTCCTGTGGCTATTTCAACCACATGAACATTATGTTATGCCTGGCTTCAGGCAGCTTCATTAAATCTAACAATCGAAGAACTACGAGTACGCGTTCATTTGCAAGAGCTGCGGTGCTGCGAGAGCCTTGGCGAATAATAACGAGGCGCGTATAGGGGGTCGAAGCGTAAAACAGCATAAAACCGCGTGGTGTCGAAACGAGTCTCACACGTGGTTTCAAGCAGCGATGAATAAGCTTCTCGGTCTGCGTGCTGTAAGCGTCGCCTGGGCGTGCTCACGTTACTCGGAAACGTCATAATCTCAGCCCACGCTTTTGGTGGCTGTGCGTGTACGCGTTTGTTATTAATGCGTACACGCCGGACTCACTCGCGCTCTCAATACGATTTGCTCGGTGCGATGTGTACTGGTTTATAGAAGTTCTCAGCTTGCGTTAGCTCTTTGGATGGTACAAACGATTCTCTCGCCGACGCGAATCTTATACGACTCGTCGTCGTCTCTTCGTCATCGTAACCGCACTGTCGCGACCAAAGGCTACGAGAGACGAGCCTTCTGAAGTTTTAAAGCACTTCGTCTCTCAGCTTGAAACTCCCGTGACGGAATATAACCCTTGAGATGTGGTCACTAGCCAAACGACGGGACGTCACGGAACGCAAATCGATGACTGTAAAAGATGCCGTAAAAAATCGTCGAGTTATTTACGAAGAGAGGTCGAAACTCATAACTTTTGAACTAAACTCGGATGAGCTACTGAACTTTGGGGATTTTTTTTTATCGACTGTTAGGAAGAAGTCTTTTGAGAAGTCTGTGAAAAAATATGAATAAGCACGGCATTTTTCAAATCGTTTGATTGCGTAATTTAATATGTTATTGCACAATTTCTTTCGGCCTTCTGTTCGCCCGTAAAGCACGGAAATTGATCGAAAGTTAATAGAGACAAAATAACTTGTCTGACGAAAACCCGACACTCCATATATGCATAAATATCAAATTACAACGAACATCCACATTTTACATTTGAACGACGTATAATAGAGTCAGTCGGCAGAAAGGATTTTGTTTCATGTACCATTAATGCCCAACATAGTTATCGGTTGGAAAATACAAGTATTTTACGAGTTTTTCACGCTGATTATGCGGCAATAATCATTGACCCACTTGATGGCAGCCAAACTCGTCCTCTTCTGTCGAACGACAAATTGGTGTGGTCTACTTGCTCGAGACGTTCTGGTAACCCCCTATATAAGGTATTCCCAAACCGGTATCGTTCGAGTTCACTCGTCGAACCCTCCATCGCCTAATTGCCACTTTTCTCTGACAGTTCGGATATGAACGAAACCCAACGAGAGTAATAATATAATAATAGTGCCGGACGAGAAAAAAAAAGGCTCTCGAGTGCGCGATAATAGAAGCGCGCGCACATGCGTACAGTCGAGTCGCACTACACACACTAATTACAACGCGGATACGACAAGCCAATTGTCGGTTCGTGACCTCGACTCGGTAGCACGCATACAATACATCCAACGTTTAGATAAATAAGTGTTGTCGACGATGATGATCTAAGCTTTGGATTATCACGCGACCCACCGCGAGGATCGCCGTTGAGACATATTTTTTAAAATCCGCTGTTGAAAAGCAACCCGACGTCCATATACAATATGAATCCATAACAGCGACCGTGTCAATGACGGATGTTCAATTCGATTTGTGAAGTAAGCCAAGTAGCGCCACGCACGGTGACTTATTGCGTTTTTGAAAAGATTTTTCACATGTGTATAAGTCAGAAATTAAAAATTCAAAAATGCAACATAATAATTTCACGTTATACCGATTATATTTTCTGTAATTACCGATTTCCAAGCCTGGAGGAACCATATTTTGTCGAAAGATTCAATGAATCAAAATTAAAAACCAACTTGTATTAAGTTTGATTCTTGAATGGAATATAAAAGAAGATAGTTATCCTTACAGAACAAACAACAATGCTGGAAGGTAGTCAAACATATGTTCCTTCAACTCCAATGCTTGCCATCATTTTGTTGTACGCATTACCGATGGTTCAAATTACTTGATAAGCATTTGTGACTGAAACATAGAAATTTTACCTAACGTAGCCCATATTTTCTTGGTCTTATCTATCCATTTTTGAGTATATCCGATATCGTGTATATAAGTGGTTCTGGAACACGTGTATATATGTATCGCATGTCGGGTGCGATCGTTAAGTCCCCAACTATAATGGAAACCGCGCTGTCCGAGTTAATTCCCAGCGATTCCCGCAAGCGGAGACGTAAAAATAGCTTGGATTCGTGTTCGTCCGCTTCTCATCTATACGTCGAGACCAAGCTAGCTGGTGCGTTCGTTGCTTCTAGCTTGAGTATTAGCTGCGTTCCCTCGCGGCTTCGACGCGGACGATGTAATAACATACCAGAAGCGCGCGCGAGTAGTGCTCCACTCTTATCTGAAACGCGCGTACGTTGCCTAGCCATATGCAAGCAATAAAGTCAAACGAAGAAAAAGAAAATTAAATGAAGTGCATGTTACATGGAGAACCGGGCGTTCCGATCAAATAATTTGATGTTGATTCATCGATTTAATCAAGTATCCCGGCTCTTTGATCGCCCGTCTCCACCAACGGCAAATGCATACTCTGAATTAATTTCATGCTATCCGTTTTTACTTGTCAGTCACTGAATGCAGCCGAAGATAAATCAATAAAACTACAAATAAATTGCCTCCTATTGAAAATCTTACGTCAACAATTCTATGAATTCTTCGCAACAGGCAAACTCTGAGGAAATTCCTTGAGAATAGTTTTTTTTTTCATGTCTGAAAATATATGCACAGAGAATGTTATATTACGCTGAAATACAAAAGGAATTTGTGCTAGAATTTGTTGACAAAAAAAAAAGTTTTACGTGTTTTAAGGAATATTTTGTAGGATTTATTTGAAGGTCCAGGCTGTTGAAATTGTTCTTGTTACGATTGCTTTTACGTATACAGAGATCAAGGGGAAAAAAAGTAAACAAAGAGTGTTGATCGTTTTCACGTGTCGGAGAATTGGCTGAGCGCGCGAGGCGCGTCCAGCGTGGGCGTGCAATGCATACCGAGCGTAAACTCGTGTTCACAGTGGTTAAGCCGATCTGCGATAGAAAGGCATAAATAACACGTATAGATGGTAATCCGGCATTGCGAACGACACGAAGACCCAGGCTTTTCATTCATTCTCCATTCTCGTTGGGTACATATACCGAGATGTATATGTATATATATAAGCTAAAGCAATCGGTATAGCCGACAGCAGAGGCAGTAGCTCTCACGCGGATAGGTACTAGGATTAGTAATTAGCGATTATTTATTGAACCGTATAACTTTGCAGACGTAGTACGACGGAGCCAGTCGTGCATACAGCACAAAGACCCTGCTGACGAGTTCGGTGCCAACGGTTTTGTGCCGGCTGCTCTACAATTTAAGATTAATCAGATTTAATTCGTGACAAGATCCCGCATGGGCCACCCGTGACGTAACGTGGCATTAATGAACTGAATAAAAAAAATCGTCAGTGGTCACGGCTATAAATTTATGCGAGATTATAATTTTTATCATACGTTGACAATCGTGACATTAAAGTGTCTAGGAAAATTATGTATTTACGATCATTTTAAACATAATAAATGTGTATCAGTTTCATAGACATTTCGGTATGTTCGTAACAATACCATTAACTACCCGTGCACAAATCTGTCATGGAGTCACAGTTTCCAATCGGATGCTGGTCAGGTTTTGGTCGGGTTTTCGCCAATTGGGTTATCCTACTTGGAATCCGAATGGAACCTGAATCTTGTTTTGATTTTGCTCTAATTACCAGATTTTCATTAGTCAGGATTTGCTAGAGTTTATCTAAAAGGGTAATCTCTCTCATAGTCTCAATGGATTCCGGATCGTGTCATGTTTATCGACCGTAAACAATATTCCCTCGAATTTCTAGATTTTCTTTGCAGTCCAAGTTCACATTGTCGATAATTGGTATATTTGGTAGCATTTATCAAATTCTTGATTCCGACTACAATACATCGATAATCCGGTACAATATCCGTTATGAATCCAACCCGAGTTTCTGCTTGGAATCCTGTCAGAGATTCCATAGAATTCAGTTCATAATTCCTATCAGAATCCAGTTTACAAGCGTTTCGTACTATGCTTGGAATCCAATCCGGTGACTGACCATTCCCCGACCGTAAATGGGCAAATCCAGATAGGAACCGTCCAGATACCTGCCACAATTTCCGCACGGGTGTTTTGACGTTACATACGAAATAAATTAATTGTAAACTAAATGAACCCTATAGCTTAGTGAATGAACTATACGAATTTTGATAAATATTATTTTCTTCGTTCTGAGATAGTCGTCGTGACTACTAAACTTGTTTGAATGAATTTACGATCGTGACACGAGACACCAAGGCGCGCCGGTATTTTTCAATTCCACGAAAAGTAGGTAAGCTCGATGGAATCTTATTGAAACTTGGCGATGTGGTAATAGCAAAGGATGCGGTGCACGCGTGGCCGAGGTACTTGCGAAAGCGAAGCATGTACTTATACTGTTCCCTGTATTATATACACGTATGCAAGATGTATACGATACACGTGCGTGCAGTGTATGCACGCACGCATGCAATGCAACAGGGCAGGACATGCCGATCGGTGCTTCTTCTTTCTCTTGACAGTCACGACTTACGATGCATCGATACTTTATTTCAACAGGTGAATTTCAACTGGCACATCAAACGGACAATCAACTTCCGCCTTTCTGCTACTTTATAGTTCGAAATAATTTTGATAAATTCATTTGTTGAAATACATCGTAAAATACATTCATTTTAGTTTATTAATGTTTTCGATTATATTGCTAGTTTGTTAAGGTGATTGCATCATATATATTGTACAGCAGATGCAGGTGATAGATATGTAGTTGTGTAACGGACTAATTAAGTACTGTACGAGTGCATCGCATGATAACAGTGGATTTTGCACCGGGTATTCGGTGCATCCTTCCCTTTGATACAACGTAATGACCACTCCCACCGATCAGTTTGCTTCCTAGATCATCAGCATGACTAGTAGAAAACGGTAAAAACTGGCCTCGCACGTTGACAGCGAATTGCTAACTTTTCCTGCTGCTGCAGCTGCAACTAGATAAGACTACCGTGAACGCATTCCACTTCACGTTCTCTATGTCCAACTAATAAGATTCTTCATTGACACATAATTTACGTGATATTGTAAGCATAAATGAGAAGATGACAATTTAAAACAGCTCTCAACAACTTTTCAAGGAAAATATATGTTCCATTTAAACGTAGGAGCTAATTAATGCGATTCCAATGCTAATTGAGGATTTTTAATTATGTTCATCGATTTCCCACCGCAGATATATTCTCACTTGTGTGTATAGTGTTCATTCGATTCGAGTTATTCGAGTCAGGGTCGGTGAGAAAAAGTAATAATGACGACTGTGTGACGCTTCCTGCTTATTCGGGAATGGAAATTTATCGTCGGGTGTAATTAAACTGCCTCGCGTAAAGTGCCTATTTCACGGGAGATTCAACTGCAAAGAAGGCTCACACATAATAAAAAAGTGGCCACTCAGGTCCCTCAATAGTCATTTATTTTCTAAATACTACATAGTAAAAAATAATGTTGTACAATGGGTGTGATATAACAATAATAAAATGTTTTAGTGTAAGAATTATACACTAACACATTTGTTTTATATTTTGGATTGTTTTTTTTGTCAAATTAGAAGTAAAAAAAAAGATATTAAGTTTACACTTTTTTTTTACAAATTGACAACAAAAATATTTTCTTTATAAAAAAAAGACAAAACTCTGAAATGAAAGTACTATTTTTTCACAAAAACAGATTTATTATCATGTAGATGTAATTAATTGGCATTTGCAAAACATACGGGAAACCCCTAATTTATCATTATCAAACTAAAAAAAAGTAATTTTATTTAATTTTATCTTTGACCAGATTCATACGTCAGAAACACATATGAACAGAAATAATTTTTCTTACAACCAGTAGATTCCGTGATACGAATTTTGTGAATTTGAGAAATCGTATTTTACTGTTTCAGTTGTTTCTATTGTTAAAGGCAAATGATGCTATTTTCCTAGACACATTTCAACCAGTAATTTACTGTAGTTCCAGGAAAAAAATGTTCACATTTAAAAATGAAAAGTCCTAAAGTAAATACGTGAGAGATATTTTTTTACAAGTATTTAAAAAAAAGCATCATGTCGACAGGCCCGCATCATTACGCAACGGAGTCGCGCGAAGCGTCGCGCAGCATCAGAAGTAGTCTAGCATGTCCACACTCGAGGTACTCCATTCGTCGAGGCACTAATTGGGTAAATAAATTGTTGCGTCGAGTAACATAGAAGCGAGAACATTCCACCAGCTGAACTTGCAGGCGTTCGCATTCACGTCATTTGCCTCTGGACAGCACGAAGCAAAACCATCAGAAATTTTGTTATCATTATTTATTATTGTGCATAGGCTTAGAAGTAATAAAATTTCTTTCATCCGCACAGAGCCTCATCTGTTTGCGCAATTAGAAACACTTAGGGTTCGCGCGAGTTGGCAAAGACATTGCTGTTTGCCTGAGAGATCCCTCGGCGATCGTTTTTCCAAGGCGTGAGTAATCCACGCGTGGCTAATCTCAGTTCTGCCGGTCTGTGTCTTTGTAGTCGCGTCCGAAGAAGACCGAGTGAAAGATACACGATTCTGAAGTCGAAGACCTGTGAATCATCGAGACTACTCAACCCGCTTGGC